>NW_004624734.1:22998083-23108303 GCF_000247695.1 Heterocephalus glaber | reverse complement strand
AGTTATTATTGAAAAGCATTGAATTATTTCTGCCATTGTGTTCTGATGACTCCTTTATTTCTTCTTTTTTTTGTTTAACTATTTGACTTACTTGGTTTATTCATTCCATCTGAATTTTTGACTTTTTGACCTTGTCATCTCTGTCTGTGATATTCTTGAGTGTATTTTGGAGTACTGGTTTTGTGTATATATGTATGTCTTAAGGTGTTTTTTGTTGTAGAATATTCTTATCTCTCCATCTATCTTGAAAGAAAAATTTGTAGGACATATTAGTTGAGGTTGGAAGTTTTTTGCCTTTAGAGCTTGAAACACCCAGGCTCTTCTGGCCTTCAAAGTTTGTGTTGAGAAGTCTACTGTTCTCTGTATGGGTTTATTTTTATATGCGAGTTTTTGCTTTTCACTGACAGCTTTTAAAATTCTTTCCTTTTTGGGGGGATAGCTAGGATTTTATTTAAGATGTGCCATGGGGAGCTTCTATTTTCATCACAGATAAATGATGTTCTGTAAGTCTCACTTCCCTGTATGTTGAAATCTTTCCTTATACTTGGAAAGTTTTCTATTATGATTTCTGTAAACAGATATTTTATTCCATGTGTGATCTATTTAATTTCTCTCTTCCAGTTAGCCCTAGGTTTGTCCTCTAAGAATTATCTAGTAGGCAGGGGAATGGGGAAAAAATAAGAACCAAGATATATCATGTAAGGGTACAAATTCCCAATGATGAATGTCGTTGTTTTGTATCCCTAAAATGTACCAATAAACTTAATGTACAAAAAAAGAGAATTATCTAGTAGCTATTGGATGATTTTCTGCTATTGTTGTTCTCTTAATGTTTTAAAATTTCTCTGAGTAATTTGTTGTAAATTACCATTTGTCCTCAATTTTAGAAACCCTGCCTTTACATTGGCCATTTCTGTAATTTATGAAAACCATACAAGTTTTTAATTCTGGTATTTCAGAAGACATCCTTTGGTGGAGTCTGTGTCTTTGGCAAATTTGTCATTTATGTTTTGAGCTATTTTGGTCAGCTTTGCCAATATTTTATTTGTTTCTCCCATATCCACATTGGTCATTTTGTATGTTAGTTATATTATTTTTCAGGTTATATCCTCTTTGAACTTTTTGAACTTGCAATTTTCTTTTCCTTTTCCTTAATTAGTTTGTGCAGCTCCACTACCTGGTATTTGTTTCCCTCTGCCTCAGTGCCCCCGGATCTGCCTTGGGAGAGTTGGGAGATCATGTGCGCCCATGTGTTCTTGTCTTTATCTGACCTGAGATAGTGTTCATTCCATCAGCTGTTAAAATGGTTTGCCCCTGTCACTGTGTTATGAGGGGAGAACTACTAGCATCGACAGATCCAATCATACATTGCTTATCTATATTTTCATTCTTTAGTATTAGTGTACTGTATTGTTACTAGCAGTTGCTCTGCAGTGTGGGAAAAAGGAAGGTAAGAGAAGGTGGGATAAGTGAAAGAGGGGTGAGAGTCAGTGGGAGGAGAAGTAGATGGGTAATAATAATAGGCAAAAAAATGGATAGGAGGTCAGACTCTTTGGGATGTCTTTTACAGTTACAGTAAAGAATAAGTGTTGAGGATTTCAAGTAAATATTTGTGGGGATGAAGGCAAAATATAGCAGAAGGGAGGTATAATTTGGGATTGAAGTAAGCTGCAAAATTATCAGAACCTGTTGATATATTTGTGCCCCTTGAAGGTGAAGAAGAGGCAAGAGAAGACAAGGATATTGGTAAAATAAGGAAGTGCAAAAACAATAGAATAGGGAAGACAGAAAATTAACATGAGAAAAGACAGGAAAAACTAAAAGAGCAGAATATAGAAAAAAATGAAAAGAAGAATTTAAGAAGTAGGAGAAACAAGTGAAAAATTAGTGTTGCTACAGGAGCAAGAATTAAAGAGAAAGGAAGGGGAGAAGATAAGAGAGAGAAAGATATAACAAAGCAAAGAGAAGGAAACACAACAAACAAAAAAAGAAAATCCGATGGGTATGCAGATTAAGCACTCCAGTGATCAATTCCCCTGTGACTGCTATGCCTGCCGTAAAGCCTGACTGTCCACACAGCCCCTTTTTGCTTTAGCCATGGTCTGTTTATCTGCACCCACATCACTTTCCATCTGTCTGTGCTTCCTGCCTAGAAGAATGAGGTGTGTCAGTTTCTCTGAGCAGCCTTTATGATGAAAGCTCTACAGCCTTTTGTTTCTGTCCCATGTTTCAACCACCTCAGTTATTTTGAGATGAGGACGATGTGAAACAATTTTCATGACTGAGCTCTACTTCACCTTCAATTCCTGGGTTTGGTTTAGGAGCACCCCTCCCCTCCTGCCCTGTCCTGAGTGTAATGATGGTCTCTGTTACTCAGATTTTTCTGGTCTTTGTGGAAAGCACAGGGGAGAGCTCACTCTGGGCTAACTGTTCAGTCCCACTCCCTCCCCTCTGACATCAGCGATGCGATCTATGGTGGGTGCCTGCTTATGGCTCAGAGGGCATCTTTCACGATTTTTACCCTCCCTCTGCCTAGAGTGGGGGTGCTTCCCTTGCCCGCAATGAATGCTGGAAAAGAGGCTGCTGGATCGCTGCATTCCCCACCATTTGGGGTGATGGCAGGGAGAAAGGCACAATATACCCAGTCTGTCCCAGGAGTCTGGCCTCTGAGGTGCTAGTTTGGTCCTTCAGGCTGTTTGGGAGGCTCTCTGGTTGCTCCCCAGAGGGAGCAGTGGCAGGGGTGATGTAGACAGCAGTGGTGGCACTGCCTCCCCTTTCCAACGATCTAGATGTTTGGTTTGATTTATATGTATTATCTTTCAGATTAATTTTTTCTTTTCAGGGTGTGATTTTTTTTAACCTTGTTTCAGGATACATGTACTTTCGGGGTATCCTCTTTGAGCCTCTCCTCCAGTAAGCCACATTAGATCCTGATCAGAAGAGCTCTTTCTTTGTTCAGTACGCAACCTTCATGGTTCTAGCCATGGCTCTGGGGTTCCTCTGGTTAGTGTAGTGCATCTGTCTGTCCCTGCTATAGGAGAAGGGAAGCCTGTTTCTTTTTTATGCTCCCCCCATTTCCTCTCTCCCTCTCTTCTTTCCTCCCTCCCTTCCCTCCTTCCTTCTTTCCTTCCTTTCCCGCAGAGCTAGGTATATAATCCAGGGCCTTGTTCAAGCTAAATACATGCTGTACCACTGAGCTAAACACCCAGCCCCTCTTTTGTGCATTTCTGTCCAGCTCTTCCTATGCAGTTAGGACTCATTTCAGCAAGACCTAACTCTCTGGGGTGAGGGTATCAAGTTACAAGCAACTCTTTCTTCTTCACTTTTTTTTATCACAGTCCCTGAACCAATGTTTCTTCTAGTTAAGGGCCTAAAAACCACAGAGCTAGTTATTTCTAGAAATTGAGTTAGACCCATGCACTTCTATTCTTTTTCTAGAAAGAGTTATCACACACATTTAGCCTTACTCTTAGAATAGAAAAGCTATGTTTCTTGAAAGTATTCCCTAACTCAGTTGTACTGATTGTGAAAAACACTTGTAAGTGGATATGTGCTTGTGGAAGGGGAAACTTTTAGTATCTCAAACTTTCATAAATGTATCCAGGAAAATTTGACAATCTATTCTAGAAGTACATTCTCATCAAATTCAAAAGCTTTGGCCAGAAGAGAGTAAAGGAAAAATTTGCCTTTCTTGCAGGATTGAACATCATTTCCTCACTCCAGTCACATTCCAATTCTGAGATAGCACCTGTTAAGTGTGTACTCCATCTAATGTTCTCTTGGACTGAAATTCTTTCCCGCCAAGAGTTGTCCATGGCAAATGTCCAGATCTCCACAGGGAAAGGCCTCTGGAAGCAGATGCTGGAAGAGAAAAGGAGGTAGTTTGGTCCAAAAGAAGTGAAGCTTTTAGGTATATTGTGCTCCGTTCTCTTCACCAGCTTTGCTTTACAGTTATCTGCTTACCATAGAGCTTGAGTAAGAGAGAGTAGTGAGTGCTAGAAATTCATTAGTTTGTACTAGAGACAGATGCTAAACAAATAAGGGGAAAGTTAACTCCTTAACTTCATCAGTACCATGAAGGGAAGTTTCAGTGTGTGCAGGTATATGACCAGAAGAGCTGCTCTATTCTTGTGGCTGTAGAGTGTCTGGGAAGGTTTACTGAGCACATGACATTGGAGCTGCTCATAGAATGATGGAGGAGAGAGACCTGAATTGATAGAGATGTGCCAGAGTACTCTAAGGGACTTAAAAAGAATGGGGCTGAGAGAATCAGCATAGGAGTTGAGTTTAGAGAGATAGGAAAGATGAGACAATAGCGACCATAAACAATCTTGGTAAGAATTTTGTTCTTTATTTTATTTTATTTTATTTTATTTTTTTGTACCAGGGATCAAACTCAGGATCTTGTGCTTGTGAGACAGGCAGCAGAACCACTGAGCTAAATCCCTGGCCCTTGTTCTTTATTTTAAAGACAACTGAGCCCATGTCCTTTCACTTTGATTTATCCAAGTGCTTTAGTCTTCACCCTGCTGTGCTTCTCAGTGTCCACGCTATTTGCCTGAATCTTTCTCACTAATCATTACATCATCCGGAGTGAAGGCCACAGGTCCAGATCCTAAGATGATCTGTGTTCCACCCAGGACTGCTCTGCAGATCACCTTTGAGTGACCACAGGAAGGCACCTGGAAATGGCAGGCACAGGGCCTCACTCACATGTCCTCTGCCCTCCTTGTCCGGTTCTCTCCTTCTACACCTAGTCCAGGCCTTGCCACTCTGGTCATTAATTGACCTAGCTGAAGCAACTAGGTCTTGCATCTTAGGCTGTTGGTGGGTTTGGCAAGAATAAAGAAAGACCATCGCATCTACCCACAGAACCACTCATTAGCTACCCCCTGCTTCTTTCCAAGTTTGTGTAAAAAGTCTCTAAGTGTTTTTACACGTCAGTGCTCCAATAAGGAAAAATTGTACAAGGAGTAATTGTTTTCATGCTTCATTAATAGTACAGGAATACAGTTAAGTTTTTGTTACTTATTTGGGGACATTAATGCAAGGCCCAGGAATATAAGCTCTACAGATTTTTCTTTTCTTAGAACAGGCTTGAAACAATAAGAGAGGGAAAATCCCAACCTATATTTCTTCTTTGGTGACAGTTGTTTTCAAAGTAACTGCCTTTCTTCTAAGAAAGCTATTTGATTAAAGGAAAATAAATGGGAATGTACCTTAATGGATTATTATGAAAATGGTTTTAAGATCATCCCTGTCATTATTATGCTCAAAGAGGCCTTTATTAAATGCCAAATCCTGTTTAGTATTGTTTCAAGCTCTGTTATGTAAAAAGAATTACAAATTCGTTTTTTGTCCCATGGAAATTTCAATCCACCAGACACCCTTGATTTATGATCAGTTGAAAAGGACATTTAGGTAACAAAATCTAAGAGGTTGAATCAATATATAAATGGAATGAGGGCATTTGTGTTACTTAGAAATTAAAGGTCAAAACAAATCTAGGTAAGTGTTGTATTTGTCAGGGTAGGTTAGATTGGACTGGGTAACAAATAAGACTTGTATCTCAGTAGGGTAACATAATGGAGTTTATTTGTTCATACTTCATACTCATCACAAATCAACCAGTTTCTCCTTTGTGTCATTATTATTCAAGGACCTAGTCTAGGATGCCTTCAGCATCTAAAATGCTGCTAGTCACTCTGGAAGGAGAAAGGAAATTAGGGGACTCATAACTGGACTTAGAAGGTTTCTGTCCAGAAATGGCACTTTTCTCAAATACTTTGTTAGCCCAGAAAAGTCACATAAAAGTGCTAACTGAACAAAAAAAGAAAGAAAAAATAAAGGAAATCCAAACCTGCCATTTGTTCTGGAGAGGGAGAACTGGGATATTGGTGAAGCAGTAAAAATTTAAAAATTATTCTAGCCATGATAATTGATCAAAGTACTAATTAAATGATACTACTACTAGTGCTTGCCAGTAACAGAAAATTTGCTGTATTATGCACCTCTGTGTTACTATACTAAAAGGCCAGGGGCACTTACCTTATAAAGATGAAAGGTTCATCTTATAGTTTGGGAGATTATAGTCAAGATCAGGTGACCCTATTGCCACATGATGGAGGAGTGCATGTCAGGCTTCACATATCATGAGCTGTGACACAAAAGAACACTGAGAGACTCAGGTCCACAGTCCCCTCAAGGGTAGTGACCCAGGATCTCTCACTAGGTACCATCTCTCAAAGGTTCCACCATTTTCCAGTAGTACAAACCTAAGGATCAAATCTTTAGCACATGAACTTTGGGGAACACTCACACAAACTATAGCATTTACTAAGTACTAAATGTGTCATTAAGCATTTCACACACATTCATTCTTTGCCAATCTATGAGGAGGATAAAATTTAAACTGGAAGTTTTTAAGTTACCTGCCTAAGGGCACACAGCTGGTATTTATCAGAGTTATTATTCAAGCCCAATTCTTCTAAATTTAAGAGTCCAAGCATTTCCCCCAGTTCCTATCATGGAACAGAAACCCAGTGACTTATTTGGCATAGAGCTGAAAATAATAGGCTAGAGCGATTTCTGATCTAGTCACTTAGAATCACCGAGAAGCATTTCTGCTTTGTTAGAAACCATATCCGGCTTTGTTGGTATTTAGAACCTAATGGATTATTTTTGTAAACTCTGTTCCAACTGTTTTTTTCCTAAGTTCTTCTCACTGTTAGTGAATAATCCTTTCCTTCACTTGGCTTTCTAAAGCTCCTTCAGAATTGACATCACATGATCTTCCATATTCTTCTGGTTATCTTGGATTTCAAGAGCTTCTGCATCCACTGAAACACTGTTAGGGAATACTTACACATAAAGGATTCCTTAATAAAATATAGGCACTTTTTTTTTTCAAATTCATTCATGTTACCTCAGATCCTTTTTTTAAAAAAATCTGCTTTATTTTTCTCCCATGTATGAATTTTCTCTCCCTTTCTGTTATTCTATTTTACTCATTCATTATTTTGTCTTCTATGCTATCTCCAATGCCTGAGATACATTACTTGTCCAAACATGTCCTAAAAATGAAAGAATAAATTGATGATCTAGTAGATTTCACGTTCATAGTGTAAGTTCTTTCTCAACTCCACTTCCTGGATTACCTCTGTCACTGTTTTCACAAAGAGTGCTTCACTACCACTCTTCCTCTTAGTTATTTCATTACTACATGTGATTTTAATGAGTTTTGTAACATGTTCTCTCACCTGCAACATGAGATAATGGGAGCTCCTATCTCTCATGGTTGGGGTGAGGGTTAAATAATTTTATGCTGAAAAGTACTTAGAATGCAATCTAATACATAGGAAGTACAATACCCCTTTATATTTTGTCTCAGAAATCAAAATTTTCCTTCAAATTTCACTTTTCAGAGTTTTTTTTTTCTTGCATTGAATTATATCTCAAATTTCTTTTGCTTGCTCTAAGATTTCATTCCAGGAAGTTTGGTTACATTATTATCGCAGATTTAATTATTCATTCCCTTTAATCTGATCATTTATAATCATACCAGATTATTGTCCTGGAGAGTGATATTTTGGTATGACATTAATTCTTTTTGGCTTTAATACTAGCTTCTGAGATACAATAAGGCTTGATTATTTTGGTTCCATGCATAACAACATTTTCATTCAATGACTCTTTTATTCATTCAACACATTTATTGAGAAACACAAAGATAATTGTAGAGACTCTTAGAGCTAGAAAGACTCTTTCAGTCCAAATCAGCCTTCCCTCTTACAAATATAATACTAAGCATGTAAAAGGATCAGTGTTAGAATTGGCTTCTTTGGCACCAAAGTTGCCTAATGAGGGTAGCAAGTAAAGGAATACTTCTTTATTTTCGGCTTCCTCCTGGGTAATCACATTCACCTCAGTACAGAAAAAAGACGCTCATGTGGAGCTAGAACATGTGTTCATGTAGGTTTTCTTTAGTTCGGAATCTGCCAGGCAAGTTGCCACCAACTTGATAACTTGCAAACATGCAATTATTCTCTCCTAGTTCTGGAGGCTGGAGGTCTTAAGTCAAGGAGCAAAGTTGTGCTCCCTCCACAGGATCTAGGAGAGATTCTTGTCCCTTGCAGTTTCTGATGGATGTCTGTGTCTCTCAGACGTGGTGTGTCATTCATCTCTGCTTCCACCTTCACACGGGCCTCTCTGTTTTGGGGGCCTGTTCGTCTCTGTGTCCACCTTATAAGAATACTTAGGATTGCATTTAAAGCTGATTGAAGATAAGCACAACTGTTAAAGATGCTTAACCGCATCTTTTGTCATGTAAGGTAATATTCACTTGTTTGCCATACGAGGTGGCACTCGTAGGTTCCAGAAATGAGGACGTGGACCTGTATTTTGGGAGCTGGCATTCAACTCTTCCACATGAATCAAGTCCTTATCCTCTGAATTTTTAATGATTTTTTAATGAATTTCTTTCCAAAATTCTTGTTTCTTATCTGTAAAATGGGAATAACAATAGACAATTTGCTGAGTGTCAAAGAGAAATGAAAGAAGTAAATACATATATTTACCTAATCTAGTTCTCAGCACAATTTGTTGCCATAGTTCCAGGCACTCAGAGGGGAGAACAGACTTTAAACTGCTTTCCTGTAAGGAAACGGGAGCTATATTTGGTCAATAACTTGCTAGCTTTGGATAATTTGGTTGAAAAAATATTCTTGAGCAACCACAAGACGGTTTTACGTTTAGTTCATCATTACACATAGGCTGCCACAAAATGGTTTTATATTCAGATAACCATTATATGCTGGCCATGCCTCATTTAATAATAATTTCTGCCTGCTTTTCGTTGCTTCCTATGCTCTAGCATATTTTGTAACATATTACTATCTGCTGTAAAATTCTTTAAATAATAACAAGTGATAGTTTGAGAAATAAACCAGTGATATGTATGATGTCAGAGTCCTGAAAAGAAAATCTGTTGCAACTATCTTCTTTGGCTCAATGAAAATAAGGATAAAATAGTGTGTATCATTTACACTTTATAGAATTCTTTTTTACTTAGTGAATGGTTTATATTCCAGGCTCATTCTTATTTGTGCTGTGCTTTCTATATTTGGAAGTTAAAATACCAAAAATATGATTATAAATAAGATGTCAAAGTTTGTGCTACAATATAGTGTTGATTTTATAGAGTTTTCTTGTGATTTGAAATAACTCTGCTTCTGAAGTAGGAGGCAATTGAAGAAATGTCAATATTCACAGATACAGGTAACATACAATCAGGGCAATTTTCAAAATGCAAGCTTTCACTGTAGAACTCTGCCAAGTCTTATTTTAGTCATTTTAATTCTTCTAAAGTCTTGGCTTTCAGTATCTTCTTTAATTCTCTCTTTCCCCCCCTTATATACTTATGCTTCCCCTTCCTTCGTTCCTATTCTCTCTTTCTTGCTTATGGAAATAACATTGACTTTGAATATACATTATTTTCTATTCAGTGAGCAATCATAAAATTGATATATAGGTGATAATTAGAGTAGGCAGGAGGCAGAGTACTGGGCCACATTGCTGTCTAATATTCTTTCAACTCTAATATTCCATGGACTTTCATACTTGTGAATATTACCTCCATATCTAAGAGCTCACACTTTATAGTTGGATTCCACAACTACTCTGCCTAGTCCCCTTCCTCCCTAATTTAAAGAAAAATTTTATTATTTTTATATGCCTTCTGAATTACTTTGCATTGTTAAAAGATAAGTAATATGCATGTTAAGTTTAGATATTTCAGGGAAGTATGAGGATGTTAGTATGTGTATGTGTTTGCATGTATTTATGTGTGTGTGTGTGTGTGTGTGTGTAAGTAATTGAGATTTTTATTTTTACCCTATCAACACTTTAGAGTTCTTCAGAGTTTCCAGGTAAGTTTATTTCTTTAAGATATGTCTGCCTTCTTTCATACAGCAGCCATTCCACATCTTCTAAGAAATGATTTCAAGAACATCTGCTTCAGCACTCATAAACATCCGATCTCCTCATCATTTCCATTCTTTTACAACATCCCCTTCCAGATCACATCCAAAATGGCAAAAAAACAAAGCTAATATGAATTTAGATGCCAGTTGTGTCCTCTCTATGAATGTTTTCCATATTTGAAATAGCTGGGGAATTATTGTACCTCTACCCACAGTAATTTAGAATGAGAGGAATCGGATAAGGGTTGTTTCTTCCATCTCTTGGGATCTTAAAAGCTCTGTTTTTAAAAATATCTGATCAAATCTGCCAGTTGCAAAACTATACAATGTAGTGGAGAAGTGCATATGGTTAATTATGACAATTACAATTAGTTCTTTACAATCTTTGGTGTTGCTATGGGACTTAAATACCATAATGTATGTCAAAGGGACAATAAAATGTTTCTGTGTTTTCTGCTTACAGATGGTTTTATGATTTGGTTTTGCTCATAAACAGGTGGTTATAAGATGAAATCCTTCCATGAATTCATTTACCATACCTATCTCTTAGCCTGGGTTTTTTGGTCTATCATTAGCACATGTGTCACATTTTCTAGCAACTCTGAGATGATCTCAGGTACTGGCCAATATCCCTTGAACATGTTATAATGAAAATGAAACCACTTCATGGTCAGTAGAAGTAGATAAAATAAATTTAGTTAGTACTCAAAGATTCCTTTCAGAAGCCTTCCTCACCTCCTATTTTCTGTGATTACTTAATTCCCACCTTTTCAAGTTTGCCTCATGAAATATTGTACCTAGTTTCTACTCACCATTTGGGCTCAAGCATGTTGAGATGACTATTGCATGTGGAATGTAAACTTATATGTTGTTGATAAAGCTATTTCATTTCTGATGCAAGTTGAAGCTACACCATGTGTGTGTGTTTCCACCTCAGCTGGAAAGCAGGTAAGGTAATCTTTTTCTTTCAGCTCATCTTCTTTCTCTGCAGCTCTTTCCTCTCCCTAAAAGGTAGGTACAAAGAAGTTCATGGTTAATGAAACCTCTGTATGAAGGCCTTCCCCCTCTGAGTGTATCTTGCTCAAACAACACATTTCCAGTTAATGACCATCTGGTAAAGCTGGCAGCCTTTAGCCCTCCTAATTCTTAACTGTCTGAAAAAATGTGCCCAACCTGCCACGGCTTATGACTGAATTATAAACCATGAAGCATAATAAAGTCATTAACTTTCAACATGTCAAATTTGACTCAAATTGAATCTTGCACAGAATTCGATGACCTTTTCCTAACACTTAAGAGAGCAGGCCAGTGTACTACTCAAAAAGCACTTTGACGTTTCTCAAAGAACCATTAGCATTGTGTGGCTGTCTGGACATAAGCAACCACAGCTCTGGGAGAAGAGAAAAGTCTGGTGATGTGCGTGTGTGAAGAAGCAAGCATTAGCTTGCTAGGGAAAGGCACAATGTTCTGCATTTGGGTACTGCTCATCTATCCTAAAAATAAGATTCACTTTTTAATGAGGAAATTTGGATAAAAGCTTGTGCTTTACAATTCTGATTACCCTTCCCTTTTGTTCCCCACTATCAAAAATAATCACTCTATAAATGTCAATGGAATATTGTTAGAGGGAAGCTCTAGTTGTGGAGAACTAGGTGTCAGCTCTGTCAGATTTCTGTGAATAAGGTACATCTATATACACTTTTTCAAAGAAAGAAAGGTCACTCTCCCCTCTCCTTGTAAAGCTGTCAGATGATTTCAGAAAGAATTAAGGGGCTGTCTTTTCACATTAGAGGGAAATCTGGTTCTCAAGATATTTGGGGCATTGCAGTGAATGAGGAATATTAATAGAATTCCACTCACAGCCTCTCTGGCTAAGAACTGATCTGCCTACACAGTCTAAGGAAGAAAGGCACCTATAGGGTTCCACAATGATTATTACATTGCAACATGAAGGTGGGGAGGGAAAATATGAGCTTTGGTACATATAGGTACTTTTGTCCCTCTTGCCCCTATTCTACCATCCCTTCTTGCCCCTGTAATCCTGTTTAGCAAACAGACTTAAGATCACAGGGTACTAAAGAGTTTCATCTCTTGTTTAAAGATTAGAAAAACTTTAGGTGCTTTGTGTGATGGCATGGCAGTGTAGATGGAAGAGTGACACCAAAGATGCTTTCATAAATAGATTTTTTCAGATTTACAAAGGCTCCATTTCAGGGGCTGGCTAGCCTGGAAAAGAAAGGAAAGAAAGCCCTCTGGTGGTCAGCATCCAGAAATACACTCACTAAGCCTCAGCTACAGTACAAGCAGGCCATGAGGTAGAGAAAGAAAAGTCAACATTAGTTGTATGCGTTTTAGAATAATGTGCTTATTCCAAGTCACAATGAGGTCACTGCTGTATCTGTCACCCCAAGCATTTCAAAGGATATAAAAGAGAATAATGTTTAAGGTTTCAAGAGTCATCTGAAAGAGACCAGTGTAATTTTTAAAATTTCTGCTATGGGCCCAGTGAGACACTAATACAAATTCAAGCTATCTGTTACTTTATAGGACTCAGATCTCAAGAATATTGTGAGCAAGAGTGAGTAGGCTGTTAGTTTCTGTAGGCAAACAGAGATGCAAGAAGAGAGACACCTTCCTGCTGAACTGGATAGCTAGGGAGTGGTTGTTGAGGAAGTGAATTAAGTCAGACCTGGAAGGTTGGGTAAGAATAGAGTAGGTGATGAAAATGGAAGTGAACTGTCCTAGTCACTTTCCTCACAGCTGAGACAAAATACCTGAAACCCACAACTTGCAGGAGGAGAAGTTAATCTGGACTCATGGTTTTTAAAGGTTTCAGTCCATGTTTAGCATGCCTAAACACAGTCAGCATGGTGGAAGGGCTTGGGCAGAGGAAAGCTGTTCATATCATGGTGGTCAGGAAGAAGAGAGAGAAGGAGGAAGAAAGGAAAGGAGATACATCCTTCCAGGTCATTACCCAATGACTCACCTTTTCTGGTCAGGCCTTACCTTCCAACAACACACTCACTGCCATGCTCACCAGTAGATAACTCCACTGGTGAGTACAGCACCCCATGATCTAATCACCTCTTAAAAGCCCCACATCTGCCCACATGAAGACTTTGGTGAACATTCTATATCTAAACCCTAACATGCCACCCTTGACTACTTGACTGCTGAATACTCATGTCTGCTTCTTTATGCAAAATGTATTTGGCCCATCTCTAAGAGTTGGCAAAGTCTTAATAGCTCCAGCACTGCTGAAAAGTCCAAGTCCAAAGTCTCCTCTGAGACTCAAGGCAAACTTTTAGCTGTGAGCCCTCATAAAATTTTTTAAAAAGCTAAACACTGCCAGCATACAATACCATAAGGTAAACATTCCCATTTCAAAAGGGAGAAATAGAGGGAGAAAAAGGAATGGGATCAAAGTAGGACCAAAACCCAGCAAGGAAAACATTAAATCCTATGACCACTACTCAAGGCAAAGATGTGAACTCCAAACAGCATGAGTGGACCTGCTCCCACATCATTGCTGGTTGCAGCCATCACAGTTTCTTTCTTGGGATGGCTTTATTCACTGCCTGCAGCTTTCCTCAATGGATATTCCTGGCTTCACCAACTTCCTGGAGTCTTCACTGCATGTTGCACTGCCCACTCAGGGCACACTGACTGCCCTTCCAAGCTTTCTTCTGAAATCTGGGTTGAAGTCTCACTGACCCCACAACTTTTGCATTCTGCATGCCCTTACAACCAGCACCAGGTGGATCCCATTAAGAGCATAGCTGAACCCTCTTTGTATCATGGCTCCAGAGGCCTATGAGTGCCTGATTGGTTGAGCACAGTGAATTGAGAATCCCAGGGAATTGGTTTTCTTCTTGAGAAGGCTACCCTGGGGTTCTCTTCTCAAAACAAAGTCTTTCACCTTTGCACTTTTACCCCTCACAGAGCTGGGCCTCCTGAATCCTCAGACTCCCTCAAGACATCTTTTTGATGCTAGACTTTTCAGCAATCATTCTCTCCTTGGCCAAAACTATATAGACCCACCTTACAGATGCTTCCTTTCTGGAGCACCTCAAATATTTAAAAAGTCACCCAGCTGTGATTCTCAATGTACAGCTGGCTAAAAGCCACCTGACAGTATCCATGCTGCAGGCTGAACATTGAGCTGCATTGAAATTTCTTCCACTGGATTAATCAGTCCCCCACCCTCAGTCTCTGAAAAGTCTTGAGACATGAGCAAAATGTAGGCAAATTTTCTACCAGAGCATAGCACTTGGATCTTGGATCCAACTGCCAGTGGAGTCCTTGTTCCCTACTGAAATCTGGGGAACCTGGCCTTTACTATCTGCACTTTTATCAGATCTGGTCTTCTGAGCTCTGATCAGAATCTCCCATCAAGATTGGCTTAGAGCCTTCTAGGGCTTTTCACTAGTGGATCATTGCACTAATGAATGCAGCACCCTCATAACACAATCACCTTTCAAAAGCTCCACCTCTGAACACATGAGTCCTTTCGGGGACATTCTAGATGTAAATAATATGAACAGTTGACATATAACCAAGCCAAGTGAGCAAGAAGAGTTTTGTAAATCAGTGCCAAATAAGAGTGCCAAGTTAATAGTAAATAATAATATACAGAGAAACTTGGCTAATAAATAAAAAGGTTTATATAAATACTTAAAGTAGTTTAATATAATTTGAATCAGTAATTTTTAGGTACCCATTATGAACTAGAGGCAGTATAACTGGACATTAGCAGCAGAAGGGTCTGGATTCAAATCCCAGGTATGACATATAGGTGAGTCCTCTGGCAAATTATTTAGCCTCTCTGACCATTTTCCCCCATTTGTAAAACTGAGATAAGAAAGGAATATAGTTTTAGACTCAGAGATACACAAATATCCTGTCAAGTATCAGGTTAGTGCTAGGAAAATTCTGAACTGTCCCAAGACCCTATCTCACTCTTTGGTGAGTCTCCAGCTACTTCGTGCATGCTGAGAAACCTGTTGTCAGAAACATTCTGTGGGAAATTTATGAATTAGATAGATGATTGGATAAGAGGTCACCAAATGACCTCCAACCTAGAGACTCACTGGTTCTCAGAAGTCTGTGATGACCCACAGCAAGCTGAGATATGGAGATAACAACATAAATGGATATTTTATGCTAAGATCTATGTTTAAATTTCTTTCAAAGTGTTCAGTTCTGTGTAAAAAAATACCATCACTTTAATTAATGCAGCCTATCATTGATAGACTTTCTCAAGCTGTTTCTCTACAGCTCCTCCAGGGAAGGAGTGGCATTAGGGGTCGGGGTGGGAGAGATCAGCAGTGGGGTGACCCTTGTCTAAAATCAGTATGTCAGGGTTTCAGAATTGCTGGAAGGAAACTGAACAAAGATCCCATCCTGCTTGTGAAAGTGGATGGAGACTTGGGACAACAGGAGGCTTGAAGTGGAATTCACCTCATTCTAATAGTGCAGGGTGAGAAATAATGCTGAGAGCAAATATTTCCCAGAGAACAGGAGCAAGAACGCCCTGTGCCATAGCGACATGCCCATCTATGGGCCACTTGTGGAGAGGGGAGGGAGAATGTGGAGGTTGACTGTGGAGGTTTGCAAGGTTTCAAATGCAAAATGTAATCGCTTACCTTTAATTAACTCAAACAATGCATCGGCAGATTATGTTAACATGCCTGTAGCTGAGTTGGAAGTAGTGGACTAGCACTAAGACCTTAGAGAGAGAGAGAATCCTGATATGTGGAAGCAGCAAGGGCCCAGAAAGCTCATAGACTAATTTTACAGATGAGCAAATGAGCTTAGCAAACTTACAGAATGTACCCAAGGTTATTATAGTCTCTTGGTGACAAAGCTGGGACTATACCTGGGATCTTTACCAGTTTAGTTTTCTCTCCAAAACATTGTGTGTGATACCATCTATAGTGATTCCATGTTAGCTCAAGGGGTAAAACTAGCCATAGCAGATTTGAATACAGATTAAGGTTTGATATATCTTAAAGAAAGGTTTAAAAAACAGGTGAAACTTAGAAATCTATATCTATTTCAAGCAAGCTCTAAGTTTTAGAATGTTATTATTAAAGTAAATCGCTGTTTCCATGCAGCTATATTAAATAAAATGTTACTTTTTTATGAGAAATGCAATGCACATTTCTGGTGATACGCCCATAGAAGACTGAGTGGGGAAGCCATAGGGATTGTAGGGGAAAGAGCACCTTATAATTTTGATCATCTGACTGAAATATGACCACTGCTGGGATGAATCTGCTTAAAATACATCTTCAGATTTTTCAAGAGTGAACAAATCCACTTATAGAAAAGGAAGCTATGCATTAAAATAAGAAAAATCACATAAAATATTATCGGAAAGAAGGAGAGGCAATGAAACTAACATTCATCTTGCTTTACTCATTTCATGGAAAAGGGTTTTATGAACAACTTCCAGAAGAGTTTTAATGTGGTTGTAGATTTTATTTTATCTTACAATTTGACAATTCCTCAAGGTTTTGGTATTCATTCTTTTTTTGAGCTGAAATATACAGAACTAGACAGGTACTCTTTTTAAAGTCTTGTTTTCCTAACAACTAAGAGAACTAGAAAAGAAAGAATCCTTGGTAATCGTTGGTATTGGTATAGTGCCATAGATGATATCTCTGCAGATCTCATTACCTATTGAGATGAACACAAGAGATAAATGGATGGGGGCTCCGAGTAGAGCTTCCACTCAGTGGCACACTGGTAAATGTTTCATTTGTTTTAGGAGTATGGAGACTGATCATAGTATTTACAGATTTCTGTGCTGTAAATACTCCTATCCTGGTCATAGTCAAACTACCAAAGTGATGTCACTGAATTGGGAGTTGAGCAGAGATGCAAGTGTTTCACTCTTCCAAGCCAGTGCAGGGTCTGAGACCAGTGCTTTAGTGTATCACTCATAAAGGCCATGTGAGAGAATGTAGCTTTGATCTGATGGCTAAACAACTTGGTTAACACTATTCTTCAGAATTAGATGATTTAATCCACAGGCCCTGCTTTGGGCTACAAAATTTACAGCAGGAAAGAACAAAGCAGAAAGTGTGCTGTTGGCATCTCGAACAGACAGTCATTTCCCAGCCTGTCAACCTGCTAAATCAGCAATCTGAATCAAGTTGGGGTTGCTGGGCATGTCCTTCAAATGGGAGGAGATGGTGAAAGTGGGGGATAAATGGTACCTCTTAGAAGAACCAGAATTCAAAATGATTTGCAACAAAACTTTACAAGTGTCAACAAAAAGGTTGGAGGCAGAAATTTACTTTAAGTCTCCACCATTTTGGTACATAGGTATTCATAGCAAAATCACCTTTCAGGATATCAGGTTGTAAGAATTTTAGTTATCAGAAAAAAAAATAGAAAATTTTAGGTTGCATTTAAAAATAAAAACAGTAATATGCCATATTGCCTTTCTTCATTTTGTAGAAAGATATAGAAGAATAGAGTCCTATTTTGTACCTTCAAATTACATTATTTTTCCAGCTGGATGCAACAGAAAAAAGCAGGGCAGGCACAGGAACTTTACTTAAATGACTTCATTGGATCAGAGCACATGATAGAGTATTTTAGTGAACATGTGAGATGGTATCTGGTAGAAGCAGAAGGCTTGATCATTTCACTTCCTTCTAGCTGATGTTCAAGAGCGTCTACACCCAGATTTATAGCTCTTTACTTACACATCCATCATTGTTAATATGCCAATACTCTGACTGTGTAAGCCTGGAATTGGCTGCATGAGTCAGTTTCTTCCCAATGGAGGCAGCTTATTATCCTTGTTCCTGCTGAGTATTATTTTTTTTAGCGTGCAACAGTTTCATAATTAACAATGATTATAAATCTGTTTATTGTTACAATTATATGGGCCCATGTATCTATAACATTAGATGTTTTTTGAGTGTAAGGAATCTGGTTATAAGTCAGGTGGCAGTTAGCATTTTGTTATTGTTTCTACTATGCTGGAAGATAAATTCTTAGTCCTTTAACAATCTACCTTCTTGTTTTATTGTCTGTGATACTGCATAGGAATGAACTTATGTTTGTGGTTCTGCATGCACTTCCCTTTGCTGGAATTTCTGTCCAGTTGTGGTGATTAAGACCCAGATTCTGAATTGTAGTGGAGATGCATTCTAGTTCTGACTTTGCTTTAACAAGTTAGCTAATGCCTCCAAATTTGAGCTTTCTCAAATGTAAGATGGGAATGATAATGTGTCTAGCTCATTAGGCTCTAATGATTAAATGGAAGGAGTATGTAAGAATTTTTTTTTTTTTTTTGGTTTTTTGAGAAAAGGTCTGTCTGTGTAGTCCAGGCTGGCCTTGAACTTACTATGTAGCCCAGGCTGGCCTCAAACTCATGGCAACCCTCCTGCCTCAGCCTCCTGAGTGCTGGGATTGCAGGCATGTGCCACCACACCTGGCTTATGTAAGACATTTTGTACAAGGCCAAGTGTAGAGTGACTTCTCAATATATAGGCAATTACGTTAATTTTATAAATTTTGTGTTACAAAATATGCATATGGCAGTTAATGTCCAGCTACTATTAGTCTTTGTTTGAGCACTGACTCACTACCTGGAATTTCAGCCATGACACATCTCTTTAAAAAAATCTTCCCAATAAACTAAACATTTTATTTTTCCATCCTATAACTTCTCTGGTTTATATGTATTAGTTTTGCTTTGTTACTACCCTGACTTCTGTCTGTACTTGTCTCGTTAGTATGCGAAGACTTCATTTTTCCCCACAGTCTTCCCCATGTATAAGTCTGATGTGAAAAAAATATGATAAACCCTTTCCTAACAGAGAACACATTAGTATTCTAAAGGCTTTACAGTAGAGATATGGTCTAAGAGAATAATTTCAATATTCAGGCCCTGGACACAAGAGTTATTTGCTTGGCAGTAGGTTCTTTTTGATGCCTCTGAAATCATTGTCATATTTGTTAACTATCTACTCTGCAGCCCATATGGTAGCATTTAATTATACCTGTTGGAATCATCCACTTAACCATGGTCAAGTATACTCTGATTACACG
The DNA here is from genome assembly GCF_000247695.1 of Heterocephalus glaber. The sequence goes on along the minus strand of NW_004624734.1, from coordinate 23,089,251 downwards.
TTCTGTTGTTATTTCCTGGTTGTCCTATATCCTTGGCAGCTGTCATCAGCCAAATTTGGTTTTTCTGATTTTTTAATGGCTCTCATCCAGTCCCAAGTTTCTGTAACACATGCTTCAGCCTTGTCAAACATGCTTTGTTTCAACTGAGACATCGTCATGTTGTGGGCCTTACATGGCATTGCTAGTTACCACATGCTACAATAGATGACTTCAGCACCTTCTCCCAGGTTTATTTTTTCTTCATTTCATAAAATTCTATGCAATATAATTAATCAGCAAAAAATATTTGCTGGCTTCCTCCCCAGCACGGGCTGCATTTCAGTGGTAGGTCAATTTGGTCCAGTTTAATCTAAGAGATGTTTAAAATGCCAACAGTGAATGAATTAAATTAAATTTATTGAGCACTTACAATGTCATAGTCATTTGTTTCTTTTATTTTGTATGTATATGAGCTCATTTGATCCTCTGAGCAGTCCTGTGAGATATAAAATCTTCTTGATCTTTTCAGATGAAGTCATGGACTCTCCTAGAGGTTATATATTCTGTTTAAGGTCACACCATCAGTAAGTGGAAGAGCTCTGAATTAATTTACACTGAAAGTTTCATAACTTAAAAGTCCTTGTTTTTTTTCCAAACTAGGTTTTTACTGTTATGGACTAGATAAAATGAGAAACGAGAATCCTCACATATTCTCAAATGGTTTACAGGTTCCAAGGATAAGGTATCCTTTATGTTTTCCTACCCAATGATTCAAAGTTCTACAGAGATGTATGTTTATGGCATTATTACTTTGGTAAAGATAAGTGAAACAAACAAGACAAAAACCTACCTGCTAGAAGTTATCTTTCACAGGTTGCTTTAACTCTTCTGATAAAGGTACACTTTGGTGCAGTGATTTATAGGAAAGCATCTGGAAATTGTTTAGCTTTACTTTTAGAGCTAGAACTATAATCCTGATGCCAGTTCTATGTGTCATACCTGTGTTTTCCTGACTGATGTGTCTCTGCACCATGTCTCTATATAGTGTTTCATTTAAGTGGTTGACATTTACTACCAGACATTAAGATTATGAAAAGGAACAGTTCCAGTGCAGGGAAAACACAGCCCATTTTCTACCAAATTCTAAGATCCCAGAGGCAGTGAAGGTTGCTGTCAAAAATAATTTGAGGAAAGTGGGTCTGGTACTGTTTTTCGAATTTAGCAACAATTTGTGGTACTGCACCACTGGAGACTCATTCACTATTATACTCCTTCCTATCATACACAAATTTTTCTTATAGCCATTCCAAGAGAAGCTTATATTTATGTTCTATAAGACTTTATAGTCACCATGTTTTATCTATATTCATGCCATATGGAATAGGCATGAAGTGTCCTTCAAAAATGGAACAAGAAACCAGGCAGAGTGATGAAAGCCTATAATTCCAACAGTCTAGAAGCTGAGGCAGGAGTATCACAAATTTAAGACCCTGCCTGGACTCTTCAAGACCTTGTCTCAAAATAAAAAATAAAAAGGAGGTAGGGGATATAGCTCATTGTGAAGGTCCTGGTTCAATCCCTAGAATCACAATTACAAAAAAAATTGCCTCTCATAGACTTTGTGTCTTGGCACAATTCAATCACTAAGTAGGTACATGACTTGGTCAAGCATGTAACCATCAGTCTGAGTATTCTTTTCACACTGGGACCATGCAAGGTTCAGGGTATTTGAACCTACGCTTAGCTTCACCCCTGTTCCAAGGCACAATCCCAATCTTCGGTTTATGATTGCTTTGTAACCATATTGTACTAACACACGTTCCATAAGTGGTTTCTGAGGTGTTTCACAATTGCAAAGTAATTTTCCTCCTATGAAAATTTGATCTTAAATGCCATTTTGATCCGGGATGTTTTTCCTTATACTGATCACAAGACAGAGGGCACGCAAAAGCAGAGATGTTCTTTATGGAGTCAACCTCAAGAATTTAGAGGACATATTCAAAATATAACTCCCATAAAATGAATAACCATTTATGATGTAATTAATCTAAATCCTGACTCTCTTGAGGATTGAAAATGTATATTTTGAATACTTGGGGACTTGAAATAGCAATTATTTTATAAATGCTTTTTATCAGCCATCAGGAAGGTGGGCTTATTGCTGCCTGTTTATGCTTCATTGTATTCTCTTAACAATCTCCACACCTCTTTCAGGTTTTTCCAGAGTATGAAGTTCAGTATAGCAGTTAGACTGAAATATGTTTTTAGACATTTAAGACCTATATATTTGTTCTACCCTGGACAGTGTCTTATGGATAAGTAATAATATCTCTAAGGAAAAATTTTCATTGTGTTGCATATTTTTTTCTTTTTCATCCTTATGGCCTCATATGTTATGGAATAAAAATGTTTCTATGCTTTATATTAAGTATAAAACCATTAAGACAAGATTTGTGCTTCTACATAGAATTATGATGATGTAAATTGCTTATTTACAAAATAGGTTAGAGTTTGCTGTTTTGTCAAGCCTTTCCTCATTTCTTAAAACCTCTAAATATGTAGATTTCCTCTCTTTTTTAACATTTACATTTGGAAAATAAACATAATTAGGATGAAAAAATCTCCATGAAACAGTACTGATAACGCTGGTAGTTTTACGGAGAAAACTCATAATCCATTAGAAGTATGGAAGCTATAGAGCTATGAATAAAGATCTATGAAGGCTGGGAATTTTAGAGGTTTGATTTGTCCAATCTCCATCATTACTTTAAGTACATCCAAGCTGTCTTTAATTAAAGATGTGTATTTAAGAGCTCATTGTGTATGTGTGTAATTCATATCCACAAATAAGCACCTACCATTTTCAAAGCATCTGGATATGGATGTGTACTAAGATACTTCAGCTAATATGAGAAGGAAGGGAAAATAATTTATATTACTAGGACAGTCATGGTGAACCTTTTAGAACCTTCAGTGATACAAACAGTCCACTGCAGTACTCATGCCTAAGGTTCACCACCACTGTAGTAGGAGAAGGCAATAAATATAGTGATAGTGAGGAAGCATCATTTCCAGCAGAAGTAATAGTTTGAGAAAGATCCAGAAATAGGAAAAATGTGTGTGTGTGTGTGTGTGTGTGTGTGTAAAGACTGGCCAAAGCATGTTATTCATTAGAGGTGGGGTGTGGGATAACACACTTTTTGATGTGTAGTGAGTAGAAAAGAGACAATATGGTATTTATAGACAATTGAGTACTACTCTGCCATGAGCAAAGGTAAACTTGAGTCATTTATTGGAAAATTAATGTACCTTGAGACCTTTATATTCAGTGAAATAAATCAGACACACAGTTTAAATATTGCATGATTTCTCTTATATGACAAACTCAAAATATGAATAAATTAAAGAGTAAAATGGATAATGGGAAACAGGGACATAGATATTTTGCAAAGGAGAAAGGTGCCAAGTGATGGAGAAGCGAAAGAGGAAAGGGGAAGGCAATAAAAAAGAATGTGTTACATACATGTGTTATATACATGTACATATAACATGTCACATACATGTTACATACAGTGTGTTATATACATGTACCAACTCCCCATAATGAATGTAATTATTATGTCCTAAAAGCATGTGCTAATAAAAATAAAAATTAAAGAAGAATGGGTCTGGAATTTACCTCAGTGGTTCTGCCACCTGCCTTGCAAGCAGAAGGACCCAAGTTCGATCCCCGGTACAAAAAAAAAAAAAAAATTAAAGAAGAAGTTAAGGTTGTGAAGGAACCTTTCTGAAAATAAATCAGAAATAAACTTGCTAAAGGATTTCTTTGCGGTAGAGAGTATGTATTATGAGTCAGCCTTCCTTCCTCTCTGCATAAGGAAAATAAGGAGTTCTGTCTATGAGAGTCTCATGACAGGCAAGCCATGCTGGTAGCATCTGTGTGGTGGCAATTGGAGAGCTAAAAAATGCAAAAAGGTAACCGCTGACTATTACCCTGATCCCTGTATGGGACAATTTTGGCTTTAGTGACAGTCTTCAACCTGCTATATGTGCCTAGAGCTATGACATTGGGATGATTACTTTGGCCAAGAGTGTTAAGTGCAGTGTTTTAATGTCCAGGAAGTACATAGTAAGGAATGTGCTTGTGGATTTTCAGCCTAGTGAGTTGATATTGTAATTATACTCTGTCTTCATCAAAGCAATTGTAATCTATACCCATGTGAAGAGACAAAGTTGGAAATTGTCCAGGGAGTACAAATCTCAGTGTTTGTTCTCATTAGGACATTTACATTCTTGAGACCAAGAAGACTTAGGTGAATCTTATTAACAAAAGACACTCAGCTTCCTTATGTTCTTACAAATTACTCAGCTACTTAGAAATTCTGTCCTCTCTCACGCTGACACTTGATCTTTGTATTTGAGATCTGGTTCTATACACATTTAATTTCTTGGTGGACTCTTGCCTCTGGAGGACTTTTGATTGAGCCTTTATTCTCCTCCACATGACTCTTCAGCCAGCACATTTGAAGTACTTGTTCCCAGGGGAAAGTTCAAGTCAAATATGTGAGCTAATTTTCCCCATTTTTACTAAAATCTTTAGGGTTTGGATTCCCATGTGTTCAGTGTTTTAAGTCTTTGATGCACTTTGATAAATCTATGTATTTTTCATATCCATAGATGATCCAGAGGATCAAATCTTATTCATGTATTAATGAAATAAAGACATGATAACATGTTAAGGCAGCAAAGGTCTGGCTCTCTAGATTTCCATTCTGATGAGGGTCGGTGGCCATCTACTTAATATGAGCTACATGTGGCTGACCCCCTCTACCCAGGTTCATTCTTCATAACTGAAAGAACAAAATAGAAGAGTATCTTTCACCAGACCTTCTCCAGTCCCACTCTATAGCATTTTCCTGTTGTAATAGTCAGCTTTGCCTCACTTACTATGATACAGTATGTACAGCAAGCTACTTAGGAAGGAGAAAAGTTTTATTTCTCACAGGTTTAGAAGTTCAGAGTCAAAATGTCATAGTACTGGCTCTATGGAGAGGGCTGTCCATTGGCTGTATCACCTCCTGGCACTGGTATCAATGGCACAAGCACATACAGGAGGAAGAAAGTCATTACATATTTATCCATCTCTATGTAAAGAACAAAATGGGCCAAGATCACTCCCTTCATAGCACCACACTGGGGAAAACTCAAGAGGTCACATAAGAATGGCCTTCTGAGATCACATCTCAGTGATTTAAGGACATCTCACTAGTCCCAACCTCTTAAGCATTCCATCACCTCTCAACACCACCAGCCTAAAGTCCAAGTCCCTAATCACAATGAATCCTTGGGGAACACCCAAAAGAAGCTCGAACCATAGTGTCTAGCTATTCCGTTCAACATTTTGTTGATATAATTTAATAGTTTTTTTCTCCCAATGAAATCAAAAGTTTATTTAGAGACTATGATATTATTATGCATATGTCACCTCGCAAGGTGCCAGAATAGCTTAAGTGTCCAATTATAAATCTGATTACAGTTGAAATTTCTTGAAAAAGAATAGAAAATTCCTTCCTGTTCTTCACACTTTGGCCTGTAAAGAGTGTGGAAGGAGTGAAGAATCCACAGGCCAGTTTGGATGTTTGCCTTCCTCACTCTTTCTCTCTCCTACCATCCATTAAGTCTCCTATTTACTATCTTTTTTGAAAAGATCTGGAGTCCCTAAAAAGTAAGAGACCTTGAAGATGGTGCATTAATGTGAGATCCTACAACTCAGAACTTTCTGGTGGGAAAAATATATGCACCTAAATCCCATGTCTTTGAAAATCTTATCCAAATGGATGCTCAAGATGAAAATTTCAGGGTCAAAATAATATTATTAGCAAGATGTATAACACTGCTTAAATTTGTATTTCTAAAATGCTTAATGTGTAAATGTTTATTACACTGAGTGGTTTTGCATTATTGCATTCACATTTCAACTGTTTATTAACTTTTACATCAGTATTTCTATGGACAGTGAGACTTAAGAAGGCCAAATATCTTGTTAACATCCTCTAGCTCTTAAATAGTAAATTCAGCATTCAAATTCATACCCTATCTGGCCTCTATCTTCTATAACCACTAATCTTAGGAAAATTGACCTCTGATGTATGAACAACCACATACTGTATTTGGTAGCAGAGGCAAAAAAGATATTTTTCTAATGATATTCTTCCCACTATCCTGTCATAATAAATTTGAGAAGTTGGAGTTTCTGTCTACCAAATACACACACAGATGACTTAAGATTGGCATTTTGAGTTATGACAATTACAATGCATTCCATTGTCTGAATTGGTGGTGTGAATTATATATGTTTGTTATATGTCCTATGGAGTATACTCCTATTAATAGCCTCATTTATTTGCATAGAATTTTCTATAGATCTAAAGCATTGAAAGTTACTTTAGGTTTTGAAGGGAGTCACAATAGAAAATACAAGTCATATGAAGTACAGTTTTATAAGATATTTTACTGTTTATATTGTTGGCATCTTTGTTCTGAATGTTATTTATTTTACTTTATTTTTTGGTACTGAGGATTGAACTCAGTACCTTGAGCTTGTGAGGCAGGCTTGGCACCACTTAGCTAAATCCCCAGCCCCTGAATGTTAATTTTGATTAGTCAAATAGACTATTTATCCCAGCAATTTTTGTGTCTGTGCACTTCTCCTATTTATCATCTATGTATATTAGTAAATATTGACAAATATTTAAGCATTACAATTTCTGACCTTAATTGAAGCTTCCAAAGATGTTTTTTTTTCTTGGAATCACGTAAATTTCCTTGAAAATTAATCAAAACTCATGCCTTTTTAGAATTTTTTCTGATATGTTCTAAGTGTTATTATAAGCTTCAAAGTAGGGCTGGGGATTTAGCTCAGCAGTGCTGCGCCTGCCTCCTCATAAGCACAAGGTCCTGAATTCGACCCCAGTACCAAAAAAAAAAAGCATGAAAGTAATACAAATTCTTATGGACGGTTACTTAATTATCAGTTAATTTCCAAGAGCTCTATCACATGCACCCTTCTTATTTCTGTGGGGGTTTTTTCTTCATTTGTTTTGGTACCAGGGATCGAACTTGGGACCGTACACTTGTGCGGCAGGTGCCGGAACCACTGAGCTAAATCCCTGGCCCCACCCTTCTTATTTCATGGTTACATTGTCAGTAGGTATATGTTATCCTGCCTGTGCTGACAGAGAATCTGTGCTTATTGCATAAGGGAACCCAGTTTCTGTGAGTATCATTTATATGTAAGTGTGATTTTTCTTCTAGCTTGTAATAACTACTCTATTAGTTGAATTCTTTTAAATATGTACTTACATCCTATCCTCAATAAAACCAAGTGTCAGTTATCCCCATAAATAACCAAGTTCTCACTCAGGTTTCCTATTAATTCAATCTGCTTCCACTTTCATATTGCTTCTAAGTGGCAGATTTGCTTTCAATCTGTCAAGCCAGTATAAAGTAGCTTTATTTATTTATTTATTTATTTATTTATTTATTTAGTATATATAGTTGGTTGGTGCTAGGGATTGAACTCAGAGCCTTGCACATGCTAGGAAAGCATTCTGCTGCTGAACTGAATTCTGAATGATTACAAATATTTTTTGATAGACACTGTGCTTGGTATTGAAGATGCACTACAGAACAAAACAGGCAAATCTGTTTCTATGCAAACCTGTTTGTGCAGTAGATGGAAAAGTAAATAAGTAAATTTCACCATATAAAATAGTTTAATAAAATGATGGATGCCCCCAAGAAAAGTGAATCAGAGCAAGTAAATAAGGAGATCAGAAAAAGTAAGTAGATGTAGTACTATGGTGGGATGAACATACTATTTTATATCGCTACTTAAGGAGTTATTTCTAATTGGTGGCATTAAGCTTTATTAGTGATGATAGTCTTGTAAGTGTTCACATTGCTTTGGGGGAGCAGTAAGTTTAGCTTACATTAGTAAAATGTTCCATGTGAGCAATATTGCCCTAGTGATTTTTATTTTTGTAGTACTGTGATTGAACTCACAGACTTTGCATTGAGTCACATCCCCAGCTCTTTTAAATTATTATTTTGAGACAGAGTCTTACTAAGTTGCCTAGGCTGGGTTTGAACTTACAATGCTCCTGCCTCAGCTTTCCATAGTCTTGGTAATACTGGGATGTACCACCATGCCCAGCTCTAGAGAATTCTTTAGAATTACAGAACTTGTGCAAATGATATATTGGATCAACAGGCATGACACTCAAGTTTTGTTGTATGACTGTTTGATTAAATCTCTAATTTTTGTTTATATGTTCTATCATTATAACTTACTGTTTATACAGAATGAGTACCTGTTCAATACTTTATCAATTGAATAGCCATTTAAAATCTCCTAGTATATGCCAAGTAGTCTATTAGGTGCTGGGAATACAAAGATGAATAGGACAACTGTAGTAAATACATAAATGTATAACAGTGTAGGTGGCATGTGATTTGAGTATATTTACTGGAATATATATTTTCTCAGTTAAAAATATGAAAAGTAAAAAGAGTACTTCAACTAAAAGTGACAAATATAGGCAGCCACTGTTGATGAGGGGGTTCAAATATCATTTTGAAAGTCTAAAAATCCATTTGATATTTACTTGCAATTCTGGATTAATGCTTATTTAATAATCTCTGCCACAGTGAAGGTTTATAAATTTAAATTAATGAAAATTGTTAATTCAACCGTCTAGATGATAATATACTTGTGTCATGCATATAGTGTCCTGTATCTAAGCTGACCTACCCAAAATGCAATATGTTTTAGCTTTCCAGATCTATTAAAACCATGAGTACCTCAAAGGGTCCACAAGGCAGTCTAAAACATATCATCTTGAATCTAACAAGGAAATTAACTGATTTCCTGAATTTATATGAATTAAACATTGTGTAAAATGAATTATGTGCTTATGATAGTCAAAAAATAAGTCCAAACAGAAAACAAATTTTCAGTTAATCTGAGATTTTGGGGTTAAATGGACCCTGTAGGAGTTTGGGGGCCTGTGGATCTATCCATGGTTCTGAAATTATCTGGCGGCTCATTTTGGCATAGTTGAAGAATAGGTTGGCCAGTAAACTTCAGAGTGAGTATTTACAAAGATTTATTAATGAGGATTGTCTTTGTTATTGGCCTGCAGTGTCAGTCTTTATTTCCTACCTTTGCCCATACCTTCTGCCCCAATTGTTCTTTGTATTACCAACAACATGTGACGACTTCTTGATCTGACTCTTGTTTTATCCTCTCTTCTAAGCTAGTACATTCTCTAATTCATGTTTAATCATATTTCAATTAAAGTTTATACCTAGAGTCTTTACCATATGTTCCTTAGCTCGTAATCCTATTTTGTATTTGTTAAAATAATGAGATCATCAATTTTATCTTCATTTTAAAGTAGTTAAAATAATTTTAATTCACTCCATTAATGTATGTGTATAAAATCTGCATTTAATTGATTTAAAGAAATAAACTAAAATAAATGAACAAAGTATTGTTCCTCATCTTCCTTTTTCACGGTCATGTTTTTTCTCCTCTCTTTCCTTTCTTCTTCATCCAGCTCCTTGTCATTCTTCTGATGCAGTCAATAAAAATACATATTTAAGTGGAATTTAATACATAATTAATATGTATTAATTTAATACATATTTAAGTAGAATTTAAATGTTGTGTGACCATTTAATGTTAGTGGATGAAAAGTATAAAAATATAGGCATTTATAGTTTCCTGTGACTATGTAATATTATAACTTGGAGATAATAGGGAGACCATTCTTTTTTAGATGCCTCTAGATTATTTTTTAGCATAGATCTCTTTCTTGGTTATTGGAAGACTCAAAATATATTTAAAGAGTCAATGATGTTGACAGTCAATGATTAAGACAAAGTTTTGACATGAATGCTACTTCTATATCTTTTTATAATTTCACTTACTATAATTTAAGAATAGAATGTAATGACATGTCTACAATGGTCAAGTATGTGAACTCTTGAATAAACAATCTAGATTATTATCTTTAATCCACCAAGTCCTAATCATATGATCTTGGGTAAATCTTCAACTATATGGATCCATATGTTTTATCCACAAATTGGTATAATAAAACATCCTCATACTGAAGATTGCTATTAGAATTTTGAGATAATGTGTACTCAATTTATAGTACAAAACTGAAACCTACTAGGCATACAATAAAAATTATCATCGTTACCATCAACTTCCTTGGTGTGCCTTTCCTGTGCTTTACATGCCTATACATTTTAAGGTACTCTGTTCAGCATGAGTACTTGAATACATTTCTCAGGAGAGAGTATGTTTCTTCTCTTATCCTTTACTAGGTTCATAGCTAAGGTATCTATACCAAAAGACAGAATAACAAAGAAAACTATAAATATTAACTTAATTTTATGTGACATGGGAACATTCAGAAATGAATACCCAATGTAAATAGGGAAATTATATATTTTTATGCTTAGGTTTCATGAAGAGTATACAGTGTGGGGAGAAAAGGGATGTGATACAATGCTAAAAAAACAGGAGGAACTTAGCAAAGCCTCTTGTTTAAATTCCTTGTGGTATCTTTGCATCTTCTGCTCCTTTTCTTGGGTATAAAAATGATACAGGTTGAGTGAGGTTCTTATCCCTGTTCAAAAATTCTTTTATGGAAGAAGTTCAAAAATTCTTTTATGGATTTCTCAGAGGAGAAAGTCAGAGATACCATCTTGGTTTTCCTGTTTTTTTAAATGTCAAGGTTTCATATTTTGGGGTAGCATATCCTGAGCCCCATCAGGTACTTGACATTTGGGGAGGGTAAGTTGGTAGCAATTATATCTGTAACACTCATTAATGTTTCAACTTGAAATATTGTCAGCTATGGGCAAAGACAGGAAAGATAGTGATTTCCCAATTATGAATGACCTTTCTTAACTCACAATCAGCTGTTGATTACTGTTGATCTGTTGACCATGGCATGGTGGTGACCTTTGGAGTGTGTTATATTCTCATTTCTCTTAATATGGCAGTTAAAATTCTGTAGACAGATAATGCAGTATTGGCATAATGAATAAAATAATGATTGATAGTGAAATTGTAAAGGCAAAAGGTTCAATGTGCTTGAAAGTCACAGAATTTTTAAAAGTACAGAGGATAAGAAATACTGATGAACAAAATGTGACAACTTGATTCTGGCTATGCATATAGAATTGAACCAAGGAATCTATTAAACTAGTCATTGTTAGTGAATACAGCATATAGAAATGTAAATATGGCAAATAAATGTATCTTTCTAATTTAAATATCTTTCAAAGCTTTTATTTGAAAAAAACTATATTTATACATTGTAGCTTTCACAAAATCATTCTTTCCTCCAGTAAAGTATTTCTATTTTAAAACATATAAAAGTCAATATTTCTGAAATGAAGTTCTTTTGGAATTAAACAAAAGGGACTGCCCCCCCCGACTACAATTTATATCACTGTATAATAAGATGGATAAGGCAATCAATATACAATGGTTTTGTATTATAGCCAGAATTAACATTTGTTCAGTCAATGAGTGATGTCAATCAGAACAGTATTACTTCTGCAATGGGGAAATTTCAGAGCTCCTAAAGTATAGTGTAACGGTTATATTGTCAAATGTGTGACAGGTTTTGTTCTGCAATGACCCTTGGTCTTTAATGAAAATGTAAAATGTCAGAATCAGGGGAGAAAAAAGCCAAGTGGCAACCGATTTATCACTTTATTTATAATCAAATTACCAAAAGATTGGACCTGTTCATACCAATTCTCAAAATGAGTAGTATTTGAAACATTTCTGCTTATACAAATAATTAGATTGCTGAGGTGCATAAGAATTCAGTAGTCCATGCTATTTCTAAGGTTGAAATCAAATTGTTCTTGTGTGTGCTCAGTGTAACAGTTTTAAAAGGAAGATATTCTGGGGAAAAGAAGAGGAAAAAAGAGCATTTTTCATTATCATACTGAAAAAGTCATTGCACTGAAAAAGTGTCAACAAACCCTAAATAATTTTGTGTTGATTATACTAAATTAGAATAGTGATGGCTATAATCATTTGATCCCCAAGGCATTAATGAAAATTCAGCATTATTTTGTGTGGAATATGTATCATTACCCTTGAGCCTAGGAATCATTATTAGTAAGTCTGATTAAATCTGGAAGCCGTGACACAAGCTATCTTTAACCCACTAATGACAGGGCCATATTGTAATTTTATGATGAATGAACACAGTTTAGCATTTTTAGCACTTGGTGAGGAAAATAAGAAGTCTGCATTCATTTTCTTGATTAGAGAGCAAAGTAGTACAGAGAAGCTCATAAGGAATGGTATTTAATGAAATGGTGTTCCTGCTGATTGATTAACCTGTCATACCTTCCAAAACCCACAGGACCAGTTATTTTTGCATGATCAAAGATATCATTCAGCAATATTCTAAAGATGCAAAGGTACAAAAAATAAAAATACCATTTCTTGACATGTATATATTGCTTATATATTTTCAAATGTTTTCACATATATTTTATGGTTTTATAATCCTATTAACTGTTAGTGTGCATTAGAAGTTTTACCACTTCTTTCATCAATAAGAAAACTTAAGCACAATACAATTTAGATGGTTACCTAAATCAGAAAGACCAACATTGGAACCTCAGTGCCTTGGCTCCAGGTCTAATACATGTTTTGGCCTTAGTAGAAAGTTAATTAATTCTATAATCAGAGACAAATTATATCATCTCAAATCCTCCTATTGACCGAGAATAAAATCAACCTAGTTGAGAACAAACAAAATTACATTTATTTGGAGCTATTTAGGATTATAATCTGGGAAAACACAGATTCTAGAGGCCTCAAAAATATACGCTGAGGTTTCACAAAATGGCAGCTGTAAACTGCTAAGGGCTTGGGTTGAAAATTACATCACTTTTTAGTCAGGTATAATTGGTGTTGGCAAAACTTAAAATGTTTTGTAAGCAGGGGCTTGGATGTAGTGTCAGTCTCTGTTAGTTTGGGAGAAAGGGTCCATTGTAAAGAAAGTGAGCAGGGGCTAACATTGTTTTAGGAAACTGCCATTTATCCCACTCAAAAGGTCAAGTAACTTGGGGAAGAAGGTGGTGGGCCTGTGGCCCAGTTCAGTGGTTCACCTATGGACTCTCTTTCTGCAACAAGATTTAACAAGGCCTCCCAAAGCCATGCTACTCCACTTTTATTTTCTTCCTTAACATATTTCCGCTACTCCCCATTCCTCCACCCATCCATCCATCCATGCATCCATCCTTCTATACTCTATTCTTAGACAACATTGTAGATTCCTACTCAGCCGACGTTTAGTGCTAAGTGATGAGGTTCAGGACATGCTACCCCCAAATATATTACTGTGGTATTTGAGGAAACAGCAGTAACAAGCCCTGGAAACTAGAAAGGGTCCTCCCACACCTTCTTCCCTGAAGCAGGGGTCATAAAACCTAGTTGACCTTCTACTGAAAAAAGATCAGGGCTATCATTCCAGAGTGCTCCTCCCCATATGTGGAAGCAAAGAATATTCTTTTCTCTCATGACACAGAGACAGACAAGAATCTGAACAAACAGGCCTCCTCCGTGAGCTCCCCCCAGTTCTTACCTTTAGAGCACACACCCCATGTTGTCTAATCACATTTCTCCACAGCTATCTACTCATTGTTAACTCTAACTATATGTGATTCCTCTCTTTTCATTTCTGCAGGCTGCAGTATCATGTAAAACTTATTCAAATAACTTTGTATACTTTTCTACTGTTAATCTGTCTTGTTACAGCTGCCTCTTCCTTGAACCTTGCAATGAGTGTGTAAGATTTTCTCCTACTACATAAACTACTTTCTAAAATCTCCAGGTAATTGTGGACAGATTCTGATTCTAATATAGCACTTCAGACTTAGTATCTTGATAAATATTAATTCCTTTTCTTTTAAATTCTGACTTCAATGCTATGACCCTTTCTGGCCCAAAGAAGAAATTGTTAAAAGATTCTTAGTTGACCTAAAAGCTGTTTCCATGAGCTACATGATATCATCATTGAAATTCTGTTCAAAGATAACTACTCCATAACAAAGCATACAAATTAGTAACAACAACAACAAAATTAGTGGAACCTTGTTTTAAAAAGCAGGGCTAGCAGAAGTTAGTACTTTGTTTCCATCAAAGCCACAAAACTTGTACTTAAAACATAGCTTTACAAGTGAATGGCATCCCTGTTCTCCAGATATTAGCATCATAATGGCATTCTGTTGAATAGCTTCAATTTAAGGTAATCAGAGCCAAAGTTTCAAAGTTACCAGACTCCTGGAGTCTTACAGGCTCTGAGTGGCATGTAACAGATTAGGTTCTTGGAGGAAGACAGATCAAGAAATGAATCATTGTAGTACAGTGAAATAGGTAGCATAGAGTATGGCCTATGAAATGCCTAGGGCAGAGAAAAAAACTAGACTAAGGTAGTGACAGGGACATTTGAACATAAAAATTAAAGCAAAGAACCTCAGCATTATCCCTGGCATTTGCTCTCCCTTATCCTGCAAATTTCCAGTCAGGTGTCACTTGATTGTCAGTTGTACCTCGAATTATTTATTTCTCTGCTGCAGTGTTCTTCTCTTCAATCATCATGGAGCTAGGAGAAGTTCTTACCATCCCTACTTATATTAGGCTGGTTTATTTGGTAATCCCATTTCTAGACATATCATCCAGATTGTTCAAAACCTTAAATCTGACCACTTCTCCCCCTTTTGAAACTCTTCAGAGTTCTCTTGCTGCCTATAGAACAAGGTCTAAGCTTATGATTCTCTATGATCTGGCTTTTCCCTACATCTGCTACTGCCAATGATGATGAGCCTATTCCTTGATGGTGCCTTACGGTGTGAAATTATTTGGGATTTAAAAAATATTATACTTCATTTCATGCCTGCTTGCCTTTTCCTCTCCTTGTAATGACTTTTCATATCCTTCTCCAGCAAGTTCTGCACCAGATTCAGTGTCCCCTATCCATTTGATGGTACAGCTCTTCTCCCATCTCCTGAGTCCATTGGATCAAGGGCAGCTGCTTCATAGCCTATCTTATTCATCCTGTTAAAATAAATTATTCAATGATTCTCGTTAAAGCAGAAAAGGAAAGACTTTATTCAGGACCAACACCGTAGTTACTTTTGTAGGGACTTTTTTTTTTCACTTGGGGAGAGAAATTGAGCTTGACTCCAAATGCAGCATGGGTTAGTGGATATTTATAGCCAAGTAGCAGGATAGGGGTCAGTGGATAGAAAATCACCAAGAAATAAAGTCAGGAGTGGATAAACGATATTCTAGCCAAAATGACTTGACAGGATTATTGCTGAAGGCCAAGGTGATCAGATTTCACCTGGGAAATGGTGAAGAATGAACTTGATCAGATATTGAGATATCAAAGGTGATGAGATCTTGCTAAGCAGAAGTAACGGATTCTCAGTAAAACTATATTTTACAAGGAATTGCACAGATGAGCCTAGGAGAAAATTCAGGGATCTTACTAAAGTGTGGTCAATAAAAAATCTTTGTCAATTTCTTGTGCTGCTGTATTTCCCATTAAACCCAATGCTTGGTATATAATACTTGCCCAATGAATGCTGGTTGATCTGGTCATAATAGTAAAGACAGAGAGTGTAGGTAGTTGTTAGAACAAGTATAGAAATGACATCACTATATACAAAGACAAGGAGGTAAAATATTGAATGGAATAGTCATCTGTTGCTGAGCAACAACTTACTATTAATTTGATGCCTTAAAATGATACCTTTGTTATCCCAAAATTTCTGTTGTCCAGGTGGGCTCAGCTAGGTTTCCATGCTCATCATGTTACCTTGGATTTGAGGACAAAATCAAGCTGGTCCTTGGGCTGCATTATCACTTGTAAGCTTGATAAAATAAGGGACTCGTTCTACATTTTCTTGGCTATTTGGCATAGTTCATTTCTTTATGGCCGTGGAATTCATGACACGTTGCTTCTCCAAAGCCAACAATGGAAAAAAGTCTCTACTGCCTCACGTCTCTGCCCCCAGGGTAGGCTTAAGCCCTCTTTAAAGAGCTTGCCTTAGTCAGGCTCAGCTAGGATACTTGTTCTCACCTGTTAGCTTCACTCAAAGTCAACTAATCAGGGACTCCAGTTACAGCTTTGTCTTACAATACAATCGTGGGAGTGATAGTCCACCATCTTGGCCATATTCTGTTGACTAGAAGGAAGTCCAGGTTATGCCTGCACTCATAAGAGAGGAGATTATTCATAGTAACATATACCCAGGGGGCAGGGATCTTAGAACCAGTGCCAGAATTCTGCCTGTCACACATGGAGTTTAGGATAACTTGAAAAATAGATCTATGAGTGTAAGTAGAGGGACACAAATGTTGAAATAAGGTCATGATTGAGAAAGCAACTTTTGTACACTATCATTGAAGAAGCTATAAGGAGTTACAAGGCTTATAGCTTAGAACGATAACTATTCTAGAAAGATGAAAGACTGGAGGAATTGGATGAAAGAAGAGATTGCAAACATGGGGACTAAGGGATAAGTATTTGAACAGGCAGATAGAAAGTAGGGAAGACTTTAGACTGAACTTGATGGCTGTCTGAGCAGGGCAGGAGCAAACATTCAATGCTGAAATTGTTAGCTGGATGACCCAAAAAGAAGTTGGTTTTAAACTGGTAACAATTTCTGGCAGAGACAGTGGATCTGGACTTCTTGCTCTTCTCCCTTACTTGATTTGCTTATTCCAAGATAAATGTAAAATGACTTGCCAGGAGAATTCTGTTGTACACATATACCAGTTTGCAATAGCATGCGATTAGGGAGTAATATTTTATTTTTAAATAGATGGTGAGCTAGACAAAATTACGTTTTCTAAAGTTATCTGAATCCATGAGGTTGACAGCAATTTGAAAGGTCAATGACTCAGCCTAATTTACATCTGTTATTTTATAACTTGGACAATCTGAAATCTAGGTCATTTGTATATTTACCGCAATTAAATAAGGAGCTGAATGCTTTGTGTTGAAGTGTGTGTCAGGGTTGTCAAAAGTATGTTTTTCTCTCTGTATCATGGAAGTAAACTGATCATCTTTTGCAGTTTGTAAATTAATATTCTAGAACTCTTTCAGTTATCCTATCATCCTTCTACCCTGAGATGGAAAAATTTAATTTGTGAAGCTAGATGACCATGTTCTTTTTTAAAAAATAATTACATGATGCAAAATTCACAGGCTCTTATTCAAGTGTTTTGTCAACCAAATTATTTACATCTTTTCAGCTAGAATCCTCTTTGGTTAATATAAGCCCATAATTAAAGGATTTGCATTTTTGCCCAAGGTACTGTTTTGTTGATTCTTTTAAAAGTGTATCATTATTTAATTCAGTCAAATCTATGGATCCATTTATGTCTTTTACATACTTAGTGTTATAGAAATACCTCAGTCTAGATAATTCACCCAAATAAAATTGAGGAAGTGTAAAAGTGGAAGTCTAATCTTTGTCCCCATTGGAAATCTTGCTTGGACTTGGGGGTGTCTAGTCATTGTATACTCCAATGATATGCTTCCCAATATATCTAGTCAGACTTTTCAGCACAGATCTATTCACTACAGTAAGCTGAAATCTGTCTCTATCAAATCTACTCCCATGTGCCTATTGTTCATTGATGGTTACATCTCAGTTATGCATTACTGGGATCGACTAAATTTTAAGGCCATTTAAAAAAGTTTTCCATTTCATTTTATATAATTATCATACATAAGTATATAAAAATTTAAATATTTCTGCCAAAATTAATAATGAAAATAATAAAACAGATATACCTTGCAATCTGGAGATATCATTTACCTCTCTTTTAGTCATTGCTTCTGATTTTACTTCCCTATTTTAAATAAAATGTGGTTACAATGCTATTTTTCATCTTGGTTTCCTAACCTTTATTAAATTATTATTCATGTTAGACTTTTTAAAAAATGTTCTCAGTTTTATCTTCTAATTCTTTTGTAGAATAAATCACTAAGAAATATGTATTTCTATATATACATATACATACATATATACACATACACATATATACACATATACACACATACATACAAAGTCTAAGAGCTTTGTGTTTTTGTTTCATTACTTTGCCTTTTAAGAACATTTTATGTGTTTAAAAAATACGCTAACTATATACAAATTTTATTTCTGTTAACATATTGATAACAGGGCATTAAACTTAATTTTCTATTCCTTACATTGTCATTCTTTTTTCTTATGATTTTTGTTTTCTCTTTTTTTTTCCTATTTATCAGTCTCTGGTGTTCATATTTTCTTTATAGGCTGTCAGATAGTGTCTGGTGAATCCCAGCTGCTTGTTGTCTATTATGATACAATTCTAACAAGTCAAGAGAGGTTGAACAGTTATGGCATTTTTTTTTTTTTTTAGTAGTAGTGAAGTTCACTATAGCCTGTGTAAGTGAGGACCTAGCTACTGTATGAAGAGATGACCCTCCACAATGTCAGTTTCTGTGGATTATTTATACCTATATGATTGTAGTACATTATGTTTACACTTCTTGTGGGGAATGGGTACGTAATAAACACATCTTAATTCCTTTTTTCATCCCTTTTCCCTTCCCTTCCTTCCTCCCCCCAGTCTCTAGATCCCCTTCCTTTTCTACTTTTTTCTTTTAAGTCATCTCCAGGAATTGAGTTTTGAAAGTCTGGGTCAGCTTCTCTGTGGGTTTGTGTGTGTAGGTGAGTAGGGAGTTGTCTTTGGAACTGAGGAGGAAGGGAATCAAATAGGCAGGTAGTTCTCGGGGTCAGTGTGAACAGTTACACATAATCCTACTATTTTCCTTATGACTTTGCTACCCTGCCACAGCTTGAGACTCCATTCCTCTGAGTGTGTCCATTTCCTAAGTTTTGCCCCAATAGAGAGGATATCAATGGGTTTACTTGATCCTACAAAGGCTTCTATCAGTCCTCTTTTCAGGCCCATCTCTCACCCCTGCTTTCAGAAACTCTTGATGCCCCAAGTCTTGTATCTGCAGCAAAGTGCCTTGTTTACTACTGTCTTCCTCTGCAGTCACTTCATTTTCCACTCGCTCTGTCCTGCTGCCGGTTACTATTCATCAATGTACCCTTCACCTTCCATATCCTCTTGACATTTATTTTTTGCTATTGACTTCTCTTCCAGTCTCTTCTGTCATTGTAAATGTATAATCTGTATTCCTTTTCTGCCCTTTGACTGGGATTTTGAAAGGAAATACAGAAATAAAAACCCAAACACGTATGTTTTGTTCTCCACACTTAGGAGTGGCCATAATATATTTCAAGCATAAGTATGTGGTATGGACTGCAGGCATCACCCCAGGACCACGTTTGACATAATGAAAATCAAAATAGACAGGCCTGAGTGGGATCACTCCTCATTTTTTCAACAGGCCTTTATTGCTAGCCTATCACGGAAATGGCAACAACTGTCATTTCAAGTAACCAAAAGGACACATACAATATTCTTACTGATCTCCCTTCTTTAATCATCCACAGGAAATTTGAGGGTGTAAAACAAAAATAGCAGCAAAAGTGTAATATTATAGGATCAAAAGATGGTCCACATGGACATGCAAAAGCTGACTACCTGCTGCTTAAAGTGAGGGCCCTGGATAAGCAGCGGGGACATCACATGTGACGCTGTCGGAAATGTGGACTCTTAGTGCCCCTCTACTTGATCTCCTGAAACAGACTTACATTTTAATGAGGTCGCCAAAAGCTTCCTATAATTAGTTCAAAAGAAAAGCCCTGGTTGAAAAGGACACGAATTTCCTATTATCCCACCTAGGGCTCAATACATAACAATTTTATCATCCAAGTTTGAGGTCATGAGTGCCATGTAAAATGGTGGGTTTTCCAACAGAACTGACCATGAGAAACTTGAAGGTAGAGTTTTTTAAAAGTGTAGATTCTTCTTTCTTTTTTGTTTTTTAAAACTTTAATTCAATAAGTTATGAAATGGGACTGGACATTTGTTTTTTAAGGCCTCTAAGTTGCTAATCAGTCAGGTTTGGAAATCACCATGGAAGAACTCAGCCCTCTTCTTCATGATGTCTCTTATGGCCCAAATGTCTTCCAGGTACCACATCTTCCCTCTTTAATGCCCACTGGCTACCACTACAAGTCTGCCGCGTGTGGGCCCATTATCCCTACATCTACCTAAATCACACTGTTAAGGCTTATCTGTTCAGTTGGGGGGTACCTCACATGACCCAGGAATGTGTACATTTCCATTTTCCCATTTGTTTCACCCTGAGTCAATCTTTCATTTTCTGGCTGCCTGGTGTCATGCTCTGATACTGATTTTGCCCCGTTTATTTCTGAGATGCTGAATTGGGAGCCTGAGCTTCATGAGGACATATACCACAGGTGTTTGTCCCTTGTTGCTAGAACAAAATAGTCTGCATCCACAATGTTAGAAAGAAGTTAATTGATTCCAATTTCAGTCTATAGTCGGCTGGTTCCAAGGCAAGATGGCATGGCAAAGGGGGCATAATGGAAGAGAGCTGCTCATGGCCTGGCATCCAGGAAGCAGAGAGAATCCAAGGTGGAGCCGGGAAGGGAGATATAACCTTCCGGGTCATCCCCACAGTGACCCACCTCTTCCAGACAGGACCTGCTCCCTAAGAGCAAGTCAGCTACAGTAGCCCTGTAATCCAATCACTTTCCAAATGTCCCACCTATGACCATGCAAGGCTATATAGGGACATCTAGATGTAAATCCTAATAGTATTGATGAGTGGCACAATGGAGAGCAGTAAGGCTAGAGGAGTCACCTTGATGAACGACTAGATACCTGATAGTCTGTCCCATGCGGGTATCGAGGTCAAGAGTAGGAATTCACGAATGAAACTGTGGGACAGATTTCAGAGAGAAGATACTTTAGCACTGAAGTGGGGAGAATTCCCAAGCCAGATGAACACAGTGGTAGAAACTTTAAACAAGGTAGGGAGTTTTATGAATCTTTGTTAAGAAAACAGGATGTGAGCTATGGATGTAGTTTGATGGTACAGCGTTCACTCAGCAAGCATGAGGTTTGGGTTTGATCCCCATGACCATCAACCAATCAGTCAGTCAACAAGGTAAGCAAGCAAGCAAGCAGGCTGTAAGAGAGTAAGAGTTGAGAATGGCAAGCCGGCTTGCTGAAAAGTTTAAATTAGACGCCTGTTGCAATATCTGCTGTCGATAACAAACTCTCAAAGGTTCTAGAACTGGCAAGAGGAGTAGGTCTGAGCTAAGTGAAAAGACATAGCATGACCAGCTGGGACAGGAACATAGCAAACTTGCTAATTAGTCTAGAGGAAGCCAGTTGCCCACATTTTTATAGACTGCTAATTGCTAAAGTAGCAGCTTGCTTTAAAGACAAAAATAACATTATCATAGTTTCTTGAATATAGCATAAAGTGGCCTTTGGGATGCAGGCTTTACCAAATTTAAAAATATTCCATAGTTCTTAAAGCATACTGCTATTAATAAGAATTCACTTTGAAAATCAAGTATTCATTTTTTCTTAGCCTGTTAGATGAGAATTTATAGAATATGTGGTACTCTAGAAAGTCATACTAAAGATTTTGTTTTAAAAATACCAACTTTCCATTTGAATACCATTTCTCAGGCAATTTTTAAACATTTTCCCCCAAAAAACTTTAAAAAGATTTTAAAATGTGCTTCATTCTAAATGGGAGGTTTTAATTTTTTTTCCTTAAAAATGCTTTCAACCCAGTTATATTTGTGAAAAGAGACTGTTTTTAAGGAATACACCTCAACTTTTCATGCAATTGTAACATTCATTGTTAGTGTTCAATAAATATTTGTTGAAAGAATAAGTGAATGAATATTAGCAGAAAGAATTTGTGACAGAATGACCCAAAGAGATGCATAAAATGTTGTGTGCATCAGAATGGTAGAATTTCACATTTAAGGTACAATAAAGGATGACTAGCCCCCTTCTGTTAGAAAGAGTGAGAAAACTGAGGTAGAGAAGACAGGTAACTGTTCCTGAGTCTCACAACTGTTAGAGGTACAGCCAGGCCTGGGACCCATTCTCATGTCAATCAGTCCAACGCTTCATTTTAAGCTTATTTTCATTTCACTTAAGGGAAGAATGAATTACTTCTGCAGGGCTGATTCTGACTTGAATCACATTAAATCAGCAAACCCTGGCTTTGTTAATGGCTCAAATGCAGAATGACAAAATTAAAGCATCTTTTAAAACAAACAAAATGTCAAAGTAATTGGTGTATTTGGTTTTATTCAGGAGTGATGTTTTCAAAGGCAGAGAAAGGGGGAAAATGGAACTCTGTGCCATGGACTTAATTTAAAAGTCTGAATGTCAGACTCAATAGAAAGGAGGTAAGAAGCCAACCCTGAGGAACTATAACTGCAGAGAAAGAAAAAACAGATTTCTTTCTGCAGTGAATCAATAGAAGCTCATCTATCTGTAGATTTATTTATCTTTCCCAATAGTAACTGGAACCTCTTAATTAGATTCAGAGCATACTTAGATATTGCATAGTAATTATTGGTGGCAGAGGAAGTTTGATGAAGATGGTACTAAGTAGATGAATATTTAGACCCAGCAATAATCATTAATGACTCAGAGACCAGGTAACATTTCTTCACTGGTGGAATTTATAAAGAAGTCACTGTGAATTGTTTGTCTTCTTAATTAGAGGTTTGGTTGTATTACCAAAGGGTTGTTAATAATAATAATGGTGCAGTCACTTATCAAATGTGCGAACCTGCCTAAGTTATTTATTATTCTGAGCCTAGTGTTTTTCATGTGTATAGATAGGTTTAGAATGGCACCTACCCCATGGGGCTGTTGTGGTGAGAGTAAATGAGAGCATGCAGGTAAGGTTTTGCGTAGTGTGTTCACATAAAAAAGCACTAAATAAATGTTAGCTATTATTACTGTTGTCAGCCACTCCAGGGCAGCTATTTTGTAAGAAACCATACTTCCATTGCTGCTACACTGAAGCCTCGGTAAATCATTGTTTTGTTTTTTTTTTTTTACTTGTCTACTGTACAATCTGTGGATATTTCTACCCCAAGAGAACAATGACATGTAGTTGAAAGATCTTTCTTCACTTGGTATTCAGAACATTTGGTTCAAACCCAAAGTTCCCAGGTGCAGTTTGTACTATTTATTTTAGACCTTCCAGGAAGACGAAGTTTATTAGTTTGACTAGTTTCAAGCTGAGTAAACTTATATTCTCTTCAATTTTCTTCAGTCATTTAATGTTCTCTAAAATTAAGGCAATCCTACCTACCCTACTCTGTTGCTATGAGGAGCATTCCAGGGTATATGGGGAAAGTGCTCATTGTAAACTACATTATGTTCAATGAGTATTGGTAATTAATATTCTTTAAAGGTCTGCATTTGACTCCTCTGCTACAGTCCCATATCTCCTATGAAAATTTTTCTGATTTCTCTAACCTCCAGCTAGACATTATCTCTCCTTCCTTCTCACCCTTACTCCATTAATAGTGGACCTACTTGGTACCCATAGAGCATACTGCCTTGCAAAATTTATAGTCATTTCATTCCTGCTACTACACATTCAGAAGGAAACATTAATACCTGGTTGCCCTCAGTTCCTGCATAGTGCATGACAAAACATCTTGGCTATAATAAACACTCAAAAAATATTGTATTAATGAATAAACAAGTTTTAATGAACCCATATGCAATACTAAATTCTGTGAATTATGTAGCAATAGTAAAAGCAAATAAGGACTCAATGATAATTTTATCTCTTCAACAATACAGTCAAATCTTTTAGAACTAGAAACAAATTAGAAATTAACTTAGCCTTCATTCACCCACTATGCAATAAATAGATACATCCTTGAGAAACTTCCAGGTAAGATACCATGATGAGCACTAAATTCTATTCAATAAAATACATAGTTCTACCACATTGAGCTTACAATTTGTAAGTAATAATAGTAAGAAAATAATTTCCAAACTTACTTTTGCAGAGTAAACATTTAGACTTTCTTTATTAAAAGCAGCCAGCAAAGAATTCCCAACTGCTTTTTCTACTCATTATTAATCCCAACAATGGGGTCACTGTTCATTAGTAATATTAAATTTGGCTACTGAGAATAGGTCAGGCAAAGCGTTTTTCTGGTTAAAAATACTGTGTATCTACTCAGTGAAATTTGCTTTGAATTATTTTTCATAATCATAAGTAATTGAGCATGTCCTACTCAGTTATAAATAAATATATTAAAGTACACTGATCTACTTTCCTCCATAATGAGTTTTGAAAACCATTGCTATGTTACTTCAATTTACTTTTCTTCACTTATTAAAAAGTCCAGAGGGCACAAGTAACCTTCAGAAACTATTTCCACATAACAAGACAAAATTAGTTAATGAAATTCCTGGACATATCTTTTAACTGAAGAATCATAAGCAATTCTGTACTGACGTGAAACCAGCCAATACGATACAAAATGAATTTCTCAGTTACTGTACACTACTGTGTGTAGGTAATTTGGAGTGAAAGAAAACCTTCCATTAATTATATAAACCATCACTAATTTGTTTATTGTTATTACCTGTAAAACTGTAGAAGTCATCAGAATGTCAAATTTTTATTTTTATTTTAACACACAAATAAAACTTGTATGTTAGTACATATAACATGATGTTTGAGATATGTCTACATTTTGGAATGATCAAATAATGCTAATTAACATATGCACTGCTTCATACACTTTTTTGTGATGGAATTTTTTTTCAAATAAATGTAACAGTAACTATAGGCACTCTGTAAAAAGTGTCTCTTGAATTTATTCCTTCTAATTGAAATTCTGTATCCCTTGATCAACATCTCCAAAATCTCACCACTCCCTTTCTTTCTTTCCATCCCTTTTAACCACCTTTCTACTATGTTTCTAAGAATTCATCAGTTTTTCAGGTTCCACATATAAGTGATATCATATGGTATTTGCCTTCCTGAGACTGGCTTATTTCACTTTATATCATGTCATCTAGCTTTATCTGTGGTGTTGCAAATGACAGGATTTCCTTCTTTTTAAAGATTGAATAGTATTCCACCGTGTGTGTGTGTGTGTGTGTGTGTGTGTGTGTGTATCCATTTACTATAGATAGCTTGATCATACATCTCAGCCATTCTGCATAGCGCTGTAGTGAACACTGGAGTTGGGATGTCTCTTCTACATATTGATTGCATTTTCATTGGATACATACCCAATAAAGGGCTCACTGGATCATATAGTAGTTCTATTTTTAATTTTTTGAGAAGCCTCCATATGGTTTTCTGTAATGACTATACTAATTTACATGTTTACTAACCATGCACCAGTTTTCTCTTCTCCAACCATTGTTAACACTTATCTTTTGTCTTTTTGGTGGTAGCCATTCTAACAGGTATTAAATGATACTGGATTGTGGTTTTAATTTGCATTTCCCTGGTGATTACTGCTGTGGACCATTTTTCAAATACGCTTGCTGGCCACCTGCATCCCTCCATTTGTTGTTTTAGTTTCTTTATTCATTTTAAAAAGTGGAATTGTTTGTTTTCTTCCTATTGAGTCTGAGTTCTTTATACGGTTTGGATATTAACCCCCTTGTCACGGAGGATCACGTTTTTAAAGATGAGCCATGGGACTCCTCAATGGAGCATAACTCCTCATTCTACTTCATCACCCCTCCCATCCTTCTCTGTTCACACACTGACCTGTCACCTCTACATACCTCCTTCATTTCTTTGGCTGAAGGGGTTTATAGGAACAGTTAGTGGGCCTTAGAGTACCTGTTTGTCAGTTGTTTTCCACCTTCAGTTAGGGAATGCAGGGCAAGGTTGTGGCAGAAAAATTGGTAACACTCTCAAACGGGGTAATATGATAAAACTTGACCTATTTACACTGGTACAGGAAGGACGATTCTATGGTCAGGGAAGACAAAAATGGATGGTGAAGGTATTAGCATTTCTAGGCCCGACAGGGAAGGAGTATATTCATTCTTTTTGTTACTTTAAAAAAATGTCATTGGTAGGCTACTCCCTAAGGAAAAGAGGCATATTTTGGCTCAAGGTTCTGGAGATGCTAGGTTTAGGAACCATATCTGGATATGACATCTTCCTGAAAGAGGATGAAAGACGTGGTGCAGTATACAGCATGGCGAGAGACAGGAAGCATGTGTGTAGGTGTCTCTTGTCTCCCTCTTATAAAGATTCCAGGAGTAAATATTGGGGGCTCCATCCCAAGGGTCCTAACTAATCCCAGTCACTTTCTAAAGATCCCACCTGTAAACACAATGATCTAAAGTTCTCACAATGG
This sequence comes from Heterocephalus glaber, assembly GCF_000247695.1. The sequence goes on along the minus strand of NW_004624734.1, from coordinate 23,062,815 downwards.
GCATTCAATTTCAACACACAAAACCTTGGGGGACCAGGAAGAGAGCTGTGGCTGTAACTGGAAGAGGCTGACTAACAGGATGTACAAACTTTAGTAGACAAATTCAAGTGCTGCCACCTGGCAAGAAGAAACCAAGGGACTTGATACCTCCTCAGTCTCACTTTTCCTATTTTGTGCCTCCTGCCAAAGCTGTCCATTGGATGCATTCCAACAGGATGAACTTTCCAGAGAGCAGATTTGGGAGGGCAGTGGATCCAGAGGACCAGTATCAAGCACACTTATAGTGTTATAGGGCATTGTGCATATTGAGCCTCTTTTTTGCAAGAGACAAGCTCTCCCTTCCTTCAGGTTTATAAGTATCATTCATTTGCTATTCAAAAAGTCATTTTGAGATGAGCCTTGTTCCTCTCATACAATGAAACAAAAAGTAATAGCAGTAGATATGGTCACAGATACCTTCCTTATTTCAGCTCCTCAACCTACATTTCCCTCTTTTCAACTTTTCCATAGAAGAATTATTCTTGCTGAAAGAGAGAACAAAGTTAATAACAAATGACTGGGTGAGAAGGTGAATGAGTGAGTCAAGAGAGAAGGTTAAAGTCCATTGACTGGAAGTGGGACAGGAGTTTCTCAGCAATTTCAAGAAATGTGTCACCACCGAGTTTAAGGTTATAAGAGAGAGGCAGTGTAGGAAAAAGGGAAGGAAAAACAATGTTCTAGACTGTGCATTGGATTGCTTTTAGTGTCCTTCAAGAAGCTTGGATGAAAAATGTAATTATTTAGTATGTTTCTTTTGGCATTGAACTGTACTTTTAAATGGGATACAATTCAGGCTGAGTCATGTGGTTTCTGCATTTATTAAGGTTTTGCTCATTTCTCACATATATTTAACTGATAATTAAAGAGGTTAAGTGCCTAAGATCACACACTCGGAACGTGCAAAGCTGTTGTTCCAGCCCATCTCTTCTGACTTTAGATCCATTAGGCTCAATTCAGTTTTGGCTGAATAACCTGTACTGAATTTGTTGAATGATAGTTTTCTGGGGCAGAGTGTCTTTAAGACATGGTAAGTATATAGTATACCTTTTCATGAGTGGTTAGATTAGGCCTTTATATTCCCCCAATGTAAATGGTCAAGTGTCATTGAATCACTCGGATGAATAGTTCCATGATTAAATCTTACTTCTTTTATGTATAATGTCAGCATACCCTTTCAAATAAGAATTGGATTTATTTTTTCTTCAAACCATTCAATCTTGACATTGTTATTTTAAGAATATTGTTCTCCCAATGATTTCTAATTGCTCTTAACATCTGTTTGTGTCCTAGGACAAGTCTTTGTGTTATATTTCACCTATGATCCACCCATATTTCGCCTCATTCACTGCCTTTCATAATCAGAAAGAATTTATTGGAGGCATTTATTAATCAGATAGTTTTCCTTACTTAAAAATGGATCAAATTGAGTTTTATTTCTGGAATATGGAAGATAGGTTAAACAGCTGTAGGCAGATAGAAATTACACACAGCAAATATCCTGTGGGTGTATGGACTGTGAACTATTTTTACACTCTTGCCCCCATGGGGTTTTTATGACCCTTCCAACCTCCTCTTAAGCCCAAATTCATTTCCATAGTAACAGACTGCCAGAGACTCCTGACGAAAGTCTCTAGTCCCCACTTGCCCAGTGTGCGATGCAGGCTTGAGAAAAAAATACACTAAGAGACAGACCTAGGAGAGAGAAAGCAGAGTGCCAGGATGACCAATGAAGATATAACTGACAAGGCGCTGGCCAGTCCGAGGCACTGACTTTTACTGGCAATCAGTTGGGGTAATGGCAACATGTAGTTTCTATGGAAATTAATGTAAACAAGGATAATAAGGACAAGACAAAGCATTCTCTAATTAGGAATAGAATAGACAAAATATATGGGTGTAATTAGAACATTGTCCTTCTAGTCAGAAGGTATTAGTTGTGGGACTGGAATTTGGGTGTGAGTTACTCTGACCTTGGGACATAGGCCACAGCCAGACTCACTTTTATAAACAAGCCAATTGTGGGGTTAACTCTTTACAGCCTGCCTTGGGCGTAATCAATATTGTGGTCCTTTGCAACAGACCCTTTTGATTCTGATGTGACTACTATATAGTTTGTTTAGATTACTAGACATCTAAAAGTTATGTATGTGTCTACTTGAATTTGTGGCTCTTAATTTTCCTGTTAATTCTAAATTCAGGATTATATATTTTTTTTGTTCCAAGGAGAGAAAGATGATGTGACTCATATCCTGCATCGTTCTAAACTAAAATTGAGTATATATGTTCTCTTGAATCCAAAATAAATTAGCCTGCCCCACAGCAGGTGATAGAGTGGTGGGGGTGGAGAAGGTAAAACCTAGTAGCCAGTATCTGAATTCTAGCTCACCAACTGGAAGCTGGTTTTGGACAAGTCACTGAAACTCTTGCTCTAGGTTTTTCTCCATCAGTATCACAAGAATAATAATTTTGTGCCTATTTCTTAGAATTGTTTTTTGGGTTAAATAAATTAACAAATCAGCAGTATTTAGAAAAGTGTCCCACATGTAGAAATTATTACATTATTTCTGCCTCTCCACTTGGTAGGTTAAGAATTTGATTGGGTTATTTGACTTTAATGAACAGCACTTTCCATATTCATAAAGTGGTGATGATAACAGATGTTTCAGAGTGTTTGCAAGTGGCATACTATGAAACTTATTACATGTAAGATATATAAATTGCATACATGAAATATCCATAGCCAGATTTTGACATACGGAAAGCATTCATTAAGTGTTCTTATTAGTTTTGGAAGAAATGATCACTAACAATATCGGCAATAAAATAACACGGAATGGTAGGAGAATTTCATGTTGTTTAAAGGGAATGTTATTTAAGTGTTTTAGGTTAAAATCTGCAAATGAGGCTAAATTAAAGGGATGCTGAAATGATTCTACCCATTAAACGAATTGAACTTAATACATAATACTTAATACTTCATTCTCCTATTTAAAATAATTATTTTAAAATCAACACTTATTTTGACCACTCTACGTGTTGTTACAGTAACAGTCTACCAATTGTGTTTCCAAAGTTCCATGATTTCACTGACAGCTTACAAGAGCATCAGATCAGTATCAGATTACATCAGAGTACTGCTATTCTGACTTGGTATAATTCTAGTTAGAAAGCAAAGAATCCTGGAAACTTAGATAGTTTGATCATGTAAGTGCACGTAAGATATATCTCAGCCTATTTGAAAATTGAATATAGACTTCTAGCTCTTATTTTAGCTAGACTAAACAACTATATAAGCAATCCCCCAAATCTCAGCAAACTAACTCTAGAAGTATTTTGTCTTAGTTTTATTATTAGTTTTCCTTGCTCTCATAAAGTTCAAGCAGTTGGGAACACAGGGAAATATATGATTCTGCTCTGTGTGGATTCTGTTACGTGGAAGTAACAGCAGAGGCTCTGTCATCTTGAATGGAGGGGTTCCATGTCCTAGGTGTCAAAACCCAGCTGGCAGACATTGCCGGAGGTAGAAAGCATCTCTGTGGGCCACATTTCATTAAACAGTCACAAGGTTCCATCCGGCTGCAAAGGAAGCTGGGAAATGTCTCCAGCTAACCTTGCTGTATTGTGACAACTGTACTCTGTGGAAGGGGAGCACTTTTTATTTAGTGGACAGTAGATGATCCTTGTTATACTTTTTTTACTGAGATTGATAGTGGTAGATTTATTCCTGCTGTTGTCTCTCTTCCCTAATTCCTACTAAAGAAGCAATCAAGTAAAAAGAAGAAAAGGATTCAATTGTATGTGCTTATTTAGGATAAGAACCTTATCCATTGTTGTACCTCTGGTGCCTGGTGCAGTTTAACATGTATTAGAGAAGCCATAAATATTCATGCATCATAAGATTAACCCTCCTTTCTTTTCTCCCTTTCTTTTCTATTCTTCTCTTCCTTCTCTTATACCTTCCATTCTTTTTTTCCTACCCTAGACTTATTTAGAGGGTTTATTTTCAGTTAGGCACTGACATAAGTGATTGAAGAGTCAAAGACAAATTTAAGCTTGAGAAAGAACATAACAAGAATAAAGAAAAAGATGTTTCTATAAAGCATTAATAAACATTTAAAATTACTTATCTCACAAAAGTGTTTAACACTCTTAGGACTGCAGAATTATTTTGAGTTCATCTGTCAGCCATGGATAAGCCAGTCTAGGAAATTGACAGTCAGCTCCATCTTTGCCTTGGGGTTCATCTCGTGCTAGGGAAGACAGCCTTGACAGATCGCTACTTTCAGAGCCCAGACTGGGGGTCCTACTGAGGTGAGACCACCTCCTGGTGAAAATCATCTCATGCTTTGCTGAGGTTCATACTGTGAAGCCTGTGTGATGGTAAACTGGGAACACTTGGGGGAGGTGCTGTTTGGCTTTATGTTTTTCCCCATGGAGTTTCAGAAAAATTTTCCAATAAGGTACTTCGTGTCTTCATAGATTTAAAATGCCCCGGTCCTAGTTGCATTCAATCTGTGTTCTTTCTGACAAGAGTGGTCATGATATTACTTGTTCATTCAGCATTAGCAACTATGTTCTGGACACTATGTCATGTTATAAATATTATTTATTTTGATATAGACTCCTCACATCAGACCTATTAGGTACTTAGAGAGTTAGAAAATTGCATTCAGGTGGATTTGATATCTTAGCTCAGGTCAAACAGCTTAGGAGGGAACAGAGCCAGAATTCAAATGCAGATTTGCCTGACCCCCAAAGATTATGTAATCAACCAGTTAAACTGATGATTATTTCTTTAGGCTATTGAAACTGAAAGTTCATTTTAAACATTTTTTTTCTAGTCAGAAAATTTATGTAGATGCTATAGTAACTTTTTCAAAATGTATGAAGGAAGTTGACTAAAACATATGTGCTTGCTATTTTGCCCAGGGTTCAAGAACCCCTGAACTTTTCCCTGGGGACTCTAAATGTGCTATAGGACTTCCAATGAACTCTTAAACTTGGAACATTACATTATTATGAAGATCAAGTCAATTGTTTATATCAAATTTTCTTGATCATTGTGTTCCCTTATGTGGTTTCTCTTCCCAAACTCAAAAATATACTCATTTGAGATTTCTAATGCCAAAGGCCCAACAAGGAACAGATTTCCCCAGTAAATAAGTAGGTATTTAGAGAGATTCCACAGACTTGTAGAATATTAATAAACATTTTTTAAAAGCAACACTCACTGTGAACTCCTACCCTTTATATATCATGGAAAGAAGAAAGGGATGGCCTTTGATAGGGAGGAAAGGAAAATTTAAAGCTTTTTGCTGATCCAATCTCCTTGGAGGAGGAAGTAGTGTGTGTCTTATATCTGAATATCCTCAGCAGGGGTGGTCAACTTACAGTACATGAGACAAGTGAACACTATATCACATTATTAATATTGCCGCACAAAATAAATTCAGTGTTGGCATGTTTTGGGTTGCAGTTTGGGCACTCAGTCTCCAAAAGTTTTGTCATCATTGCTTCAGGGAAACTGAGAGCAATTTCTCACTGGGGTGCTTGGAAACTCTTCTCCTGGGATCCTCAGATGGTGCACTTGCAGAGGCTGGGACTAGATTCTTCTCCTGTTGCTTCTGGCTTCCTAGAAAACATGACTTCTGGGCCTTCTTATTCAACACGTCAGGTGGGTGTGATCCAGCTCTTATGATCTTCAGCAGCAACCAGGTTCCAGTAGCCAAAAGTCCTTTAAAAAGATTCTTCCAAATGTCAGTTTTGCACTAGCATTTCAGAAAGAGGATTTCTGCCTAATTTCCACCTTTTACATTGTAGTTCAACATTCATTGCTATGCTGAAGACCTTCTGCTTTGACTAATTTAGGGATTATTGGTAAACAAAGAGATATGGCACAGAAAATGGTAGGTACAGGTGTTTGTGTCCACAAAAGGAGTTTTTTTCTGGAGATCCCTAGCAATTAAGAGAATCTCTTCTAAGCTGAGAGCAAGTTATTGAATTCTGAGTGTCCAGCATTTGCTTTTGAGGTAGGATGAGTGAAGGGTGGAGATTAACCATTTGCCTGATATGAGACATAACTTCTGGCCATTCTAAATTTATAGTTGGTTAATGAATACCATCCTGGGAGGAATGTAAGATAGCTTGTCTTATATTGATAAGACGAATTATACATAGAATTCTGTTTTCATACAATTCAAAACAACAAACTTTCCAAGCAAATATGTTTTCTATTTCTCAGGAAAAGTGATAATTTTCCCCTTCTTTTTTTTGTACCGGAGATCGAACTCGGGACCTTGCACTTTCGAGGCAGGCAGCGGAACCACTGAGCTAAATCCCCGGCCCACTTCTTCTTTTGAGACATACAGCACATAAGTTATGTGCTTTTCTCTCCATTCCTCACTTCCTCCCCACTCCATGTCTATTTTTCTTCATGGTGATCTTTGTTGGAATCTGCAAACTTTATATAAAATTATTCTGTTTTTTCTCTTTTGTAAAACAAAAACTGAATCATACTGATTAGATTTAAATTTGTGTAATGTAATTATACAAGGAGGAATAAAGTTCCTAGCAGAATCACTGATACAGAAGACAGCTCCTTAGATAGAGTTTCTCTCTCTCTCACACACACACATACACACACACACACACACACGCATACACGCATGCACACACCAGATTTAGCGCCAGAAAAATAACTTTGACAAGTCACTAAATTTCTCAACATATATTTTCTCATCTTTCAGACAGGGGAAATAACTTTATTCATAAGTTTATTGATTATGTCAGGTGAAATTACACATGTGGAAATACACTGGAAACTGAAGTATGATGAAAAGGTTAAATTTTATTATCTAAACCCTATATAGAGATACAGAAGGACTCATTTAATTGTTTTCATTTTGGGAATCTGATTTTCACATAACCAGTTTCATTTTTATGATACTTAATATGACAAAACATCTTGTTTTAAGGGGAAAGACAAAATGATTAACATTCTGTAAATCTCTTAGAATTTTATTCTCCGTTTTTCCATTGGAAAAATGTCTGGATACATTTTCTCAGGAGGTCTCTCTTTCTACAAATGCTCCTTGAGCTGCCGTGAGCAGTCTGCTTTTGAGAAATGTTGCCCATGGTTTACAATTTGGGTTTGGGATCGTGACCTTATTTCCTTTGGACTTGATTGCTTTACTTCACCACTCAGGCTGGCTCCTGACCCGGTTGTACCCAGCTCCTTTTATGATACTGGGAATGGATGCGCCTCTGCTTTATGAATAATATTTTGATGTTAAAATGCAAGAGTTGCCATGATGTTCTAAATTTTACTTACATTCACTTATACAACATAAATTTTTTTTATTCATTAAATTAATTGGTACATTTTAGGTATACAATACAATGACATTCATCATTGGGAATTTGTACCTTTAAATGATATATCTTGGTTCTGATTTTTCCCCATTCCCCTGCCCTCCCTTCAACCCCTCCACCCCTCACTATTTACAAAGACTTTGTTTCCATTTTTTCCTTTCCCTTCTTTCCTTTCCCTGACCCCTCCCAGTTCCCCTTCCCCTTTAGACCTTTTCTTCCTATTTCACATTATCTGCTATACATTGTGATACTTATTTACACTTTCAGTTTCTCACACCAGAGAAACTATTTGGTATTTACATATGTGTGTCCTATTTATTTCACTTAAGAGTATCTCCTCAATGTGGATCCATTTAGCTTTAAATGTCTCTAGTTTCTCTTCACGTTGAGTAGTACTCCATTTTATTAAAAAAAAAAAGACCCACATCTTTATCCAGTCCCCAGTTGATGGGCAATTGGGCTGTTTCCATGTTTTAGCTATTACAAACTGTGCTGCTATAAACGTGGGTGTGCATATATCACTGTGTTATGATTCTTGTAATTCTTTTGGGAAGATACCGAGCAGGGGAACAGCTGGGTCAAATGGGACCTCTAATCCTAGTTCTTTGAGGTATCTCCATATTGATTTCCACAATGTTGGAACCAGTCTGCACTCCCATCAACAATGGAGAAGGGTTCCTTTGTCCCCACAATCCCGCCAGCATTTGTTGTTGGTTGATTTCTTGATGGCAGCCATTCTTTCTGGAGTGAGGTGGAATCTCAGTGGCAAAAACCACAAATTTTAAAAAGACCTTGCATAAACTGGTACTCTGAGTTCTGAGTCCCTGATAGAATCACAGGCCCCACAGATAAGTTCTAAGCCTCAAGGATCCTGCAGTGTAGCAGGGAGATGACATATACACAGATGCACACACACACACACACACACACCCCTGCACTAGAAGTGTAGGATATTGAAGATATGTACTTCATAATCTCTTACCAATGAATTATGGAAAATTGCATCTTTGCATATGTTTAAGTTAAGGTTCTTCTACTGTGATCATCTTGTATATCCAGAGGGGCCCTAAGCGTAATGAGGTGTCTTTAATAAGAGACCCAAGAGAAGACAGAGACAAATAGAGACAACCATGTGAAGAAGAGGTAGAGATTAGAGTGAAATGGCCAGGACCAGGGCCAATAGGCAGCAGAAGGAGGCGAGGATTGGAGTGTGCCCGAGAACCTACTGGAGATGTGTGACCTTGCCTACACTTTGATCCCAGTCTTCTGGTCTCTAGGATTGGGTGAAACTAGTGATGTTTGTTTTAAGCCATTGAGTTTGTGGTAATTTATTATGACAAGGAACAGAATAATCTGTGCAATCTACAGAATTATACTATTGATCAGAGTTCTGTTGAAGTTTGGTATAAAAAAATCACTTTTCACTACTGAAAATTGACTCCAGGGCATTTGGACTTAGCTACAACCCACTGATCAATTGATTGATTGGTTGATTGACAGTCTCTCACTAAGCCACTAAACTTTTCAGGCTTGGCTCAAAATTGCAATCCTCCTGCCTCAGCCTCCCAGAGTGCTAGGATTACAGGCATGCTCCACCATGCCCAACTAAAATCTCCCTTTTTATTGGCAGTATGATCTTTAGGGTATAATCAGCTTAAGTGTTGAGTTAGGAAAATATCATTGGCTGGTGTGTTTGCATAATTGCAAATGTCAATCTAAGTACAACTTATTTCCTATAATTTTAGTTTTACTGTACTATCCTATGTTAATGTTTAATCTTCAACTGTCAGTTTATTGTTTTAAAGCAGAAGAAATGTAGCTCCCTGTCTATCCTGGGCTGCAACCTAAGTAAATTCACAAAGAGAAATAAGGTCTGCTCTCATAGCCTCTTCTTACCTTTTGGTGCCGTGAATGCTCATAAATTTGACATCGTGGACAAACACAATGCTAACAACTTTGAAGCCTCACAGAAAGGAAGGCCCTATCCTATTATGATCACATTCAGAGAATAGGTTAGGGAATTTGGAGAAAATGAAATCTAGTATCACAGGTTGAAAACTCAGAAGTGCCTTCAGGCACCTATAAGTTTTGTTCCTTGGGTTAGGGAGTTTTGGCATAAAATGAGCATTATTTGTTGGTACAGACTATGGGATTTGAATGCTGATAAAAATTAATAATCACAGTTACCGAGGCAGCAGTATAGTTTCTATGTAAAATGCTGTCACCCTTCTACACAATTGTCAAAAATTGAATGTAAAGTACCAGTGTTAATGGGTAGTATAGGAAAATTTCAAGAACCATAATAGTAAAAATATTAGCATTTATATTACTTAGTTTTGTCTGGCTCAGTTCATGGTGATTTCAGATGGCAACCGAGTAAAGTAAGGGTTCTGGCCTCAGAGGAGCCAGGCTGACCGGAGCTATCCGTGAGGTTGCCTGGTATGTCTAATATTGGTGTAACAGCACCCATGGTGGCTTGTGTAGCCCTGCCAGGTAAGAACTTGCCATATATGTACTTCTCAAGGATGCATAGCAATCAGGAAACAAGTTTTTGGTTCTCATCTATATTTTGCTAATGAGGCAACTGAAGCTTACTTAAGAGAGTTGAGCTTTGTGTCCAAGATCACATTCTAGAAATTGGCAATCAGGATTCAGATCCTGGCAGGATGACCCAAGTATAGGTACATTACTGGTAGGCAGCGTTTGTCTGCTGAAGACATATTGAGTGTCTGGAATATGAATAGTATCTACAGTGATGTTAAGGAGCTGGCTGTAAATCCTCAGAGTGGGAAATGAAAATCCCATGCTTCTTGGAATTAAGTGGAGGTGCTAGGCAGCATGGGCTAACTGGACATTCAGGCCAAATGAGAGATTGGTTACATTCACCACAAATGAGCACAGGTGGACACTCTTCAAAGAGACAGTCCTATAGAATTTCAATGGTGCTTTTCTGCAGAACACATTTGCAGAATGCCTCATAGCATATTCACATTTCCCTTTAGCTTGCCAAGTGTGAGATGATTAAGAAAACTGTATGTACTTTAAATATTCTTACCATATCTATGCATATTTCAAAGGCAGTGTCTGCAATAAATATTTGTTGAATGAATATGAATGTATGTACAAAAACATACATGAAACAACATGCATATGCACATTAAATTGGACAAATATTTGTCAAGTACCTACTGAATATAAACTTGGCCTGAAGCATAATGGAAATACAAAGATAAAATTCTTTTCAGTTCCCAAGGAGCTTCATAAGGGGAGAGGAAACATGCTCATGCTCTGGTGAGGTTTTCAAAATGTTCCCTCTGGCCCAGAAATATTGGCATCAGTTGGGGACATACTGGACAAGCAAATTCTCATGCCACGTCATAGTCCTATGACGTCAGAAACTCTAGATACAGGCTCAGCTATGCATTTATTACAGGGCTGGAAATTGAATCCAGGGCCTCATATGTGCTGTACAAGTGCTCTGCCTCTGAGCTACACCCCATGCCAATTTATGTTTTTTATAGTCCTCCAGGGGATCCTGGTACCCATTAAAGTGTCAGAACTACTGAGTACCAGAAAATTTCTGTTCTAAAGATAGTTTGATATTATTTTCACCTAGGAGCATTTGAGAAGACTTGAAGATGGTGGTATTATTTAAGCAAGGTCTTGGCAGACAAGTACATTTTAGTGAACAGACATGAGTAAAAAAGGAGAATTAAGCGTACAGAAGAGAGGAAGTGAAAACTACCTTGTGTGGGTTGAAATATGGCCTACCCATGGTTGAAAACCTACACTGAGGTCAGGCAAAGGATGGCCCTAAATGACATGCCTGGGCATTTAGACACTGTTCTGAAAGCAGTAGGGAGTCACTGAAGGTTTCTGAATGAGCAGAAAGATATGAACAAAACCACTTTGCAATTTTTTGTACCCAATGAGTAGAATTCAACAGATACACTGAGTTAATAGAACTTCATAGTCAAAAATCATTCTTTTTGTCCTTATTTAAAATACTTCAAAATTAAGATTTATTTATATGTTGTGACTAGAACTAGAATATCTCTTATTTCTTGACTACTCTGACACAGCTTGAAAATTAATTTGTATAATTAAGCAATGCTCAAATCTTCCGTGTGTGTGTATGTGTGCGTGCGTGTGTGTATGTGTGTACACATGCTGTTTACTAATTAGGAGTCATACAGCTGCTTTTGAATTCAGCTGGGCTTTAGGAAGCCACATAAAAACAAAGGGAAATGTTGCTGCCTGCTAGGGCTGTCTTTGTTATTGGCAATCGGAAGGATGACTGTTCTCTCAAGTGGTGCAGGTGGTCTCTCCTGATACTAATCCCAGAATCTCAGCACGTTGAGTACACTAAGGGAGTTCTTTGGAAGGGAAATAATGCTGTCCCTAGCCTGATTACTTCCATTTGTCCACTACTGTGGGCACCTGGTTGGCCACCCACCTTCCTTTTCTTCACCATACACTTGCATCATCTGTCTCCTTTCCTAGGTCAGCTTGTATATTTCAATCTGTCCGCACACCTCGGATGAGCTCATTCATTCATCGGCTTTCTCCCTGCAGTTGTCATCATGCTTCTTTTTGTTGGCATAATTGAGTCTCTGCTTTGCAAAAGCAGGTGGATGAATTAAAAATCTCTTCCCTTTTCTTTCTTTTCTTGCACCAATAATTAGCCAGTCCCAGGATCAGCTCATTCCCTCTGTGCTCACTGATCTCTCTGTGGATCTGTCAGGATGGTGGTGTGGGAGTCCATGTGGGGTCTGCTGTTGAGTGAGAAAGGTGAAAGCCCACTGACAGATAGGCTGTGATTCCTAATGTTCAAGTGGAGGAGGGATTGATTCAAGAAGGCCGTGAGTACTGATTATCATTTAGCTCATCTGCTGAAAGACCCCCCTCAGTCCTAATGGAACAACTCTCCTTTATCCTCTTCATATCCTAATGGAATTGCAGAGGATTTAATGACAAGGCCACCAAGTCTTCTTGCGCACATCTCATCTAACACTCCAGGATCTTTGCCACACACTTTGATTTCCTTAAGACTTTTCGGGGATGTAAATTTATTTACTTGAGGACTTCAAATGATCCTTATCCAGTCTAATTTTAAGCGAGCCATATACCAGATTTCTTTCCTATCCTTTGAGCAGCCTTTTAGTATGCAGTTGATTGTATGGTACCACCTACTAATCTAATTGTTAATGAATGTGAAATTACATAAGCTCTCGACAAGGCATTTGATGGCCGCTAGAAATTACACAACATATTTTGGTTTTGACACAAGAAGCTTCTCTCTTCTGCTTAGTAAAATAATAATAAAAATAATAATGATACTAGAATCAGTTGCTTAAATGTGAGGATTTATTTTAAATTTTCCATTTCTAGTAATTCAGTAAAAAACCATTATCTTGCAGCCTCTTAATATATTCAGCTCAACAGTTAAGCCCAATGTTTTATGCTAAATGTTATGAATTTAATAAAGGTGAATTTAATAAAGGTGGGTTGAAAATTGAATGAGAAGAGAGACAGACTATATATTCACATGGCAAAGGGTGATAGAAACTTTTATAGAGGCCCCACATGTATTGGTAGGAAAGTAGAGAAAGCCTACTTCCAGGTGCTAAAAATCTGCAGAAATCAACTAGTGGAAATAGGAAGAATTGAGTGGTTATTAATAGAGAATAAAGAACATTCTAGGCAGAATAACAGGCACAGAAATGGAGTTTCTGTAAGCATTTCATAGTCCAGAGGGACTGAAGACTATGAAAAGTGGGCAGGCACACTGGGCAGGATTAGTGACAAAGGCCCTAATTTGGTAAGTGGTAGATAACCATATGTTATTCTGAGAATCTAGCTAGATTCTTCTGAATCTAGCTTACTGTCTGATTTTATGAGTAAAGTTTTATTTGAACACATATTCATTCACTTATATATTGTCTATGGCCGTGTTCACATTACAGTGGCAGAATTATATAGTTGCAACAGAGAATGGAAATTGTTTGCTGATGTTGTTTGGCATGTGGCCTCTGAAAGACATTTTACCAACTTGTCAATTTACTTCCATAAAGTAGCACATTCTTTTGTGACATGATAAGGCATCCAAAACTGTAATGGACAGTTATTTGAAACATGGATGCTTCTAGAATGCCATCTTGCATTTAAGGGCTCAATTATTTGTATGCATGAATTAATATGCATTTCTGCTAAGATATCACACCTAGGAGATATAGCTTATTTTTTTGACAAAAGACCTATGTGAGAATAAAGAGTCGAATCCTGTGTGGCCTTGCTTCTGCTTTTTGGAGAGAGGTATTTACAAATATCTGAGGAAGTTTATTACTGGAATCAATTCACAGAGGACAAAGCTTTAGGTATAAGAAAGGCCACTTTGGGGAAGTGTTGCGTGAAATAGCCAGTGAGCCTCAGAATAGGGTGACACTGGGAAGAACATGTTAATGAACTTTGTACAAGATACTTTCAAACATCCAAGACAGTATTACCTCTGCACCAGCTCCTACACTCGTGCTCTGTCCTAGCCAGTGCTTGTATGTATGGTACCACCTAGTAATCTGATTGTTAGTTCTGTTACCAGTAATGTGTAAGGGAGGCCTCTTCTTTTGCACCAATCAATTATTTACTAGTTGTAGGTGGGGGTTGACAGAGGAGGACCTAATAAACCAAGCAAGGATTTTTTTCCATATAGAAATTTCGTGCTTGGTTTTGCTTCACCATCAATAACTTCCTTGGCTTTCATTGAATGGCATATAGTTCTTTGGTTACACTTAATGTGATCTTTTAAAAACAATTTCTGCATGGCTAGCTCGCCTAATCATTGTGGTATTTATCTCATATTATGAACTTCGTCGATTGTTAGTGGCGGAGAACATATTCTGCCTTTCCTTGATGCAGCACTATAACCAAGAGGCCCATATAATGCCTTGGCCTCCCTCCTGTGTGGGGACCTGTTCTCCCATTCCTTTCCTTTCTTCTTTTTAACAACTCTTGTCCTTTTAGTTGGAATAAGCACAGTTTCCTAATGGAGCTAGAATTGCAGAGGAAAAGTTGGTAACATAAAAGTACATAGGATTAAACTTCTAAATTAATTGGTACCCCTTGTTCAGGATTGTGGGCTCTTCACTGGGAGAATTTAGTAGGTATTTAATATGTTCATAGGTGCATTTAAAAATCTAGCTTCTATTTTAAACAAGACCCTTGAAAAATGATTCAAAAGGGCTTATCATCCTCTGGGAAAACTGGAGCTACAGCCATGAGAATTCCCCAGGTGAAGTGCTGATATGAATGATATTGGGCTTTTAAAAAAATCTTCAAGGAGAAAGAATGAAACAAAGAAAAGGACAGAAACTGTTTGCTCTAAGCAGATGTGTCTGTGTGTGTGTGTGTGTGTGTGTGTGTGAGAGAGAGAGAGAGAGAGAGAGAGAGGTGGCTGATATATCATGCTGTAGGTTATGTTCTCTAGATTTCCAATTCCTTACTCCTTTTTTTTCCATATTATAGCCCAAATATCTTTCTAAAAAGTCTTTGCTTTACTCACCTTTTTTGTGAAGCATGTTGTCACAATAGGAAACATCTGGAATGGTTGATTCTTATATTTAAAAAACTTAAGTTCTTTGCCCTGTTAATTAATCATAGAATTTTAGGGGAACATCTTGGTCTGATGTAGGTTTTGCAATCACCATACTGAGAAAAGTCGTGGGTTATCATAACAGTGTTTAAAAATTATTTTTAAAATCAGCCTAGGTTCACAGTACTCTCATGCTCTTGTTCTTCAGCCTGTGTCTTTCAGGAGGGAAACCTGAGATGTCAGCTGGCCAGCAGGAACCCTGGCTTAGTATATGAGAGCCCACATGATCACCATTCGTCAGCCGTGGCTACGGAAAGCAGTGGGGCTCATTCCTCTATCAAGAGAATCCCCAAAATAAGATAGAATGAAGTCCAATTGAAAGTACTGGCAAAGGAAACAATTATGCCTTAGTAGAACCTTCTCTAATCTTCTGCTTTGAGAAACCAGGGAAGAGACAAAAAAACAAACGAACAAAATAAAAAACAGAAGAGAGGGACAGAGAGACAGAGAAAGAAAGACAGAGAGAGAGAGAGAAGAAAGTGAAAACAAAGGAGACTACTTCATAAGGGTTTTTACTTCCTTCAAAATCTGTTCTTATCAGTGTAATATCTGATATATGGTCTCTCTGAGTACAGTATATCAAATAGATTTCTGGAGCTGGGAGATGGAATAGGAGCTTGCTCTGTCTACTCTATACATTGACCTGGTATTGAAGCATCTCCAGGAAGGATGAAGCCCCTTGGGGAAAATAAAGCTGATGTTCAAAAAGTAAATTTAAAAAAATGAAGACATAGAAAAGAATCCATCGCATAGGACTGAGAACCTGGGCCCTGGTTTCTCCAGCCTGAGAACATTTTAAATTCTCTTGTCACATAGAGCAGCTGGAAAGCCTGACATCTGCTGCATGAGACAAGAAATTCACTAGGCTGTGCAATTTGTTTGTGTCATCTCCAGGGAGATGGGTGACCATTGGCTTATGCCACTGTACTTAATAGGCTCTGTACCCCGTAAGCTTTGGGAGACAAGGCTTATTACATGTTACAGATATCCATTATTTTAAGACAATGCATTTACTAGAAAAAAGGAAATTTTAGGTGACAAAATGGCACTTTGTGTGTCATATGAGTGTATTCTGTTCAGTACAATCATTTTTATGAACTTAAAATTAAAAAAAAAACTTCTAAATGTTCTAATAATTGTACTGATGAAGCTTTATTTTGAAAATATCTTCAATTCATTCCTGCCTTTATTTAGAACTTTTTCACTTTTATTTTTTAAATTGGATAGCATTTTGCTGAGTGAGACAAGGTAGAGGTTTTATCTCTAATTCTCTTGTGTTCCACCGTCTTTGCATGTTTTTCCTGGTCTTCAGGAAGCTGCTGGGATCCAGCCTAAACACACTGTCTCTCAATCAATCCCACAATCTGTTTTTACTACAAATTCCTCCAACTTAATTGGTTAGGCATTTCATCTTCTTCAAACTGAAAAACTGTCTGCAACTGACATTATCGGTTTTAGGCATTTCATCTAGGTTGTCTTTCATTCTCATTTCTCTGGATGTTCTAGCTTGTGTTTCTTTGCTGGTGTTGGGGATTGAAACTGGGCCCAGGAAAATGCTCTACTGCTGAGCTGCACCCTGACACAACCACTTTGGGGGGTTAGGAAACCCTAGGAGAGGGTTATATTATATTTCTGTTATTGCAGATGAGGAAACTGACTTTCAGAGTGTATTTAGCTGGTGGTTAAGATCTCAGGATCACAATTCCTGCATGTGAAGCCAGTGGGAATTCAGTCTCCCCAGAGCCTTTGACTGGTTCAGTGTCCACCGAGCATGTGGCTTTAGCTTTGGCCTCTACTTTGAGTTTCTGTCCTGTTTCTCATTTATTAAGTGGTGTATCTTCTTTGAAGGCAGCAGGTACTTTCAGTTTTTTCTTTTTAAAAATAACTGTTATTACTATGTGCTTGGTGCAGAGTTGAGGCCTCATGATAAGAACTTTAAAAATACTACTTTGCTTAAAAGTTGTTTCCCTGTTCTATTCTACAAGGTGTTCACAAACGCAAAGATTTGTAATGTCATAAAATGGTCATAAATCTCTGAAAAATAAAATGGGATTTTCTTGTTTCCATACTTTATGAATATACTTCACTTTAAAATACATTTTCTTGAGCCACAAGAATAAAAGTATCATGTCCCCCAGTTTTGATTGGTCCAGAGAGAAGAAACTCCTGAGAAATGGACAGATGAAGATATCCACCCTTGGCATCAGTATGATAAATTAGTCAAGGTGCATTTGCTAGGGACTCTTCATGCATTATCTCCTTGTTTTTCAAAATAAGTCAGCCCAGTCAGCTTCATAAGCCCATTTTACAGATGTACAAGTCTAAGGAGATTAAGAAATTTACCTAGAGGTGACGTTGCCGCCTCAGCCCTGCGGCCTCCTTGAGGTAGAGTGGGCCACAGCCCGCGGCCTCCGGGCTGGGGCAGAGGGGCTGAAAGGCCACCATTCTCGAGCCTCAGCTGCTGCTGCTCCATCCCTGCCAGTGCCCGAAATCTCCAGAAACTCTGGGGTTGCGGCCAGTGCTTTTCAGTATTATCAGAAAATCCACCCAGCTTCACCATCGCTGTGACATCTGAGGCTGGAGAAAATGATGAAACTGTCCAGACTACTCTCAAGTTTACATACAGTGAAAAATACCCAGATGAAGCTCCTCTTTATGAAATATTTTCCCAGGAAAACCTAGAAGATAATGATGTCATAGACATTTTAAAATCATTAGCATTACAGGCTGAGGAAAATCTTGGTGTGGTCATGATCTTTGCTCTAGTGACAGCAGTGCAAGAAAAATTAAATCAAATAGTAGATCAGGTAAAAACAAGAAGAGAGGAAGAAAAGAAACTAAAAGAAAAAGAAGCAGAAGAAGCAGAGAAGCAATTATTCCATGGCACCCCTGTTACAATTGAGAATGTCTTATGTTGGAAAGCCAAGTTTGATGCAGAACTCTTGGAAATTAAAAATAAATGGATAAAAGAAGAAGAGAAAGCAGGAAAAAATAAATTAAGTGGCAAACAGCTGTTTGAAACTGATCATAATCTTGACACATCTGATATGCAGTTCTTGGAGGATGCTGGAAATAATGTGGAAGTAGATGAGTCTTTGTTCCAGGAACTGGATGACGTGGAGCTGGAGGATGTTGAGGACGACCCAGACTATGACCCTGCTGGCCCAGGGAGTGACTCAGAGGACTGATGCACCATCTCCAGAGAACTCCATACCCACAGCATCTGTGGCTGTGCTGAGAGGCTTCTACTTTTCCTTTCTTTTTTTCCTAAGAAACAATAACTCTCAGGAGAATATTCTTCTGATAACATTCACTGTTGAACTTAATAAACTGACCGTAAAACTTCAAAAAAAAAAAAAAAGAAATTTGCCTAAAGTCACTTAAACACTGAGCCCTGGGTGTGCATTTTTAGTCTGGTCAAGTCTAAGGGTTATACTCTTTCCCCAGCGTGGTCACATTGTATCCTAGAATGAATATGCCAAGCCTTCTCTCAATCACTTCCTAAAATACCTTGGAAGAAGTAACTTTAAAATATTCTTTTCATCTGCTAATAAGGCTTTAAAAAATACTTTTCCCATTACTCCATTCCCCATCTCAAACTCTGGCAACCCTTCAAGGGGAAAAATGTTACCTAATTGAACCTGATTTTGAACCTAAGTTTTTGGATATGTCATGAACCATGTATGCCCATCTTTATGAACCCAGGATGGAGACTTCTGGCATCATTTACACCCTTCCTCTTTCCAGTACCACATATCTTAGGTCTAACTCACATACTTTCATATTTGTATTTAAAAATTTCATACATACAGAGTTTTTTCACCCTACCTGGATAGTTAGTGTTTTTGAGGCAGAATCTACAGAGTTTCACCTTCCTTTCCCAGAGTTGAATGAAATGAAAGCTTATGAAATGAAAGTCCAACTATGTGAGCTACCAAAGTTATTGTTAATGGCAGTTCACTCAATTGCTATTTTTATACATAATGATAAGTAAGTCAGAGATCCACACCCTTTTTGGCTTCATGCTGTGCAATGGCACTAAACTGGGTTAAGAGGAGGTAACCTCTCCTTTTTGTTTCAACCCAGGACTAAAGTGCATGGAGTGGTATGGGGACAAGCCACTGTCGGGGTGTCAGGGTGCCTCCTGAGCTTCAGTTCACCTCTGAGCCTTGCGCACTGTTGAGTCTAGACTAAGACTTCTTCTGTTACTTCATCTTTTTCCTTTC
This sequence comes from Heterocephalus glaber, assembly GCF_000247695.1. The sequence continues at coordinate 23,043,531 of NW_004624734.1, read as the reverse complement.
CTCCCCACATAGTCCTCTTCTAGATGCAGAATGCAGGGGAAATCCGTGGCTGAGCCAGCAATCCATCTTATTTGAAGCCTATTTGAAGATTGTCTCCTATGTAAAAGGGCTGGAAATAGGGACGGAGAGTTTGATTCCAGCGTGAAGGCTGAGTGTCGATCTTGATCCACTCTGAAGTGTGTTAAATACACTCTGGCATCAGCTAAATTGTTTCTGCAAGAATGAAGTATTTTGATCAAAATGGACAAGCCAGAGAAGGGATTTGCAAAAGAGTTCTGTTTTCTGGCACAGAGAATTTAGCAACGAGGAGCCTTGTGCTGAATACCACACTCGATCGCCCTCTTGTGGCAAAGTATAGACACTCCTCATTTTATGTCACCACCTAATTCCGGGAAGGAATAATTTCTATAATGAATGTTAAGACATTATGTGCTTGGATGCTTCTTCTGTATTTATTTGTTTTATGTATATATTTAATTTCTGATTATTCATGACGAGTCATAACATGGATTTTATAAAGTTATTTTAAAATGATAGTTTAGTGCCATTTAATATTTTCTTAGAGAGATTTGAAATAGTAGGAATACTTGAAGGAGAAAGAGGAGAAGATAAACAGGAATAAGAATGAAGTGGGCCGGGGCTTTAGGTAAGTGGCACTGAGCCTGACTCGCAAGTGCCAGGTCCTGAGTTCGACCCCTGGTACCAAAAAGAAAAGAATGAAGAGAAGGTGTCAGAGGAGGAGAAAAAAGTTGTTCTAATGCTAAAACATTCTTTCCTGAACTGCTCAGACAAGGAACTCTAAATTTTTTTTTATTTTATTAGTATGTGTTTGCTGTAGGTAATGCACTGTGGGGAATTGCTACATGTACATAACACATCTTAATTCTTTCAATTTCTGTTTCCCTTCCCTTTCCTCTCCTTCCTCCATCTGTAGATCTCCTGAACTCTAAATTCTTTAGTGGTTTTCAGTTGACTATAGGATGGACTTTAATGAACAATGTCCTTAATGATTCCTCTTTGCCTAGCTGAGTCCAGCTTGTATAACTGCCCGCTTGGATTTTATGCTCTGGAAACACACCGTGGTGACTATCCCCTGAATGTAATAGCATCGCTCAGACTCTGAGGCTGTGTGGACAGGGTGCCCCCTCCATCGGGAGCACGTGGCCTTTCATCTTCCTTCTTCCTTCTTTCACGTGGCCTTTCACCTTCCTTCTGCTAACATCTGCTCCAATGGGACTCCTCCTGTGGAGCTTGGTCTTGATTGCCCCGGGGAGGCCAAAATCCTGTTTTCCCCCAAACTCCCACAGGACTCTCTGGAGCTCACGTATTAACCATTTTCTTTCTCCTTACCAGGCCTTTGTTCCTTCTAGTCCATCTTGTGTGATACCTGGCACAAGTGTCCCCTTAGTTTTTAGAGTCCCTTAAAAGTGGCCAAAGATACATGTGTCAAGTAAATGCCTTTCCCATTTCTTCAAATGTTGAGTAGGCACAAGGCTAACAAAAGTTGTACGTTTTTTCAGATATTACTGAAATTTGTAATTCACTTAAAAAGTGACATTTCATTATGACGTTACCTTTTAAGACATCACACATAATTTAATCTTTCTGCTTTAAAAAACCAATATTTTTAACATTATAGAAGGAGAAACTTATGTCAGGATCGTATGACATTTAGGGGCCCCGGCAACATGTGACCCATGTATAAACCAGCATATAATGAATGCCATTTTGTTCAGTGGTCTGATTTAATGTTGTGCTTTGAATAAAGTGCTATTTAAAGAAAAACATGCAATTTTTTTCTTGTTAATAATAGCCATCAGGCCGCTGTACATACCTCAGCATCTGGGAATGAACTCAGAGAGGTAAAGTATTTGTGTCTGATGCAAGTAATAGGGTGACAGTTGCATTTATTGCACACTTATTTGCCTGCCTCCTCACTGTCCTCACTACAATAAGATGTAGGGACAATTACATTTATTTGTAGATAAAACTGTGACTCAGAGGAGCTAAATGACGTGGAGATTATTCAAATAATGAAAGGCAGAATGGGACTCAAAATGCAGCACCTAGATTACAGTGCCTGGTGGCTCTTCCTGGGGTGCAGTTTTGCCTCCTGGGGGATATCTGGCAATGCCTGGAGATAGTTTTTGACTGGCATACCAAGGAGAGGCAGTGTTCCTGACCACTAATGGTAAAGCTCAAGCATGCCACTAAATGTCCCAGAATATGCAGGACAGTCACCAAAGAAACCAGTCCATCTTTAGGTGTGACATTGTAAAAAGCTTGTTTTATAGGAAGAAACTGGGTAGAAATTCCTAGTGATTGACTTTGTACACTAAACTGTCCTTGATCTTTCCTGCTTTCTTCTTTTGGCTTTTCTTTAAGTGGCCATTGATTCTCAAGGTTTTAGTGTTTCTATAGAGATGACTTCCCCAAAATCAAAAGTAAATTATTTCTAAAGAGAATTCTGACATCTCCCTTGAACTCTGGCTTTTGATTTTCAGCTCGCAAGTGGACAGTATTGTTGATAGTTCCAATCTAGGATCTTTAAAGTACCTATTACTCATAATTATTTCCCACTGTGGCTTTGTCCCTGCTATCCCAGGCACTAATGTTCTTCTCATGAGCTAAGATTGAACCCTGGATTGATTTCTTTTCTTTTCCACTGTTTTACCTCCCATTCTCCCCTCTCCAGTTGGTCAGTGAATGGTGATGACTTTTCTTCCATTTCCCTGCCACGAAAGGTCATCTTCACCTACCAGACTGTTGCTGTAATGGTGTTTCAGCCGGTCTTCCCAACTCATTATTTTCCCCTTTCAATATTATCCTGCACAACTACTCAGTGAGTCTACTTAAATTCATTTTTGCGGGGGGCCCTAAATCCTTTAGTAGCATCCTTCTGCCATGGAGTTTGGTGCAGACTGTATCTAGCATAGAAGATCCTTCAGGACCTGTCTTTTCAGCCTGGCCATTTTCACTGGAAGTCTCTCCTCCCCCTGTCAAATGTGCCATGCTCACTCCTGCCCCTTTCCTTTGCCCCATCTGCATTGCTCAGATGGACCACATTTCCTCCTCTTCACCTATGCAATGATCTCATGGTCTTCAGACTGAATCCTAATCGCTTACATTGTCTTTTCAATAGCTTCATCTCAGTCCTAGGATGCTCTCCCTTTGTAATTTTACTTAAACATTTGTAAATACATATTTTATCGTCCCCAATAAAATACTAAATTTTTTCAAAGGAGAAAATTATCTTTCCCATTGCCTGAAATTATAAATTTTTTTTGAATAACAGTCTTAAGTGTGTGTTCTGGGTAAAATGTACTTATTTGAGAGTTGTGTATAAAATGATAAAAATGATATGTCACTCTTCTGCAAAACAGATTAATATTTCCCTAGCTTGAAACATAATCCATAATCTACAATTAAAGTTCATAGAGAAGACAGAAAAGTAATGAAACCAAGTGGACAGAGCTTATGTGAGTTTTATATTTAGAGCCAGTACTTTAAAGGATGGTCAGAATTTTAACTTGCATCGAAATAAACATGGAGAAAAAAAGGTTTTGGTGAAATAGAAAATTGTAAGTTTTAAAGACAAAGGCAAAAAATGGAATAATTAGTGTTCAAGGGTAATGACTAGATAAAATTAAAAACAGTTATATTTCCTATGTCATATCATTAAACCATTAAAAATCAATACATTGGCCATTAATTTGGCTAATTTGTTAAATTTGATTAGAGCATAATTTACTTGCTATTTAAAATATAGTACTTATGATAGTTAAAATGGAGCAGGTGTCTCTCCATTACATTGTATAATTATAATTTCAGTGAATCAAATGCAAATTCACGGAAAACTATTTATATTCAGGCCCCAGTGAAATTTTCCAGTTTTTTTCCTCCAAGATCTCTCCTCACACTGACTCCTACACTATAATCAAACTGAACGACAAGCATATTCTCTATTTTCCTATTCTCATTGTCTCTAGTGTTTCTTCTACCCAGCGTGAATTTTCTAACAGTTTCCCTCATGCCTAAAACTCATTTTGACACCATTTAAATTTTATCTGTATCACTGACTTTCTTTTATCTCAAGAATACTTTTCTGAAATCCTTTAAGTATTTACCATCTTAAATATTGTATCACCTACTCCTTGTACTGTCTCCAATATCTTACAGATGAACGAAGCTTCACTCTTCTACCAAGTAACTATGTCCAGTGTGCAAGCCATCTCAAGGGGTACGGGAAGTGCAGGGGTTGAGCTGGCCTCAAAGACTAGACCCATAAACTAGAATGTAGTTTCAAGACTCATTTATTCTCATGGTCTGTGCCTTCTTCTCTTCTGTTTTTGTATTTTGGCTTCTTTCTTTCTCAGCCTTGCTGTCTCCAAAGGGCTAGAACCATAACCTTGGCAGACTGAGGCTGACGTCCTTACATCCATATGACCAGGGAGGAAAGAAAATCCTTTCTTGCCAAATATGCTTAGAAAAACAGGAAAGGACTTGGATAAGCTTGGCTTGGGGATGTGTTTGTTTCTGGAGCAATAACTGTGTCCAATTTGACGTGATACAATGCGTATCGGACCTGAGTCCCAGGCCCTCCCCAGAGTCAGAGAGGTAGGTCTGTGATCAGAAGTAGGAGATATGGTTCTGGGTACACAAAACCAGCAGCACCCCCTGAAAGTGACAAGCGGGAACATTTCATATTCTCAACACACAAATACAAGCAGTGATAAATAACTGGTATTTTCTTTAAGTATTTTGTCTATTCATTTTTTCCATGGCCCAAATTATATAATTTTTAATCTAGTTTTTAAATTTATCATTATAAAGTCAACATCACTCCATAGTTTTCTAAACACTTCATAAACAGATGCACAACTTAGGGATAGCATCTCCTGGACATATAAGAGATGTCATCAAGAAAGTTCCCATAGCCACTTTTCTGTTTCCATACCACAAATTTTCCCTGCGTTGGTCAGACTGGAGAGGTAGTGGTCTAAGTAAAAATTAAATAACATGTGAACTTGAACCATGTGATCTGAAATGATATTTCTTTAGTCATCATTTTCTAGAACAGATTTTGTATATCTGTTGTGTAGCTTGTATGTGTGTTTCCCAGGCCATATAGACTTCAAAGTGTGACTATTGACAGCTTGTTTTCTAATTAGTGCTTTCAAGGTGAAAACCGTATGGTGCGTGTCTTAAGAATATATGCTTCACTGACATTATAGGAAGTACATATTTTAATAAGAAACAGCCTAATACAAACAGCTGTGAGCATTTCTTTGTTAATGCCCTCTCCGGCTTAATATCCTTATTAATTGTTTGTGGCTAAATCTATTCTTATGTCTCCTCCTTTATAGAACCAAGGAATGTAGAACTGCATTTATCTGGTCTGATGTTTTAAACCTTACTGAAGTTCCCTTCATAAACTCACAGTATCCAGTAATGTTACCTTAGTTTTAAATACATTTCAGGTTATAGGGACAGCAGCCCGGTTCTCCATACTATTGAGGTACCCTCCTCCCACCAATCTTTGTCAGAATCTACTGTCACCCACTCTTCTCATGTAATTTTTCTTTTAGGATTTTATTAAAAGATTTTCATATTTACATATTTCCCTGTCTCTGTTTATTTATATACAAATAGTTCTTCAAATTAAAGGAAACTGTATCTTTCTCTGTGCCTTCTCTCTTCAACTTGCTTAACCACACTTAGATCTTTTAGTCAGTCATGATGTGATCACTTTCTTTTTTCTGACCATTTCTGTTCCATTTTATTTGGGCTTGAGTTCTTACAGAAATGTGATATTCACTGGGTAAGATCAGGCAGGAAGGGATCTGAGTACCCTTATTTGCATACCCAGCATTCATAGCGAGATTTCACCTCTGTCCCTCACCAAAACAGGCCTGTAGCTGCTCTATAAGCAGCACTCGACCACTACTTGTTGGGTTTTAGTCTAGGAGGTCTCCCTCTTGTGTATTGAGCCCTCTGTGCTGCAGCACAGGCTCTGTTAAAAAATACTAACTTTTAGGGACATTGGATTTAGCTTAGTGGCACTGCGCCTGCCTGGCATTTGCAAGGCTCTGAGTTCAATCCCTGGTACTGGAAAAAAAAATACTTTCTTTGGTGTTCTAAAAAATTATACCAAAAGAAAGCATCCTCTCCATGGCTAGAAGAGAGTTCCTTGCTGTGATGTGGACTTTTACTTCTGTTTTCAATATGACAGAAAGATCTCAGTTTTTGGAGTCTGGCTTCTTGGATTCACCTTTTAACTTTGCCTCTTACAGATGACTTTGGAAAGTCGTGTATATTCTCTGTTCATGGGTTTTCTCATCTGTCAGGTGCAGGGATGAGCATTAGCTATCCTGTAGGCCTCTGAAGGAGAGCACATCCTTGTTCAGCAGTGATATTTCCTTCCTTAGTGATATTTCCCACTATTATTATTATGATGTAACATTTGTTGCTGTTTTTTGCATGCAAATCATGACTCTGTTATCAGCTCGGGCCTTTTAACATTGCTGCTTTCTTTATCAACATTTTTCCTCAGGATGGTCACAAGGTTGACTGTGTCTCATCGTTTGGCAGCTCTGTAACATTCCTCAGAGAAGCGCCTCTGCCTAATGTTCCAGATATCTGCCTAACCCTAAATTCTCTCCAGCTGAGTGCTTGCATGTGTCTTCCTCTCTGATCTTAGCAGTACAGGATCTGGAGTTTTCTTCATTAATTTGCTTATTAGCTGGTATCCTTCACTGGAATGTGAGCCACATGAGGTGAGCAACCTTCTTAGTCTCATTTACTGATGTTAACAGCCCCTAGAATAGTGCCTGCCACCTAGTAAATACCTAATAAACTCTGTGGAATAAAAGTTACAGGCCCAGGAAACTTCTAGATACTTTTAGATGATCTTTTCTTTTCTTTTTTTAATTAATTAATTTGTTTTTGGTACCGGGGAAGAAACTCAGGTCCTTGCACTTGCAAAGCAGGCAGCGGAACCACTGAGCTAAATCCCTGGCACCTAGATGATTTTTTTCTTAAGATAGATATCCCTTTCTCATATTTAATGAATCATTAAAACCTAATTCTAGAACTTGTAATTATCCTAAATAAATGTCAGTGCTCATTGTCCATCTAGACTGGTTTTTCCATGTTGTTTTGAATTTGATGCTGGTCATTTTAATAATCATGATCAGTTTTTGGTAGCAATAACATGCATGCTTTGAGGAGTTACTATACATGAAGCACTTTATAAATCTATATAGTTTTCCATTTGCTACTTAAAACAATCCTATGTGATAAATGCCTTCTATTTTCATTGTAAAAATGAGAAAGCTAAGGCAAAATAAGAGCTAATAATGGCCAAAAGTCTCACAGCTAGTAAGTCATAGAGCTGGAATTAGAACCCTAGTCATCTGACTTCATACCCTGCATAGTTCACCAGTATTCTAAACAGCCTTCTAAGTTTTGTATTAATTGCAAATTTGATGTGTGTTTCATCTATATCTATATTCAAGTACTCAAAACATGCTTCAGGATAATACTAAGACTCCTGACAGTCTAGTACTGTTCACCCTGCTTAATATTGAGCCAATAATCATGACCAATACATTTTGGTCATGTTGTAGGTGAGCTCAGTATCCAGGAGGCTGAGCACATGGTAAGGCTGCTGTGAGAAAGTTGGTGTTTTATAAAAGCAGGTCAGGCTATGTGAAATTTCTATAAAATACTAACGCATATTTATGACAGAAATACAGTTTTACCAAACCCATTTTGCCATAGTTTGAAAGTATATTTTTTCCTGTATACTTACATTGTACCTTATTTCTCAGAGAATTGCCAACAAACTTACTTCAATAACACATACAAAAATATTGGTGTTCTATAAGTACAAATAAAGAATCTGAGATAAAAATAATAAATGATAGCAAAATAAAAAATGCAGGAGTGGGGGGGGAGAGATCAGTTGTTTTTATAAGTGAAAAAATCTACACCGATTATTCCAGGAAATCCCAATGGTCCTATTACATACCTTGATAATATATTTCTACATGGACCTTTTTGTAAGATGTATCGGTGATGTGATAATGTCTCCTACAATTCACTTATAGTGAAGTGCTCAGTTTAAGTGATTGTTTCTTGTGTTGTCCTTTGGTAAAATCTGAGAATTTGGCACTAAAACATGATCCAAAGTGAATCCGTAAGAAACAGAAAATCCAGTTAGTATGCCAAGGATAGCTAGAACTTAAAGAGTTAGTTAATTGAACAGTTCATTATACAGATTATCTTACCTGAGATTTTGAATAAATTTGGGCATCAGACAGCTCAATGAAAGGTTCTTTGGAGGATATTTTACTGGTTTACTGATAGATCCATGGATAGTAAAAATGGATAAAATAATGTAAAGGATGATAGTATTTTCTGGAAATTAAGTACTTAGCCAGATTGTATTTTCAAATTCAAGGGCTTTTTCATATTTATATACAAGGATACTGATTTTACCTGATGTCTACATTGTTTAAGTATTCATCCTTGTTCTTTCACTTGTTTCAACAAATACTTATGGAGCACTCACTATACTGTAGACACCTAGGTTGTGGCAGTGAATAAAATAGTTTCAGTGTTGGGTGCGGTGGCACAGGCCTGTATTCCCAGCACTTGGGAGGCTGAGGCAGGAGGATCGCCATGAATTCAAGGCCAGGTTGGGCTATATGGTGAGTTTAAGGCCAGCCTGAACTAGAGCAAGATCCTGTCTCAAAAACAAACAATAACAACAACATAAAACCCAGCTATAGTTCCTTTTCCAGTAGAGTATACAGCACATTCTAGTGGGAAAGACAAACATAAAATAAGGTACTAATTATGTGGCTGCAATTTTGATAGGACCCACTGAAGACAAGTACAAGTTGAAAAGCGAGTATGTAAAAGGGAACTCCAACTAGTGCTTTAACCCCTTCTGATTTGAGGACAACTTTTTACATGATGAAAGCTGTTGCCTCTAAGTCATTAACAGCCATATACTCACTAAATCCAATCTCCTCCCCTAATCTTTACAAGTGTTGATCTTTGGCAGCATGATGTGCTATGATGTTTAAGAAAAGCTTTTGATTGTGCCTTTGTTTTTAGTGGTGGGAATCTTATTTTAAAAAGACAGACTTCTTTGGAATCCATAAATAAAACAGTCCATAAAGAAAACATGAAAATAAGGACTTCTGTGTTTGAGAATGGGGAGTAGGAAGAGGCAGCTCTGGCTACCTAGGGTTTCCTGCACTGGGAGGTTCCAGCCTCACCCCTTTATGACCATGTGGTACTACTGGAAAACCACTAACCTTGAAATCCCAGCACTATCTAGTATTTCATTATTGACTGATTCCCTGTTGGCCTCATAGATAGTACCTCCACTGTCCAATTTCAGCACAATTAATCCTGTCATCTGATGTGAAAATAACTTAAATATTTAATTTAAATACTTAATGTATTTGATAACATTTATTGTCCAAACCAGGACATTTTGGCAGTGAAAAGAGGTTGTATTCATAATTACACTGAAACTGGTGTAAGTTAGTGCTGTCCTGGGCAGTCCAGACATATGGACAACCTAATGATACCTATTTTCCTGCACAAAGTAGTCATAATTATACTTACTGATGGTGCAGACTGGGTTCCTTCATAGAAAAAAAAGTCATATAGAATAAAACCAGACAGTTGACACAGAGTTTTGGTAGAAAAAATAACTACTTCTAGACCGTATATCAAGGGATGTTTTCTGAAGTGGGTGGGGTTTATGAGCTGAGACTCAAATGACAAGGATGATCTGTGGTAGTAGTGCTGGAGAAAGCGGGAAGCAGCAAATACCCAGCCATGGGAGTCCTCCTGGCCTGTTAGAGGAGAGTGGTATGAATGAAGACTAAAAACCCAGGGCACTTAGGAGGAGATGAGGTCTGAGACCTAAGAAGAGGACTGCACATGTTCGGGCCTGTGGGTATGGTAGGGAATTTGGATTTTATTCTAAGTGATGAGAAGCATGACCAGTGGTGGAGCATACATTGTTGTATTAGTCAGCTTTACCAGTACTGGGACATAAAACCTGATATCCACAACTTAAAGGAAAAGAAATTTAATTTGGGTCACAGTTCAGGGGATTCAGTCCATGGTCAGCTGGCTCCGAGGCAGAAACAACATGTCAGAAAGGCACTGTAGAGGCACTGCTCACCTCATGGCAGCCAGGAAGTAGAGAAGGAAAGAAGGAGCCAAGGACAAGAGTATACCCTTCCGGGTCATGCCTCCAGTGATCTGGTGTCAATGAGGTCCTGCTCCTAACAGCACCTTCTGCTGTGAACTCATCAATGTAGTAATGTACTGATGAGTGTAGTACCCATGATCCAATCACCTTCCAAAAGCCCCACCTCTGAACACATGGGACCTTTGGGGGAACTTTTATTTTTAAACCATAGTGCTCATATATTAGTTTGTACTGGTTGCTATAACAAAAAATCCCACAGACTGGGTAATTTAAACAACAGAAGTTCATTTTCTCGTAGTGCTGAGGCTAGAATTCTAAGTTCAAGGTGTCAGCTAGGCTGGTGCCTTTTGAGTAGCCAAAAGGGAAGGATTTGTTCTAGAATTCTGTCCTTGCTTTGTAAATGGTTGTTTCTTCCTCTTTCTTTACATCTCCCCTCTGTACCTGTCTGTGTCTGGATTACCGCTTCTTATAAGAACATCAGTTATATTGGACTAGAACCCTCCCCAATAACCCAAATTTAATTTAATTACTTTTTTTAGTGACCTTATCTCCAAAACCATTCACCTCCTGAGGTATTGGAGCCAATTCAGCCTATAATACCCCAATAAATTTGAACTAACTGTAGCAATATTTAATTAACTAAGAACTATTTAAACTCAATTTTGAAAGAAGGAGGCATAAAAGTTATATATCTATTTCCAGTTATAGTATAGAGGTCATGGTATAAAATAGAAACTTTATAGCGAGGACTATATATAGCTTTATATAGAATGTTATATTCTTTAGAGAAGTCATTTAGGTCTCGGGCATCTAGACATGAAAACTGTCTCTGTGTGAAAGATATAATCTTGAACTGTTGGTGAAAGAAGGGGTAGGAAAGTTCCTGGTCCTGTTGAGGCCTGGATCCTGACTAGAAATGGCTAAGGATGACTGTTCTTTATTCACAGGCTATAGATAAAACAGGGAAAAAGAGAATTCATATACAGAGGCACATGTGGAAGGGCCAACTGCTTTTCAGAAAACCAGGTGCCTGAGTGTAAAAGCACAAACTTAAGAGCCCCAACCCCTCTCAGTGGGGTGTTTTTTATATGGGACATATTCCTAACATTACAGAGTCAGTCCAAGAATGAAGGAGAAGTGATGGTGTTCTTACATGATCTGAACACTTTCTAAATACCCGATTCAGCAAGTTTAGAAAGAACAGAAACAGAGCATTGGCTACCTTTTGTTTCTGAAAAGATGCTTAAAGGTTAAATTCTAGTTTTTCCACTATAAAAGGAGTGATGACACAAATAGTTATTCCAGAATAATACTTGAACAAAAATATAGGGCTGGCAATAGAGGGATAGTACAGGCATCTTGGACAAAAGTAACCATAGCATGTTGGGATTTGTATAAGCAATGCAGAAAATTCTGATATATAGGTTTTAAATTTTAAAGTGTCTGATAGCATTTTGTGGCACAGGTAGCATATTAAGACTATAGACTGTAAAATAAACGATTGAACATACGAGTATATAAAAAAGCCACTTCCTGATTTATAATCTTTCTTTTGATTCTGTTTTCTACACAGGAACTTAAATTTATTTTTTTTCATTTATATTTAGCTTTGAAACTGATGTTTTGACTTGTCTCTATAATACCCAAACTCCTTTACCAAGAGTATGTCTTTAGTTTTCCTTTTCTCTGGATCCTGCCTTCCATGCAGTCTGTAAGCTGTTCCATGCTTACCCTTTGTGACCTGGAGTTCCACACATGTAGGTAGAATTGTTGACTCCCCATTTGCCCGGAAGTAGAATCCAGATAAAGAAAAAGAGACAATTCTAGAATCTGACCTCCAAAAATATGGTGGTGGATAATCTCTCTCAGAAAGATGTTTTGACTGGAGAACTCATGTTGCAAAGGACTCCAGAAGCCCAAGGAAGGAATTGTAACTATAGACAAAAACAATAACCAAGCATATGATTGTTCAACTAAAATAAGAAAGGGTAAAGCTCCAAATGCATTGAGTTTTGAAAAAGGCTGCAGGGAATTATAAAGCAATTTGAACATAGATTTTTAATAATAATAATAATATGTTGAATAATTAAGTACTAGATAGATATTAGTTTTTTATTACTAGGACATTCTGTATCTCAAATTTTTAGCTTATTAGATATTGAAATGATTGACAATCTAAATTTCCATCCAGTGCTAATATCTGTTTCTGTATATTACTGGTAATTGGCCAATTTCCTAGAAATAGGGCACCTTTTTGTAATTTATAGAAAAATAGACATTTTGCCATACAATTGTTGAAATACAGCACCAAAACACTAAGTATGTCATAGAAATAGTGTGTCAATTTACCTTAATGTTGGCAATTATTTTCAATATCTATATCCCATGGAAGAAGATGAGTTGGTATTATTAGATTATACCATTATAGGATAATGGGGTTTTAGGTAAAGATTTCATTTTAGAATATCAAAGAGCATTTTAGCTGAGAAGGGAAAATAATCCCTGTAGATTTTGCAAAATGAAAACTGTAAATGACAAAAGATCTTTTTTTCTCTTCATAATACATGAACATTTAAACTAGAGTTTACTATTTCTACATATACCCTTTAATTTTCAAAATATAGTTTTTCTAATACATGATTTATAGATAAGCAAAGAAATTAGAGACAGCGAGTGACCTTTCCATATATATGGAATATATAAATATATGTGAATATGTGTTGAATATAATTTATTTGACCTCATTGCTATACTGCTAATTAGAACTTATTTTAAAATACAGTTTTGTTATTAATTGGCATATATTACATAATTTTTATTTGATGTTTTCAAAATTAACTCCATTAATAATGAAAATAGCTAATCTTATGAAACATTTCATTTCAGGCAGTGCTAAACATTTCATATCATCATCTGATTTACTCAGTTTGAAAGCTTGCTTTTTCTGAAAATGACAGTGTCTACTGTAATTATTTGCAGTAAAGTATTATATACTGAAATAATGAAACAAAGAAGTGAAAATTTTCTGTATCACTTAGAGTAGGCTAAGATCTTCTGTGACAATAACCACCCACCATTATGGCTTAAAGTCACAAAATTCATTTCTCACTCATGTAATAGTTCCACCTTTGGTGGACTAGGAGTGTTGTCTCACAGTGACTTACACAGAGAATTAAACTGATGGAGTGGCCACCATCTACACTGCTGTCCATCATGGTAGAGACAGAGAGTGGTGAATCATTCATTCGTTTCTAACACATCTCCCGGATATGATGTTGATCACTTTGACCAAAGTAGATCATATGGAATCTTAGTTGGTTTTGTGCTTTTCTAACAGAATACTCAAGACTGGGTAATTTGTGAAGAACTGAGATTTAATTCTTACAGTTTTGGAGACTTGGAAGTCCAAGAATAAGGATAAATCTAGAGAGGGTTTTCTTGCTGTGTTATAACATGGATGAAGGTAGAGGGGCAAGAGAACATTCCCAATGGGGAAGTGGAGAGAACACACAACCAAGAGACAGACAACCTCACTTTTATAACAAGCCCACTCCCACCATAACAACATTAATCTGTTCATGAGGGCAAAGTCTTTATGATTTAAGCACTTCTTAAAGGTCCTACTTCTCAACGCTGTTGGGCTGAGGATTAACTTTTCAACACAAAATCATTGGGGGACCAATTCAAACCATAGCACATGGTTATACCAAGTGTCAAGGAAGTAGTGTGTGAAGTCTGTCCACAGACCTGAAAGTATGGGAAATATTTCGCAGGGAAGCTGAGCACTAATGTCTCCCACAGACAGACAGCATGATAACAAGACACGGAAGTACTTGACATTTCTAGAATCACTCTCTTTGTAAGAAATAGGACTTGACTTTCTCTTTAGAAGGTGTTGCTCACTAAGCAGCTCTTCCTTGAGTGCACTGTACAAGGAGCTGCAGAGCACAGTAGAGTGTGGAGATACGCAGAAAAAATAGAACCTTGCACGATTTTTCTGAACCTGATACTACAGTCTTAATTCTAAAGAGCTTCGGATTTGCTTTCACTTATTCCATCACTATTCATTTCATTTGTCATTTATTCAGCAAATAGGCATACATAGAGCTGCCTGGGGCACAATGCAGAGCTTCCACATCCTCTCTAGGAATCTCCTAGCATATTAATGTGTTTACTAACCCCAAAGCACCTCAGATCCTGTTGGGTAAAGCTTTGTATTTAGGCTTCATTACCTAGGAATGAATGGTTCAGTGATGGAACTCAATCTCCAGTCCTTCTCCTCACCTGTGAAGCAGAAATTGAGGCTGAAAGCTCTAAATGTCCAATCTCACAGTTCTTCTGGCCACCATCCTATACCCTAAAGCTAACAGCTGCCCCTCTCTACCCTTGAGTTATTTTATTTGGGATCTCAAACAAAAGTCAAGAATACTCCCAAGGGTTTTAGAATCTCTGTGCTAGTAAACTGGGAGAAAGAACAGATTCTTTTTTCTCTCTTGCGCCACTGGGGATTAATCCCAGAGCCTCTACACTGAGCTACATTCCAACTCCTTTTTAGTTTTTGTGTTTAGACAGGTTTTTGCTAAGTTGCTGAACTGCCCAGGCCTGGCTAAAACTTGTGATCCTCCTACCCCAAACTCCCAGGGTGCTGGGATTACAAGTGTGTTCCAGCACATCCAGCTCTTTCATTCTATTCTACCACAAACACCCACATACACCACGACTTGGTGCCAGGTGTCAAGGACCCAGTGATGAGTAGAGTAGATATAGCCCCTCTTGTCATGGAGTTTTAAGTTAGGCAAGCTCATGGAAGGGGAGTTCCATTGTTAGGATTTAGATCTATGAAGTCCCCCAAAAGTCTCCTGTATTCAGAAGTGGAGCTTTTGGAAGGCGATCCATTCTGGGGTGCTGATGTCATCAGTGGATTATCCCACTAATGAATTCATAGCTGGACCCGTTGTTACGAGGTGGGGCCTGGTCCAGGATGGGTCAGTGGGGCGTGAACTGGAAGGGTAAATCTCCCTCCCAGGCTCCTGCTTTCACTCTGGCTGCTGTGGGCTGAGCACCCTTTCCTCTGCGTGCCCCTTTGCCATCCTTCTGCCTCAGAGCCTGGTGACTCTGGACTGAAATCTGTGAGCCAAAATACACTTCTTTTCCTTTAAGTTGTAGGTGTTGGGTATTGTGTGCAGTTCCAGGAAAGTGCCTGAGACAGAGACGTGTGCAATTTGATAAGCAAAACATGACTTCTTTTCTCAAGAGCATTTACCCCCATAAATAACACCCATTAGTGAACTAATTGGGAATGAATGGGAAGGACCTGCTAGGTGGGATGAAGATGAGTGGTGGAGATGCTAGCGCTGAGTTTGGCCCCACTTCCTTGACATGGTTATGGTTAAAGGTTTGTATATATATATTTTTTTTTACCAAAGCACATGACAAGGGAGTAGGTGAAGGAGCCAGAAATTTTCAGCCAAATAGAGAAAATGCTTTGAAATTCTGTCTTGGGGATAATCTAGATTATACAGTTCATGAACTATAATATATGCATATAACAAAGTATGCAGGGATGAATTAATACCCAATTTGATAAATTGCTGAACAAATAGCTAATTAATTATTAAATGTAAACAGTTACTTATAGGATTATATTATATTGCTTACCTGCAGTATGAATTTCTTATATCAATATTAAAATCTCCTTTAAGAACCATTCCAAAATACCCTTGAGCAGCATATTTGTCAGAAATACTCAAATCTTTTGTTTTGTTTTGTTTTCATCTTTTTTGACTTCTCTGCATCACTGAATAGAAGTTGTTTAATTATTATGAAGATGTAGCCCTGATGTTTTCACTGAAACTAACAACTATTTAACTAAATTTTTCCATTCGGCCATATGCGTGCTAACATGGAGGTTCTCTCTATGGAGGTTTCTCTTTTATAGGGTAGTACGTCTAGAATATTGCGTTGCCCTGTACAGATATTGGCCTGTAGCTTTTGAGTAGGTACTTGCTTTTTTAAAAACATGAACTTTCATGATAAGTCTGGAACCAATTAGATCAACTTTATTGTAAAACATGAAGCTTCAATCTGTTGTTCGAACAGTTTAAAATTTCCATAATACAACTAAATGCAGAATATATTTATCACAAAAACCTTATGAACTTTTTGAATTATTGTTCCAAAATATCTTCTCCATTTTGGGGGCTAAAGTCACAAAATAGAAAAAAAGTGTGCATCAGAACATGCTGAAGATGACAGTATTTGGCAGATCAAGTTCATCTGTTTATGGATCTTCATCCAATTGACACAGCCGGTGTAGGGACGTTGAGTATGTTACATTATTATTCGGTTAACTTCTCTAATAATTAATGGTGTTCTATAGGGGCTTTCGTAGCAATGGGAGTTTTGCTGATTCTTTTACAGCAGCCCTCTTCCTATGGGTCACAAAGTGCCATCCTCTCTGTGAAGGCCAGGTGTCTCAGAATTATCTTTACTCCCAACTGCTTCATGCACTGCTGGTGTGGTGATTTTGGCCAGCCTGTCATGTGCCATTCTAGACAATGAGCATGGGGGGCAGGCTTGTCTCCACCTCTCTTCATGAGGACCCTTTCAAAGGGATAACTTCACTGACTGTGGGCCCTGCCACAAGTCTACCAGCACTGCGTTGTGGTTGTGGACGCCTGATTAGATGACCCAGCCACTGGCATTTAACATACTCCTAAAACCTTTTCTTACTGTACATCTCCCACTGCCTCCAGACTACTGACAGAAAGAAGAAAAAGGGAGATGTAATACATTTTTACATTTTCTGTTCTTGATGTTGAATTTGGCAGTTTATTTCCTAAACAGTTGTGTTGAAGTTTGGAGCATGTGAGATGCACTGAAGTAACAGCATAGAAATGAAAAGAGAGGTTGGCAAATACATTCTAATCTTTCAAAACCTGTGAAGGGTTCAGATAGTTTCACCTTTCAGTGGCATCCCAAGGGAGCCATGATCTCTCTTAGAAGAAAGGCTTTGATGTGCTACTTTGTGCATTAGTGAAGAGGATCATAAAGGTGTTACTCTTTAGTCAGTGTCCCTGCTCCTGTAAGAGAGAAAAAAAATTGAAGAATTAAACAAATGCCAAGAGATGGAAGAACATCGAGAATATTTAGTGAAGCTCTTGCTTTGGCACATTTCCCAGCTTCTTTGATTTGTGAATGTACCCAATGTGTTGCCTGCATACCAGATTCTGTGTTAAGGGTTTGCTCATGGCAACCTTCTGTGACAGAAGAGGCACTATTACTATAATCTTCTGACAAAGTTGACATTGTTTCATTAACCAACTCCTTTTGACTTTCCTTCTTCATTCTTTGCTTATCTTTCTAGTTGCTCCATGCTTCTCTAAGAATATTCAAAAGAATTTTGGGGTATCTTATTAAGATCTTTAGTACATATGAGTAAAACAGGTAACAATTATTATAGGTTTAATATGTGCCTGTATTTACGCTAAGTAGTTTATAAGGAAATTTTATATATTCCCCAAATAACCAACATTAATAAGATTAATATTAGCCACATTTGCTATAGAAAATGAAGAGGGGATAAATGGCACCCTCAACATTGTACAGCTCACACAGAGAAAATGCAGACACCAGCCAACACTTGAACTGGGCCAATTTGACTGTAGAGCCCAAGGATTTAAATCTCTTCTGCCAGCTTTATTCATGGCCTATTCTCAGAATAGAGTGAATATTTGTAGTGAACTCATGCTATGCTCAAGAACTTATTGCTGATCTTGTCATGATAGCAAACCATTCCTTTAGCAGCCTGTCCCAAAACTTTTAACCCATTAATTTTGTCAAATTTCCAAAAGTAAAGCAGCAAAATACATCATCTCATGAAATCTAAAGATTTGAACTGAAAAGTTTTCAGCCTGGAGAACAGAAAGTAAAGTAATACTTAGAAGTGTAGTGACACTGTGTTAGTCAGCTTTCTGTCCCTATCACAAAACTACCCAAGAAAACCAATTTAAGAGAAAAGGTTTATTTTGGCTTATGGTTTCAGGGATTTCAGTACATGGGTTCTTGCTTCTGTTGTTTCTTGCCCCGTGGTGAGGCATCATGGTGAGAAGTGTGTGGTAGAGTGGAACTTCTCACTTCATGGTGCTCAGAAGAGAAGGGGTAGGGGGAAAGGGGGGGGGGAGGGGAACTAGGAACAAAAGATACCCTTCAAAGGCAGCTTCCTCCAACTAGGCCCCATCTATAGATTTAACCCCCTCCCAACATGACCATCAGTTGGGAATCCAACTTTTAACACATGAGTTTGGGTGGGGGTGGGCAGATACTTAAGATCCAAACCATAATACATTTGTTCAAATTAGATACTGCTAATAGTAATCCAAAGGTGATTGCCTAAATCTTAAAAATGTCAATTAAAGTGAGTCTCAGAAATAAGGGAGACTGGGGCTGGTAATATAGCTCAGCGCTAGAGCATCGCACGCACGCACGCGCGCGCGCGCGCGCGCAAGACTGAGGCATGTGTTTCAGATTTCTCCCGTCAGCCTATTCTAGAGAAGCAGAAGCAGCCAGGGGCACTCCTGAGCATAATCCTAGGCAACGCTTCTTGCTATTTCCCACAGCAAGAGGAAGCAAGAGATTTGATTTTTAACTTAGACTTCAGGACACAGAGGGCTGTGTTTTAATCAGCTGATTTATTTGAGCATACTGGTGGGTTCATAGTCATTTTAGATCTCTTTGGTTGTCTTTTAAAGAAAGATTCCAACCAACAGAGATAATATTCCCAGAAGCTGAGAAAGTCTGTCTAAAAATGAATTGCTAAGGTAACATAGAGTTTTAAGGTAGAGAAAGATATAAAATGAGGTATGTTTCCACAGCAATTTCTAGTGAGAGGAGATATATGTCTGAAGCACACTGGGCTACTGAGAACAGTGACCAAAGCTTTAGCCCTGTACAAATATACTTGACAGAGAATGATTCAAACTCCCTACATGGGCGAAGATGTACACATGTAAAACTGGAAAAGTAAAATTGAAGATTATATAGTTAAATGTGGCAGGTCATTCTTTTTGCTTCTGTTCTAGATCAGTGCTTTTGCCAAGCTCTCTGCATCTGAAAGGAGTGGGGCTTCGTAGTTGGCAAAGGGGCTTGGTTCAATCCTGAGAGGGACTTTGAAGTTTCATGTAGTGCCGTCCTGGGGATTGAATTCACAGCCTCACACAAGGTAGGCAAGCACTGCACTGCTGAGTTACAGCCCCAGGCTTTGAGGGATGGCCTTATACTGACCTTCAGCATGCAAACATCTTCACTGAAATGAGTTTGCACCAATGATATCACCCATACCTTCCATCTTTAACCTTCTCTATATGCCAAGTACTAGGCTGGCCCACGGAAAAATGCCCCAAGGACAGCAATAAATAACTTCTATGTTACTAGCACAGACGCCTTCATTTCTTGGCTGTGTGCCATAGTGGAAATGGTAGGCACTCCAAAAATGTCAGTTTCATCATCTCTGTAAAATGCTTCATAACAGTCATCTGTTAATGGGAGGAGTCATGGGAGAATTGCTTATCTTTGAAGTGTTTTGTTTACATAAGAAATGTTCAAATAAACATAAAAATTATAACAATTATACTTGCTGTAATGCCATTTTGGTAGTTGAGGAAACTCCCAAGATCACAGCTAGTAGATGGAAAAGCAGAAATTTGGACCCAGCACTTCCTAATTCAAGAATGACTACTAATATGGAACCACTTTTACTCATTGAAAACATATTTTTTGAATTCGGATGACATGCTAAGTCAACAGACTCAGTCCCTTCCACATAATGCCCACATCCCAGCTGCTTCCAGGAGTACTTTACCATGAGTCACACAGTCCCTGGCATTTTGGGCCACTATCACTGGTTTGTCACTATGGCCAGGCCATTCTGCAATAGGAAATTGTGGGGCAGCCTTAGGAGGACATTGTAACAAGGAGGTTCCCAAGAACAGAAAGGATGAAATTTGTTTTCTGCAATCTGAGAAGGTAGTGACAATTCCAACCAAATAGCTAAGTAAAGCTCTTGGAGAACAGAAGGGAAGTAAATGTGGACATCTGCTAAAACAGCATGGATAGTTTCCACAGGTATCACACTATCTAGCACCCACTGCAACTTTAAATCCTGGAGTTTGGGTCTTTGAGAGAATCTTGGGTTTGTATTTTGTGTATGTTGCTTATAAACGGTATGATCTTGTAGGGGTCACTTAAGATCTCAGTGCCTCAGTTTCCACATCTGTAAGGCCAGGATCATTATAGCACTTATTTCATAGTTAGATGATAACTAAGATTTCGTTTTATAGCTAGAGTTTCCTATGTACAGGAAAGAGAAACTCTGTGATTCCCTTGGTACATGCAAACTTAACCCTGCCCTCGGTCATCTTTGTGTTTCCCTCTCTGCAGGATAAATAGTGCATAAGGGAACCCTAGTTATTGCTGTTGGTTCTGCTCCCTCCTTTGTGCCTTCAGCAGGTGTCAAGTCACCTGGGGACATTTGCAAAGCTGTGGCTCCCTGAGTCTCTCTACCAAGAGAGCTCTCTGAACATGCTTGACCATGTTCAAGACAGGCCACAGGTGCCCTCAGCTGATAGGACTTTGTAGATAAAAACCACAGCTTCCTTGCCTCTCAGAGAGTCACAAGGTGCGTCCCGTGTAGTCTCTGAGGGACTCCCTCAGCTTCCTGTTCACTGAGCTTCCTGCCTTTCCTGTATCTCTTCTCTACTCTTCACTCTGCTTGCTGGGATTGTCTCCTACGTCTTTGTCTGGAGTGTGTTTTTAAGAGGGATCCCAGGTGAGGGCAGTAGAGATTTTCAAGTAGGACTGTCTTCTGCAAATTCTACCTCCCTTATCTATACTTTGTAACTGTGAGGAAATGGTGAAACATCTGTTACTTCGATTTCCCCATCCTAGAAATGGTATAGTGATAAAAAGCTATATGATATCTTTGTGAAGCTTAATTGAAATTATATGAGTCAAGCGTTTCTGGGTCACTGTAAGTATTCAGTAATGTTAACCTTCATTTTTATTATTCTGAATGTCAGTGAACTTAAACCCTAAATAGATGTCATGAACAGCTGTAGATGAGTTCAGGGTTTAACAGTTCTGGCAGCTTGCTTCCACCTGCTTGCACTCTTTGAACCAAAACTCTTCAAGCTCCTGCTGGCCTCCAAGTTATAGACCTGTGTCTGCAAAGGAGATGCGTAGGCATTAAGGAGAAACTAAGGTAGTAGGACAAAAAATCAGGCTTCTCATACCCTAGTGCACAATGTGATGCAGACACTGTGAAAGCATATCATAACAGGGAAGGAAAATGGAGCAACATGAAAATGCCTGTTCCTGGCAAGCTAAAGGGACACCTAAATGGTTTGCAAGCACTTTGCTAACATTTTTAAAAATTCATCCAGCAATGCCTCTGCCTAATATGTTATGCTAGGAAGGAACAGCCAAACAAGCACTTATTGAGTGCCTGTTGGGATGCAGGCATTGTGTTTAGCCAGTGATTAAAACAAACGTGTCTAGTCCAGTCCCTTGATCTCAATTCTAGTGTAGAAGGGAAATGTGTAAATACATAATTTACAGCACAAAGTTGTATGGCTGCACCAAACAGTGCAATGAATTCATTTACAATAAGGCAAGGAGTAGGAGGGGAGGGGATTTTTATATATTTTATTCTGCAATGGAGGTAGCTTTGCAGATGTGGATCCTGAAACTCATTGTATGGAAATTAACTAAGATACACAGCTGCTAAGTGGGGAGACAGGATTTGAATCAAAGCTGACTTCTTAGAAAGCTCTTTATACCATGCCAGGCCATGTTGGTAATAGAAAGAAAGGTACAATGAGCCACACACTAAGTCAGTGGTGGAAAACCTATGGCACATGTGCAGCAGCAGGCTGTTTGTTATCACTGAAAACTCTAAAAGTTTCACCATCACAGCTCTAGGTTGTTCTCTACCTTCTGATAGGAAGAAGCCCTGGTAGTTCTTTCTCTCCTTATATGGTCATAGAGTTCCAGGGCATGTACCACTTGAGGCCTTGTTTAAATTTATTGCATGCAAAATAATATAAATCTTGGATAATTTATACACTTGTAACTTGAGTGTGCAGAGAAATGGAGGAGAGGCACCTGAAGCACCTGCTATTTAAAATAGTAAAAGGGGGGCCGGGGATTTAGCTCAGTGGTTCCAGCACCTGCCTCGCAAGTGCAAGGTCCCAAGTTCAAGCCCCAGTACCAAAAAAATAAAAAAAATAAAAAATAAAAAAGTGAATTAAAATAGTAAAAGGAAAATATTTTCCTAAACAAGATCCAGAAATAGGATGATGGAATTGTCGTCAGGAATCATGCATAGAGTTTTGACTTTTACCCTTTCATTGGTTCACAACTTGATATCATCTTTTTTAAAGGTATCCTTTACTACAAGGCAGAATTATTCAACCCATATGATTTATCAGATTATTCGTGTACACAACTAACGAGATTTTCATTCAAACAAGTAGAGACCTTGGGATGTAAGGCAGGATTTCGGGAATGAATTGATTGGTGGGAGAAATGGGGTAAAGAATCAATAGCATCTGAATGTCTAAAGTACTAACTCTCATTCTACCAGAAATAAGTAATGAAGTCTTTGTCCTTAGATGATCAAATAGGAATATAAGAAACAAAATAAAAGCAAGGACACTATCAATTTTTAAGTGATAATCCTGTGACTTTGTGATAATACCTAAGAAAAATATGGGATTAGTTAAAGCAAAAATGAGGACAAGAAACCAACATCTATTGAATGCTTGATGCAGGCTTCCGTGAGATGAGCACTAAGCACTATCTATTTCACAGCTAGATACCCTGAAAATTGGATATTTAGTGGTGAGTGCTCTATGTGGAAGGGCAGAAGTAGAATTTGAACCCAGGATCAATGTCCAACTCTGAGAAACCTGTCTCCCCACTCTGGACCATGCTGGCCTGGTGAAAAAAATCAAAGGATCTGATGTTGAGTTACAGTTCCAAGGAGAAAAGAAATGTAACATTGCAACTAGGTGATGGGGATATTGTCTCAGAAACACTAAAATCCAAGAGCAAATGAGTAGAAGCAAAGGAGAATGTGATGCTAGAGGCCAAGGAAACCATTTGGCTAGGAGGAAGAGTGTGAAATTGGGAATTAGGTGGAACTGGAGGAAGTCAGGCTTTGTGTGGTGGAGTTTGGAGCCAGCAGTTGGTCCAGGATGAATTCAATAAAGTTTTTGAACTCTTTTTTATTGACTCAGGTGCTGGGGATCAAAAGTGAACCTGGCAACCATTTACCCTTGAGGAATTAACAGCTTATCACTTCAATTTCAGCACCAGGATGTACTGAAACTTGGTCTGATTTCTATGTTTGGTCTAGAAGAATCCTAAACAGTGAGGTTTAATAATCATGATTAAAATAACCATTATGGGATTGGAGTTCAACTGCAATGGATAAAGTATTCAAAGTTCACTAGATGATGCGATTCCTGCAGAAAGAATGCTATAACAGTGAAGTGTCCTCAGGACAGCAGGCAAATGGACAAGGATTTTGAATGTAGGGGAAAAGCAGAGGCATATGTCTGTGAGGGGCTGAGAAGTGGTGTTTGGACTGGACAACTCAGGTGTGTGTAGGACCAAGATGGGTGTGCATAGATCACATGTGATCAGTTCTTCTAGCTATATTTCCCTAGTAATTAGGAGAATGGGCAGAAGGTTTTAGAAGCATACTTCTTCTAGCCTTCCTTATTTATTGTTGCATGAGGTGGAAACCAGTATAAAGAATAGTTTAGCGAATCAACTAAAAATCTGAGGTGCCATCTGTCAGAATTCTCAGAGGTATTTTGTATAATGACCTACATACCCTGTGGGGACTCAAAATCCAGATATGGGGCAGGAGGAGCGCCCATAGGCAGTTCCACTGTTTGCAGTTGGAATTTGGCATAAGATATTTGCCATTTTGAATCATCTGTTCCTCCTTCATGATAAGCTGATGCCCAGTGCATCTCTAATATAGTAGGCTTCCCTCTGTACGGAAAAGGTGGGACACCTTCATGTATCCATCACTAGATTGCAGATTTCCTTTAAGCAGCAGCTGTGTCATCCTTTCCTGCTTCCTGGAACTCAAAGAATGTGGCTCATAGTTTGATGTCAACAAATATTTGAATGAAAGAATGTACGAAAGAATAAACAGAAGACGCTTTTGTTGTAATTTATAAAATAGGCACCAATATAATTCGAGATAATGACACAATTAGGCAATTCTCCACAAATGTGCTGTAATAAAATATACTAGAAAGACATCAGAATTACTTAGTTAAGTCTGTGGCTACTAGTCCTTTAGTCCTTTGAGAAGAACTGTTTTTCTTTTGTTTGTTTTGTTTTGTTTTAACGTATCTACTGTTTGTTTGTTTGTGTTTTTTTGGTACCGGGGATTGAACACGGGACCTTGTACTTGCAAGGCAGGTGCCAGAACCACTGAGCTAAATCCCTGGCTCACTTATCTACTTTTTGGAAGACAATGTGCTAGATATTGGAGACTGTCTCCAACTGCTTTGCAAATACCTACTGGTGATATGGAAATGTACCTGTTGAAAAATGCTGAAGCCTATTCGATATGGTAATGTAATTTTATGCTCTCAAAGAGTTAACATTCTTTGAACTTTTAGTTGACTCTTGTAAATCAAGTGTTATTTGAAAATTGAACACAAGAGGGCACCAGAGAACAAGAAATGACTCGAAACAAGAACAAGAACAACAAAACCCCCAAAACCAACTCACTGATCTTCTGGCTCTGGAATAGAACTTGCTAAATTATCATGACTCTGCAATCTATTTCTATTAAGTCTTAATTCTTTAAATGGTTGGAGATATTTTTTAAATTCTCTAGAGAGCTTTCCAAACTTTCTTAGAGAAAAGAACCTGTTCATTTCCCAGTCAGTTCATCAAGCCCAGGTAATGCATGTACATGAGTGGTAGGGGACACAGGGACACATATGAAGGGAACCCAGGGAGATGGCCTTGCACACATGATGCTCTAAAACATTTTAAGGTTTCTCCCCTTGCCCCAGCAGAGTGTTCTTTCTGGAGACTAATCTCATTCCGGAGCAGTCACAGACCACTGGAGCTCATGGGCCTGCAGATGTTTTTTTTACTCAAGGCCTCTGGACACACAACAGGGCTCCTCTGAGGTAGAGACCCATGGGTGTTGTTTAAGAAGAAGACAGGGCTTAATCATTGATTTGCTTCCATGTTCTTCCCTGGGCCCAAATGGATGGTTCCAAGCCACATAGGAAAAGTGAATTGGTCACTGTAGCTTTATGCAACAGTGCCTTATCAATTTCTAGCACTGAATTATATTCAGAATTCAAACAATACCAAACATGGCTGCCATGTCTTAGCTCATGATGCACTGGGCAGTGTGGCAGTTTGTAGGTGAAAATGACCGACAAAAACCCAATTCTTTGAACTCAAAGGGTTGCTGATATATGTTTTTTAAAAAATACATACAGCCTTAACTGTCAGGTAAAAGAGCCAAAAACCAAGACCAGACCAGAACCACAACAAGCCTTTATTGTAGGGATGATCTGCCGGCCTGGCTCCAAACAAAGGAGAGAGAGCAATATGGCTGGGTCAGGGAGCACTTCCTGTAGGAGCTGGGGTGGGGTTGAGTGATGTAGTGGCTAGGGATTGGAGGAATCTGTGACATCACTAGCTTCTAGGAGGTAGCAAGTATCAAGTTATTCTTTTGGCAGGAAGAGGGGCATGTTGGGAAGATGAAGGTTGTCTGTTGGTGGGTGAAGCCATATTTTTAAGTAGGAAGCAGGGTATTGTGGGAAGGAGAAGGCTGCCATTTTATGTAGCACCCATTTTAAGGTGAGGGAAATCTAACATTAACCTGTTCCAACAGGCTCTGAAATTCTAGATCCACACTTCTGAGTATTTACTAGCCATTTCCATGTATATATTCCACCAACATCTCCAATTCAGGATATTTAAAATTTAGCTTATTGGTGTATTTTTTTCCAAACTCAGATTCTTTGGAGTAGTAAGTGGTTGAAAACAGGCCATTCATTGCCTGGGTAGAGACCAGAGGAAAGGATTATAAAGTGATATAGGTAACTTTTGGGAGTTATAAATACATCCTTTGTTTTGATTTTGGTAATGATTTCATGAGGCTGTTACTGGATAAGTGGGCTCCATGTCACCCAATATCAAGGCTCTTGGTATCCTAAACAAAGAATTGAGCAGGATACACAGAAGTAGTAAGAAAGGCAAAGAAAAAGTACACTCCACACAGCAATAAGGAGAGCAGACTGATGAGAAAACTGGAGTCAGTTTGACTCAGAACAATCCCATCTGTTTTAGGTTTGAAATTTAGAAAGTAAACTTGGGAGAGTTCCAAGCAGGCTGAGCTCTGAGGTAGCAACTTCAAGTACATTCTCAAGAAAGGAGACCAGACAGAGTGAGAGGACAACTGCAGTGGGTTCCAGGGTTAGCTACTCTTTTGTTTTGTTAGCACTGGGGCAGTGGTCTGGGGTGGTACTTAACTGGGCTTCTTTCTAATCAACTGTGACTCTCTACCCCTACACCAAGAGGGGGAGTTTTTAGCTTTATATGAGCCTAGATGGAACCAGCTTGGCTCCAAAACTCACAGGGATAGAGATGAGGTGGGGTCAAGACCTCAATGGCAATGATATTATAATCACCGTGCATGCCCCTAGGTTACTTCAAAGTAGTTAGAGCTCCTCTGGTTCATGTTCCTCTGGCTCATGCCAGAGGACAAGGAAATGTGATAAGGGCAGAATAATATTCTTTAAGGCTAATGTCAGGATATTAAGGACATATGGTGAGGGTACAGTCATATCTCTCAGGTTCATGTTAGGATGTTAAGGAAATAGGTTGAGAGCAGGATGCCCTTGTAGTATCTGAGAACCAGAAGGCATCCTGTCTGTTGTTAGCCTAAGGCTTTGAGGTCTCACACATTGTCTACCTCCTGCCTCATCTATATATCCAAATTTATCAAATTATGTACTTTAAATAGGTGCAGTCCACCATATATCATTTATAGTCTATCTTAAAGAAGACATTGTGGATAATATTTCACATCAAAGTTCCATAGACTCAACTTCAGTTGGCCTGAAGTGTTACTTGTATCATAATAGCAAGGTCATTGAAGTCATTTCCCAGAGTCTGGGGTTCCCATTTTATTGTTAGTTCTGAGAATTTGGCCACATTGCTTAAATCTTTTTTGGCTATATTCCTTCATCAGTGGCATAGGAGAGCTGGACTTGATCATCATCAGTACAGCTTCAAATCTCTGATATCCATTGTAGAGATCCTTTTCCCAAATGTTTTGGTGAAATGTACATTTATTCAGGTTGTATATTAATGGTATGTAAATTTCCTAACCTACCTTTGTAGTAGGTAATGCCCGTGCTGTTAAAACATGCTTCTTTCCCATGTATTACATCTCTCTTTGATACAGCAGAGACCCATTTGGTAAAATATTCCTTTATAGTGGCAGAAAAAGAGGGCTGATCAATTTTCCCATTTGGGAAAATTACCTTTATAAATTGCATATCATATGTTTTAGCCTCCCAAATCTATGTTCTGCTTTTCAAAATCTAACAATAATAGGATGTTCCTTGTTAGGCTGAGCAAAATCACAGTTTTAAAAAATAAGTGAAAGAAAAAAATTAGAATAAAAAGATGCCTTGTGACAATATAATAGACTTTGGAAGGGAAAATACCACTGGCAAGTTCTTCACCACTTAGAGCAATGTAAATGTCATCAACTTCTCAGAGAGGCCTTAAAGTTGACTTTACTGTTAGAGGAATTTGTAAGCTGCTTAAGACATCTCAAAGCACAAGGCCAGACAAAGTTCCCATGAGAGAAGAACTTGTTGGGGTTTCTCCAAAACCTGACTGATTAAAATTCAAGTGACCCAATGAAGCTTTCCTTGTCTCTATGGAATTTTCCTTAGCAACATACCAACATTGTTAAGTTACTTAAAGGAATACTACTTTATTGGTACTATAAAATGGAGACTGAGGCAATAGCCAAACAACACATTTAAACAATTATTAATGATGCCTAAGTAAGCTATTGAAATTGCCATGATATAAATTGCTAATCACTTATCTATCAATCTACTGGTATTGAACTTGTAAAGAGTGAATAAGGAACAGAGCCTGTGCTAGACACTTTCCCTACCTTATCTGTCACTCACTATACCCCAGAGAAAAATCACTATTATTCTTACTAGTTTGCAACATGGAGAAACTAAGATGGAGAGCGTTCAGGCATTTGTCCAAGGACACGTAGTTCATACCTACTAGAGTAGGAATTTGAAGCTAAGTCTGGATAACTCAAAAATCCTTTGTGCTTTGGTCAAACCCTGCTGGGGTTACTGCTTATCATGAAGCTTTTGAATTATCATGCAGGTGTTTCCTTCACCTAGTGTTTTTAATATGTTTATTTCAGTTTCTTATGGGCACCCCGCTCCCCTGCCTGAGAGATTACAGAACTGAGTTGTAATCCTAGTGCCCTAGTATCTCTACAAGCTCTCCTGATACCGTCAGTGCACCAGGAAAGGTGAATAACCCTAGATGGATGTGTAGATATCTCAAGCTTTCTTATTTGACATTAGGATTTATTTTTCCTTTAGGCAGTTTTTACATTGGCTTTGTATAGTTTTTGAAGTTGAGTTTATTTTATTTCACAGTAAAGAATTCATTTTCTCCGGACATTTTCTCCTGTGAGTTCCTGTAACTTCAAGGCACCATCTAAACCTTCTTTGTGTAATGTATGTTGTATATCCTTGGTTGGACAAGACACTCAAGAGTTGGTCTCTCTACCCTCAGCCTCACTCCCAGCCTTGTACAGTTTATACTTAAAGGGCCACTGTAATTTTTTTTCTAGGACAGCAATCTGACTAGTAATTCTTACTAGTTTGCAACATGGAGAAGCTAAGACTGAGAGTATTTAGCATTTGTCCAAGGACACATAACTCATACTCTGCCTAGCTCAAAATCCTCTGTGCTTTTTCAAACCCTGCTGGCTCACTGCTTATCATGAGGCTTTTGAATTATCATTCAGGTGTCTCCTGAAGAACACCTGGTGTTTTTAATATGCTGGTTCCAGTTTCTCACAGGCACCCCGCTGGCCTGCCTGAGAGATTATAGAACTGAGCTCTTTCACTCCGGTGGGTATATGGGAAATCACCTTGACAATCCAAGTACACACAGGCAGAGGCTATGGGAGAGAAAGGATCATAGCAAAAATTAAAATAGAAAATTATAGAGTTTATTAAAGCACAGACCAAAAAGCAAAGAGAAAGAGATGAGACAGATGAACACATTTAGTAAAGTATGCAAGACGTTAGCAAGACTATTCTACCTAATTCTTTGGATGCATAGGGTTCGGCTACCTTGGTTCTCTCTTGGCCATATCAGCCCTCCCTGATATTTGGGCAGCAATGATATTGAAAGAACTAGAGTTGAGGTTAAGAACAGAGATTTAGCAGCTAGGAGGCAACTGGGGCCATCACACCATTACCCTACTAGAGAGGCACAGAGCTCCTTCACCTGGTAGATCTGGTTACAGCTCCAGCTGGGCAGCTAGCCCTGATGACCAGATATATGTTTGATCTCCATGTCCCAAGCAGAGACAGTGTGGGGCCAGAATGGGTGTCACCAATAAGTCGATCAGGTTGGGAATGACAGCTATCAATCACACAGTGAACTTATCCAGTATGTAAGATTCACTCTTGGGTTTTAATCCCACTCTGTAGACCAGTAACATTCCTGTCTCCTTCACCCTTTTTATCTTCGTGCATGTGTTCTCTGTATTTTCTGTTTAAGAGGTCTTAGAGATTTCCCAATTGCTTTCCAATCTTAACACGTTGGATACATTTTTTTCATCTGTTTGTTTTTGTTGTTTGCTACAGCAAAATTAAATAATCTTAATGCAGCGAACACCCATTATAGCTTGTTATGATATTTTAAGAGCTCTTTTTGGTGTACAAAATAAAGCATGAAGTTCTTACCACAGCCCCCAAATCCCTATGTGCTACAGGCTACTGATTTAGACTTACCTCTTACCTCACAAAAATGCCCTTTAGTTCTCTACCGTATTACACTGCTTGCCATTCCCTGAATTTCCCAACCTCTCTTTATCTCTGTAATGGGGAGATTGCTCTTCCCTTTCCCATCTACCCAGACCACTTGTTCCTGATCATACAATAAACAGCAAAGGTTTGCTGTCTCTAGGAAATATTGCTTGGATACTACGTCCCAAACCCTACCCCTAAACCCTACACACATGCACTCATGTGTGCACACATGTGTGCATGCACACACACACACACATACATGCAGGCTCATAAACCCACATAAAATACTTTTTCCCTCCCACTATGTTTCTAAGGTATGGTTTAAAGAGTATCTGCTACTATCAGGGCATTTAAAACATTGTTTTACATTTTTTTCCATGAATATCTACTTCATTAGCCCAAGCAACTTTGATCTAGGGATCATAATGAATTTCTTCTTTTATCTTCAGTTCCCAGTCAAATTTGAGTGTACTATAAATAAGCAATAAGGATTTGATGAGTTGTTCAGTTAATGAGTGTTTAATAAATAAATGTTATTGCACAGCCATTAAGTATATCTTTGTTCTCAGATTAAAGAGGATTTTCATACTTGTCATTTTTAAAATTCAGACATATGGTATATTTTCCCCGAACTTTCCCCTCCAGCCTACAATTTACTCCTATTGCCAGAAATTTTTGTCACTTAAATATATTTTTTGTAAATTAGTAATACCATGTAATACTAATCTGTTAGACAATGTATACCAAACTGCATATTAGAATTTGTCCGTCTTATTGTAAGGGAACTGGATGAAATCACAACACTCCATGAATGGCTAAGAGTTTAGTTCTTCGTAACATAGGTAGCCTCAGGTGTGATATTTACATAGATGCAGCATACACATACTCCAGTTCTTTCCCTGTTTCCATGTTAGAGGATGTTGATTGATTCAGTTTCAATTTCAATTCAATCATCCCTAACTGCTCTTATATACATTTATATGAGTGCATTTGAGTAATTACCTTGTCCAAGCTTTAAGTCAGAAACTTAAGAAATAGGCACAGTCTATGGTCTCATGGAGTTTGCAGCCAATATCGTCTCAGAATCAGTAGGAAATAAGTTGTGGATACCAGGATGACCCACCTTGAGTTTAACCGGGGAACATGGCACTGGTTTGCCATGGACACTGCGGTTGAGTCCCAGTCAGTGTGAGCTCGGTGCACAATCAGATACTCCGATTCACAAATTTTCCCTCCCCTAGTGACATGGTACAGGGGCCATTGGTATTTGCTTTGCCTCCTCAAGGCATTCCCCAGGATAACCCTGCCTTACATACCCAGCTCTCATTCTTGCCTAGCCTGAGTGTCAATAAAGAAGTATCTTCCGTTCCTCTACTAGGTTGCTTTCCACAAACCTCCTCTCTTGCACCCTCAGAAGCAACACCAGCCACATAGTCCTGGTCTGGAGTCCTACCCACCGTTCACACTTTCATCATCCAGAAGGTGGTTTAGTATAACAGTGCAGGGGTTGGCACTCAGACAAACCAAGCCTTGAGTCTGTTTGTGAGCTAAGTTGCCTTGGATAATTTAACATCCCTGTTTCTTACTTTATCATCTGTGAAATGGAATAACAATGCTTGTTTCACAGTGTTTTGAGGATTAAATATTAAGCCCCCAAACAACATATAGCAGTGAGTTCATGCTTTATCATTGCCACGGATTCACAGCTCTTCATCTTTACATTTCGGTGCTTTCTCTGGCACTTTGTAGTTATTCTCTGAAATAGACAGGAATCCTATTTTAGTGCTTTTATTCTTTTTTTTTTTTTTTTTGGTACTGGAGATTGAACTTGGGTCCTTGTGGTTGCAGGGCAGGCAGTGGCACCACTGAGCTAAATCCCTGGCCCAGTGCTTTTATTTGTAAAGATCCACCATTAGCAAAAGGAGTGTGGAAAAGAGGTACCCCAGAGTCTTAGAAAATCTAACAGAGCTCATTTCTGGGCTAGAGAGTAGAGAGAATTGGAAAGATATGTTCTGTGGGAGGGAATAGGTCATCTGGGTAGATAGTGCAGTTAGGAGCCAATACCTGAGCTTGTCCAAGATGAGCCCCCAGTGGGATACAGAAAGATCTTTCCATCAAGTATGGCGTTACCATGTGCCCTTCAAACCTTTCACAAATGTCTCTGCTCAAAACACCCTTTCCTGCTTCCCCAACACCTAGCTAACCATCAACCTTCAATCTTCCGAAGTCCTGGTCTTCATTTATCCTATAGCAGCCCTGTATCTGACACTTAGCTCTTCCTGTCATATTACTCTATTACACCTCTGCCCATAGCCATGGGAGCTACAATGAATGATGCCAAGCCGGAGAATCTCTGATGCCCATATGTCAGTTGTGAAAGATTTGGAAAAGAGCAATGACAAGTTCACTGAACTAAACATTCCAAAATATTTTTTCCAAATTAGGATTCAGACCCTCAACCTGACAAATATACCAGAAAGGAAAGTAGTCCTAGTGACTTATAAAAGGAAATAAAAATGAATTCTCTTGAGGGGATGGTCTTCAGTGAGATACTGGAGAAAAGAGAAAACTGTGAAAATGAGAAGCCTAGGAAATAACCTGGAAAAACTAAAATAATAAAAGAGTTGAGGAGAGAAATGAAGGTTAGTAAAAGACAAAGATCAAATATAATTGATGTCATATCAAGGTGGTTCAGGGAGCATGGCATGTGTGGAGAAAGGAAAAAGGTTAGAACTTTGGGAAACACTAGAATTAAGTAATGAACAGAGAAAGAGGGAGGAGTGAGCAGAGCAAGGTCTCACAACAAAGTTTAAAAATATGGGAAACCCAGAGATTCATGTCATTGAGAATGAAGTTTATGGTGAAAGAGAGAAGAGAGGCCTATTTCATTCATTCATGAACTTGTGGATTATTAACAATCAAATAGAATAGTAGAGAGAATAAGTAGCTGTTGAAAGATTGATGGGGAAAACTTATAGGGCAGAAAGGGTAAATGCTCAGTAACAGTCACAGGGTAATTAGAGTCTAAGACAATAAAATTCCTAGTGTGCAGTGCTGTAAAGTGTCAGGGAATGTAGAAAACAAGAAGCAAGGTCAACAGGAGGACTTCTGTGAGTAGGTGGGTAAGAGTGCCTAAAGAAAAGAGCTAATAGGAAATCTGCAGGTAGAGGAGAGGGGAAACAATTATTAAATAAGATAATTCCAAAGAATGTAGAAGAAAGGAAGTGAGAGGAGAATTTTGTCTGGGACAGGGTGAGACAGCCCATACTTTGGTAGAAAGAGAGCTTTGGATTCAGTTAGTGGGTGTGAGGTAGAGATTTCATGTTATCAATTGAACAAGCAACCCCTAAGCGCATGAATGCAGAGATGAAAGTTTTAGTTTCAGATTTCACAGCGTCTCCAACCTAGGTGGGGATACAGATGATTGAAGATTCAGTTTGTGACACCGTGAAATGATCATGAGGTGTCCTGGTTAGGAAGTCAACAGTGAGAGAATGGCAGATTGTGGTGAAAAAGACATTCAAGAGTTTCCCTGTGAGTTACAGGTTAGGTTAGGAAAAAGTACAACTACTGTAGAACAGGGATTGATCTAGACTGGTATTTCAGAAATATCAGAATTGGGAAACTCAAGTGAATATTTGCCAGTGGAGGGGAGCCTGTTAAAAGTCTTGACTTAATTTCTTGTGAGATGGTTTAAAAAACTCAAGGGCTTTAAAAGTCCCTGTGGAACCCTAGGCCATAAATTAGTTTTCAAAGAGCACTAGACTGGGAGTTAGACCCAGGTTCTACTTACATTGTCATGGGGAATTGCTTCCACAAGGCCCAGGGTCTTAGAGTTTATTTCAGTAAAAGACAGGATTGTTTTCCATTTTCTCAAAGTGTGGTCTGAGAATCACTTACATAGTGGGGTTGAAGAGTGGGTCCTAAACATTCTTGTCCACCTAGAAATTCAGAATGAGATCTTATTTGGAAGTGGGGATTTTGCAAATGTAATTATGAAGATGAGCTCATGCTGGGCCCTAAACTGAATGACTGGTGTCCTTGTCAGAGAGGTTATACAGAGAAGAAGGCTATAGGGAGCAGAGGTAGACATTTTACTGGTGAAGCTAGAAGCCAAGAAACATCAGGGGTCACCAGCAGCCACCAAAAACTAGGAAGAGCAAAGGAAATAAATATCCTTTGCTGGAGTCTTCATGACTTTGGTAGTACATTGATTTCAGACTTCTGGCTTTTAGAGCCGCACAGGAAGACATTTGTGTTGTTATAAGCTGCCGTATTTGAGTCACTCTGCGACAGCAACCCCTGGAAGCTAATACAGCTTGTGTAAGGAATACCTGGGAGCTCATGAAGATGTCACTTCATTGAACCCATCCCAGATCCTCTGAGTCAGACATGCTGAGACCGGAACATTAGAATCCAAATTCTCAACATTATCCATGTACCCTTCCTAGGAAATTTGAAATGTGAGAATTAGTGGCCTAGATTACTTCCAAAGAGCTCTGAAAAGTCAGAAAGTTAAAAATGCAGGACTATTCCATACATATAGACAACACCCTCTCCACAGGTGAAGTACACCACTTGCAGCATGTGTTGATTTCAGAGGACTTTATTACAGTGAGAAATAACCAGATTGTGCCCAGAATTCATGATTTGAAACATTTTTGTCCTCTGTGTTCTGGCAGCATTTAAAGATAAAAACCTTAAGAGTTTCATATTTTCAGAAGAGAGATTTACCTTTGAGCAATTTGACAAATAATGAGATTTCTCCTAATCCATTTTCTCCCCTGTCATTTTCTCTGTAGGTTTTGCTCTTCTGTCTTTTTATTTTACTTTCTTTTTATTCTCTGCCTTTCTTCATCTCTGAGCCACTCAGAAATTAAAGTCATATATAGTATACATTGATTTGATGGTTTTGTATTATTTATCCCATAGGTCATGTGCAGAATATTTTATTTTCAGGCTTAATCTTTGCATATTTTATCCATTCTTTACGCATCTCCAGGCTGACAGAGGCTGTCTAGTGAGCTAGTTAGGTATAAAACAGCACTGGGCTGTAGAAGTTGAAATCCCAACATTTATGTCACTTTGGACAAATGATCGGTCTTCTCTCTGCCTCAGTTTCTTTCAAGTGTAAAATATGGACATTAAGAAGACCTGTGTATCAGTCAGCTTGGGGCTCAGTTATGTTGCAGTGACAAGTATCTCCCTTCAGTCGTAGTTCACAGATTTCTTCCCCACTCATGTTAATATCCATCATGGTTCTGCTATCATGCTGCTTCACGCCTTCCTCTTTTCTGGATTTTGGCTGAAGAAGTAGACCCAACCTGTCACATCTTGGATTTGTGACAAAGGGGAAAGAGAGCTGGAAGAACCATGTGATGGCTAAGCCTTCTAAGTGGCCCAAGCAATTTCTCTTTATGCTTCCTTGGCTATGAAACAAGTTATACAAAATACCTGAAATACATCAGGAGTGGTAGTGCACACCTGTAGTCCCTGCACTTAGGAGGCGGAGGCAGGAGTATCACCACCATGAGTTTGAGGCCAGCCTACGACTCCACAATGAGTTCAAGGCCAGCGTGAACTACATAAAGAGACCCTGTGTCAAACAGAAACAAATAACAACAACAACAAAACCAGCCAAACAAAAATACCTGAAATAATGGAGCAGGAAATATAATTTCCCAGGAGAAATGGACCTATGAGGAGGAGGCTGATAGGAAGGGACAGCAAATATTTTTTTCAAATAGTGCA
Source organism: Heterocephalus glaber (assembly GCF_000247695.1). Next base: position 23,007,387 of record NW_004624734.1, on the reverse strand, counting down.
ATGAAGCACAAAAACCTAATGGAATTATTATAAATAATAAATAAATTAATACATACGAAGCATGCAGAAAGGTTCTGGTACTCAGTTCTCAGTAAGTGCAGTGGAAATACCTATTTTTAACAATGTCTACTGTGAGTATGACAATACGCTTATTCATTCACTCTTCAGCCTAGTTAAGAGAATCTAGTGTGCGTGCCAAGCACAGTGCTATTAAGAGTTGAGAAGGATATGGAACTATAGCTCTTTGTTTATGTAGCATAGGTTCTGTGTGATCTCACATGAGAAATGTGAAGAGAGGAGAGTTCATGCCTCAGAAGGAGAGTTCATGAGCACCACTGAACCGGATGCACCCACATCGGGTGGTTTTGTGCAACTTCCCAAGTAGACTGGGAGCTCCTTGAGAACAACATTGTTTCTTTTTCACCTATGAAACCCCAATCATCTCCCATAGTGCCCAGACAGTATCTTCTGAACTTGCAAATCGAACTCATCCTCCTTAATACAGCCCGGAAAAGGCTGGTAATTTCACAAGAATGGTTTCCTTTTGCCTGATGCCCCTGGCTTAATTAGGAATTCCAAGCCCCTGGATAAAACACTCAGCAGTCTAAAGTTTCCTTCCATGCTGTGTTCAAACTGTTGGACAAAGATGTAAAGACAGCACATGGAAACCAGTCGTGTTTGCCAGGTATCTGTTTGTGTCCCTGCCTGTGGCCACATTTGCTGTGTTTGGAACCAGTCCCACTTAAGTAAACGGGGCAAAGACATTTGAATTGAAATACTCTTCCTTTAGTTGTGTGGATGCTTTCTGGTTTTAATTTTTCCTCACTATGCTCATCTTCCAAGTTTAATTTTAGTGGGCATTATAAAGAGATGATATTTCTAGTGAGATAGTACACTGTAATTTCTCATGTTTTCAAACCTACCTACATATTATTTTAGAAAGGAAAAAAGATCATCATTTTGGTGAACTAAGACCAGAATAAAGTAACAATTCTGTTAATCCAGCCTCCTGAATACCCCAATTGCATAAAACAAATGTAAGAGGATGAGAAAAGACTGTTTCCCATGGTAACTGCCTATGGCCACAGCTAATGTCATCAAATTCATGAGTCCATAGAGCTTGCAATTATCTTTCAAAGATATAGGCTGGAAATCTCTCTCTTCCCCACCCTAACCTTAGAATGTAGTTTGTATTTTGGGAAGGAGAGGCTTCAAACACAGGGATTGACCTGGAAATGCCCTCTTCCCAGACCTTCTTAGGGTACATTAAAAATCCAGTGACTATATCTTTCTATTTAAAGTAAAGGTTCCTGTATAGGACATGGTAATTATTTAGCAGCACACAGTGCCTGAAGGTACTTTATATATCAAGATTGTATCTTCAAATCCCACACCTGCATGAAGTCTCTATCATGAATAAACCTCAGCTATAGACAGTGGTGATCTCAGAAGTCCTTCATCATGAACAGTGGAGAGCCATGAGAGTTGCCCTCAGAGATCTGTGCGTCTTCCTCATAAGTCAGGAGTTAGTCAGTTTTTGGTGATTTACAACCATAGAACCTCAGTGTGTACTGAGTGCTGATAGCAGATTACTATCCCCTAACCCCTAGCACCTCAGGGACTGCAGGCAGCTGGTACCTCGGTTAATTGGCAAGAGCTCCATCTATGGAATCAGGAAGTCTGGACTCTTAGTTTAATTTCACAATTTCATGGCTTTGTGATTTTGGACAAGTCATTGAATTTCTATGCAAATGTTATTACCTACCTTGTTGAGTCATTACAGCATCTGAGTTATTGCATAGGATATATTAAGCGCTATACAGTCTTAATTGGAGTTCCTTTGAAAGTGGAATATTCGACACAGACGTGGGTTAGGGATTTGGGAATGGACCTCAAAAGCAGGGGTGAAGGGCTAAGGAGAGTTAGCATGGAGATAGAAAGAGCAGAGTGAGTGCCATTTTCACGGCTTGTGTTTCAAGCATCGTGGAGGTGTGGAGTTTCAGGTGTCCCAGTGGGGGCCTGGTAAGATTGTCTACTAAAAACAAAGGAGGAGGCTGGGGTACTTTTATTAGATTCATCACCCCTTTCTTTGACAGCCTTTCCTGCCTTTTACTTCTTGTTTGCACCTTCTTGCAGGCAGAGGGGACACCATGGGTTGGTCCTGCTTGAGGTCAGGGACTTCACATTCTGAGCTCACAGTGACTGTCCCTGTTGCTCTGGCTGAGGGACATGAGGCCAGACACCAGAAGTATCAGCTGCCAGTGCACACAAATATGATGACATTTTTCACCTTCAATTTCGCTTCTACTCTACACATTTAACTTACTTTGAATCTATTAATAGGTCTAAAGTTCATTCTTGAAAATGCATTAAAGAATAGGTACTATTTTTGATCACCACCCCAAAATTAGATATTCTGGTTAATATTTAGTGGTATATCCTCCATTTCCTTCTGTCCTTTACCCTGCCTCACCTTATTTCTCAAATCCCTAGACTGGAAAACCCAGGGGATGAAACATACAGACGCTGTGAGAACAAACACAACTTAATGAGAGATTTTGCAGGCAGACTGACTGACGTTTGAGTCTCACAGCTGTGTGACCTTGACAGATTATAGTGCTTGGTCTTTCTCTTGATTTGTAAAGCTGGGGTATAAAATATCAACTTCATAAAACTAAATAAGTGTGCAAAGCAACTGGGACCTCTTTATATATGTTACTTCTATTCAACTATTAGTTTTCCAGAATACTGCATTTTCTTCAAGGTGGGAATGATGTATTTAAAAGAAAAAGTAGTGACTTAATTTTATTTATATCTACTGCTTGGTGTATTTTACCTTCAGAATTGTCTAATTCACTCTGTTGCCAAAATGCGAAGTGTGGCTCTCTTCTCTGTGGCTTCCTTTTCTTCTTCTGCCCTCATTGAGTTTGCTTTCATTTATTTATTCACCTATTTCAATGTATATGGTTATTAATTTAACTACATGTATTTATTACTATATTGAATACCTTCCTGAATTCAACTGATCCAGCCTATTGTTAAAACACAATGTGTGACTCTCTTCTGCTCCTCTTCCATCTTCTTCTCCATCCCTCAAACTAACTATTTATTATCTTCTACTCGTTATTTTTGGTTTTCCCCAATTCATAGAGCACCTTCTTGGTACCAGGAGCTATGCTTAGTTGTTGGAGATTACAAAGGTAGTATATATTTCCCTCAGAAGACATAGAAGTGGATTAAAAAAGCAATTGCAGTATAAGGGACAATGTGGTCATTTGAAAAGTAAAGTACAGCTGAACCACTGGAGAAGTTGAACACTCAGCTAGGAGAATCGGGGAAGGCTGAGAAGGGATGGATGGAGGTAGAAAGGCCGTAAAACCAATAAAGAATGACTAATGTAAGATGTATTAGATTTCTATTAATGCTTTAAAATTTATTTAGTATACCTTTCTAGTCAAAATTGGATATATATATACATATATATATATATATATGTATATATTATTCTACTTGTTGATACCAAGGGTAACTTTACAAGAAAACAGACTTAAATTAGGAAATCATTAGGGGCTTTGAGGGAAAGTTATAGGACATGTCTTGATTACAATCTCTTTGGCTCACTCTCCTTCCATTTTCAAATCTGTATCTTTAATGCTGACAAGAAAAGATCACATATTCAGAAAGATACTAAAGCACTATAGTATCTTAAATCATTGCAAAGTCCTAAATTCTACTAATCATACTATCACAAAGTGGAAAAAGTTCTGGTATGTTACATAAAGTTATTTTATAAACAAGGAGCAAAAACAATAGCCATGAAACCATCTCTGATTATCACTGAGCAAATGGCTCTCATCTCCTGAGAAGTGGAGAGAGATTATCACAAGAAATCTTGAGACTGTCCTCAGCTCACTGCTGCTGAGCAACTGTAAATTTATGAATTAAGGTATAGGTTCAGCAGTAAATTGGGGGCATGATTCCTTTTATTCTCTTGAAGAGTCCTTTATTTTTCTGAAAATATATCTCCCAGATTCATTCCATTTCAAAATTGAATTGCTTTATTTTCCTAGCCGATGTGAGTAGATTCCTTTTGCCCTGTGATCACAACTTAGAGATCCTATACAATAGGCTGTTTTGCTATTGTTAGGGGGATACTTCTGGTTCCAGTCCCAAGGCACAGACTACAGCACAAATCTGAAGCCATGCAGGAAAAGTGAAAGAAAGGAGGATGGAAGGAAGAAGGGAGAAAGAGAAGAGAAAGGAAGGGGAAGAAAAGGTAAGGGAGGGAGGAAAAGGAAAGAGAAAAGAAGAAAGATAATGATCACCCGATAACCACACAGCATCAGTAGGTAGTGGTGATCTACTCTACTAAAAACTCAGGTAAGCCCTGAACCTAACACACATCTGAGCAGTAGGAAGCTGCTAGAAGCTGTCATAAACAGTGACTGATGCTGGATAGGATGTCCCAGGAGCAGAAGTAAATTCTTCTGCATAATAGTATCAGTCCTGCTTTTTTTTTTTTTTTTTTTCTGGCATCTTTTCCTTGCTGGCTGAGTTTGTCTACATCTATTCAGGTTCTCAAACTAAAACCTAGGATTCAACATTAATTTCTTTTTTTCCCTCCTGCCACTCTTTATTCTAAGTTAATTTCACCTCCTGTGTTTAGATACTTCCTATTAGATTGCCCTATTTCCATTATTAACCTCTTTTAGTCCAGTGTACCGATGGTATGCAGGGAGATTTTTGAAACTTAGATTGGGTCATATGTTCCCTTTACTTAAAACCTTCCAAGAACTTCCAGTTGCATTTTAGAACAGCTTTCAGGGTACGTGACATGCTAACTAGGGCCTTGTGTGGTCTGGCTTAGTCTTCACATCACCAGCTTCTCTCCTACCACTCTCCCTCAGACATAAGCTCCAGCTGTAAAAGTCTTTGTTGGGTGTTCTGTTCCTTCAACAGCTCCTTGACAATCTAGCCTAGCTCCTGGAGAACATGTGTTCCTGCTGTCACTGTGGCCTTGGGTTTTTGCATGGTTGGCTCCCTCAAATATTCTTTCTCAGAGAAGCCTTTTTTGACCACCTTTTTAGTAGCTCTCCTGTCAACCAGATACTCTGGGTGTGACTAGAGAAATCATCTCAATGCATCCTTTCTGGAACATTCTATGAAATACCCAGTGCTCTATTCCTTCTTTCCACCCCAACTGCTTTTCATCAAATTATCCTGTTTCATTTTCCAGTTTTGCACATAGAACTCAACACTAAAATTATATTGTATTCCGTAATTTGTGTATTATCTTTCATATTCCGTGGTCCCACACTAGACTATATAAAGTCTGTAAGAAGGGCAGGATTTCCTTGTTTTGTATATATCTTTCATACACAGAATAGCTCCTGGTCCCATCCGGATGCTCAGTTACTTACCATTTGTTAAACACAGGATGGTCTCTGACACACTACCGGATGAGTGGGGATGATGCTGTATTTATTAGTCTTGGAGAAACAGAGTAGAGGATGAGCCCTAGGGAGGCAGACAGGAAGCTCATAGTTGAACGTATTGTATGTAACAGGTTGCGCATTGGTCTTCCTCATTCAAGCTGAATAAATATTGGTAGTGATTTATTGAGTCTTAAGTAGAATCAAGGTCTCCAGGAGAGTACAAGTGCTCAGGCTGGACAACCATATCTCTTGTCTTTCACTCACCTCACTGGAAGAGGTTTTAATAGAAGGCTCGTACAAAGCTCTCTGGGTTTTCCTCACCTATTGTGGGAATATGACATCTCTCCCTGGGACTCAATTCCAGTAAGAAAGAAATGATCTATTTGAGGTATTTTGTCAGACTCTAAAAATAACATGATTTAGAATTGTTTGTCCAGAGAAAATGTTTCTAAGTTTACACTAACCAAACCAAACCAAATGCCTCCTCAAACTCTTTTGGATTATAACCCAAACAACTAGAATATGAAATTTTGCAAGCAGAAAATAAAATACTTTTTTTGCCTAGTTGCCTGTCTCTTTCCTGCTTTCTAGCCCCATTTTATTTTCTTCTTTGCCCCTGGTATTCCTTGTGTAATTCTCCCTCTCTGTAGAGAATAACAATAAAATCTATGGTGTTTTGGGTTTGGTAAAATGCTATCATGGCTCAGCTAGCCTAACTGAAGGTGCTGGTGGAAATGAAGGTAAGTTTTCTCTTTATCAATATCTTTGGTGTTCTTGAAATCTAACACAGTCCATCATTTTGAGCATCTATTTACCATGTCTTTTACAACTTTAATTATATCCATCTCTCACTGTATCTTTTTAATGGGGAATATCTTCCACATTTTTATGCATGTAGGAATTTTGATTCATGTGAAACATGATTCCACAAGAAATCAAATTACTATCCCTCTTCTCCTTTTTGCATAAATAGAAAGATATTGAGGTAAAGTCTAGTAATTATTATACAAGTATGGCCCTCTTGTCCCCTAACCCCACCCAAACAAGAAAATTTTCAAATATTCTCCACACACTTTTGGAAACAGCCAAGTGGAAGGAATTTCTACTCCCTGTATATGAGCAAAACCATCTGGTTTAGTTGGTTTGGTCAGGTCTTAGAAATGTGTTGACAAATGTATATTGGGGGTAACTTGTAGCTTTCTTCATTATATTGCTCCTGGGGGGAATAACAAATTTATACAAATGAATAGTCTGGTTTAAAAAGGCTTAAATAGATTAAAAATAATTAAAACCCATAGTCTACCTGGTGCAGATGTGCACCTTTAGTATAATGTACAAATATGGATTTTTACTATTCACTCTCATTTCCTATCTGCTAAGAGAAGAAAGACTCTACTACTTTTTGAGTGTCATCTTCCTCCAAGGAGTCAGCAATGATTTTTCTTTCAAAGTCAGCTTTTCTCCTAATGTTTCATTTTGATTTTATTGTTAGTTCTGGTTTTTAAAGAAATAGGACTTCCATAGGGCTACTGTAGGATATAGGTCAAAAAGATAGTTTAGTCCATGTATTTCATCCTTAATTTCCCATTTTCTGTTCCCATTCATTGGAGAATTAGACTCTCTTTCATGAGACAAAGATTTCCCTTAAAGGTATGGTTCTTGGTGAGTTTTGTATGAGGCTAGATGCAGTGGGAATTTGGGTATTTCTTAAAAGATTCAGTGTAGCCTCTTTGTTCTACAATTCTAAGGACTTAATATTCTACTCCTGAAACTTTTGTATCTCTGTAATCTTCATTTGTGATTTTGCATCTTTATTCCAGACATGAGTGTCATTACCTTGGAAATTTAACTAAAGGATGTGAGGAAATGTATTAGTTTTCTCTATTTTGATTCAGCAGTCATAAACAGCCTAAAGAGAATCAAAGGATTTTTATGTGATCAGTATTTATTTCTTAAACCAAAAGGAACAGAAAATATATCTGTACATGCATCCAGTATGTACCTGATTGCTGATAATTATTTTACAAGTTATTAAAAAGAGCAATGCTGAAAATTTTATGGCTTTGAAAAATTCTTTGAAGTTTTTACCAGTTCCAATTTAATTTGTAACTTATAAAAAATATTTTTCCTCCTTTTTCTTGCTGTCTGAGCTGTACTTTACTTACAGCAAATCATTCTTTATATTCATTGTTTCACTGACGCTGGCTTTTTGCTTGAATCTGCCAGAGGAAATCTTGCCTCCTCTAGATCTTTCTGCTGTGAAAACCTAACAGTTTTTCTTTCAACATTCAGACTGTATCCTGCATCCCTTGTCAATCCAGTCTTATGCTTGGGTCATAGATTAGCTTTGTTCCTTCTCTATTTGTCTGGATTTCTAGCTGAATTTGAGCATCATTTTTTCTCTAGTAGGACAAGTTGATCTTTTGGCTTAATGAAGAATAAGTACTATTGACTCTTCATGTCTGGAGGCTGACAGTTTTGTAAAAGTTCACAGAGATTTATTTATTGCTTGAAGTGAATATTAAATAAATGTCTGCCACTTTAATGAGATGGGTGTGGATCTTCTTTTCCCTTCTTAAGGCAATGAGTATTAGGGTGCTAGAGGTGCCAAATGTCGGTCACAGGTCACAGTAGGACATGAGAAGTTTCCTTTTTCACATTTTTAGTTTTTCCGCATTCTGTAAAGTTTTAGAGTCAAATGGACAGTTAAAGGTCAGTGTACTCACCCATAGTCCCAGTATTTGGGAGGTGGAGGAAGGAGATTTGCAAGTTTGAGGCCAGCCTGAGCTACGTGGCAAGTTCAAGGCCAGGCTTGACTACATAGCAAGACTCTTATTAAAAATAAAAAAATCTAAACCTGACCTCCACGAACATCTCCTGGATACTGTAAGTACTAAAGTACTTGTAAAATCCCTAACATTGTTGAAGAAATGATGTCAATGGGCTGAGGCAAAGCTTATTTTGCCATCCTGTAACTACTATGACAATTAAGTAGCAATGTCCCCATACTGACGATGTCTTCTTCATTCTCTCTCTTATCTTGTCCCCTATCATAAAAATTAAGCGATGTGCAAAAAATTGCCTAAGAACAGATGCCACCTTATGGGAGACGTTTCAAATAGCCTGTATCTATAACAGTTCTGCCTCCATAGCCAATATCCTCTATATCGGTCCTTACTTTCTTCTTTCTTATTGAAGCATTTGCATGTGGAATAAAAAGGATAAAAACACAAAAGCAGATTTGTTTTTTCTGAGAACATCTGTTCTTGTTATAAAGTATCCAAATGACGTGATCCTGTTTTCTTCCAATGCCCTCTCAGTTTGCTGCTGCTGTTGATCTCAGACAAGAGTTTAAGGAAATAATGAGCAGTGTTTTCTAATGAGATGAAGTGTAGGGAAAAAAATCTGTTATAGTATATAAATTTTAGATGACATTAAAGACAAGTATGATCACAAAGAGGAGCTCCAATTGCATATAAAATGGTTTCTTATAGAATTATTTTTTCCTAAGATTTATTGAGTGATTTCATGGCATCAATACCCAAGTTTGGGTCTATGATGAGTCTGTTTTAAGTCTCTTAACTAATGCTCAGATTTGGGTACATTTTAAACATTTTAATTATAAGTTTTTACTATATGAATTATAATTAAAAGAAACTGTTATTTTTAAAGTTTACTTCTCAGGAGAAGGAGTCCCTTACAATTCAATAGCTACCATTATAATCAGCAGTTATATGAATACTAAATACTCAAATTTAAAAGGTAGAGTTTAAAATTTCCTAGGTATTTCTATGCAGATGATACTATTTTTTCTCTCCTAGATAGTACATAATACCTTCATTCTTCTATACAGAAGAGAGAGAGAGAGA
>NW_004624734.1:22875152-22997983 GCF_000247695.1 Heterocephalus glaber | reverse complement strand
AGAGAGAGAGAGAGAGAGAGAGAGAGAGAGAGAGAGAGAGGCTAGTGAAAGATAAATAATAAAGCTTCCAAAATTACTTAGACCTTGGGGCCAGGGATTTAGCTCAGTGGTTCCACTGCCTGCCTCCCAAGCACAAGGTCCTGAGTTAGATCCCTGGTACAAAAATATCTATCTGTATATCTATCTATCTATCTATATATCTTAATGGTTACCAGAGAAATAAAACCTGTGTAGGTATTAATGATTTAAAAAGCAGCCATTAAAGCCCCATGTGATACAGCTGGTCCTGTGCTCTATGTATATGATGGATCTAATACACATTTATCTGAAGTATTTCAGATGCATAACATCCATAAGGATATATAGGCCACTTATATATTTCAACTTTTTTCTAAGTCATTTTTAGAGATAGGGCTTTGCACATATTGATTGATTATTCTAGAAATATTTAGCATTTTCTGTGTGGGCTCAGGTCTCCACTTAGAAAGAGGAAACTTGGTCTAAGTCCTCTGATTCTACTCAATCTTTAAATTTATGTCTCAGTTCAATGGTGACATTCATTCTAAGGTAACCTTATAGTCTTCTCCTTTCAGGAACTGGGTTTTTATGCCTCAGCATCTTCCGCTAAGTACCACAGTACCTTGTTGCCTCTGATCCTTCAGAGAACACACTTGAATTTCATCTTGAGCATCTCCAGAATAGATCTCTTGAAACAACTTCGTTAATTCCTTCACTTAGTGAAACTTTGTATGAAATGTTCCTTTGACCTACAAGGTTCAATTTCGAAATTTTACAATATTTCACATTTTAGGTCTTTGGATCATTTTAGAGGATGATAAAAAATGGAATAAATCTGGGGACTCTCATATTCCCTTCAGGAGCATTGTTTATAATGGGATTTAAACCTTGATATGATTTCTACTGTGATGTGCACGACTGTGATTTCTGTGGTCACTGAATGAAGATAGGACTATGGGTTAATTAATGGAAATGTCAAGTTAGACAGCGTATGTTGTAGAGTTCTTTTCTCATCTAATTCTTGGATACTTTCTAAAAGCCAGACTGGTGTATTATGTCCAAATAATCATATGATTCTAAAATATGTATGATAAATTTCCTATATCTTCAAGAAATTCATTTGAATACTAAGACTTGGAGAAACAAAAAACTCCTGAGTCCTTTATATATTCGCATAGTGCCATTGGCATTTTAAACCCTCATATCACAGATAAAGCAGGAGACTGATTTCTTTCATCACTTTGGGATTCTCCTTAGTGTTTGAGCTGAAACTTTTACCTCTGGGGACTATTGTGGAAGACAGATTAGGAGGAGCATCGAGAGGGTACCATCAAATCTTCCTGGGTCATGTGCACCAGTGTGGCTCTGAGACCCTGCTGCCATGTGAGCTGCTTTGAGAACAGCTTTTAACATTGGCACTCACTGCTGCCCTTAGGCAAAGGACCTGAGACCCTGTATGCGGGGCAGAAGCTCAACGACAATGAGTGGCACACAGTTCGGGTAGTGCGAAGAGGAAAAAGCCTGAAGTTAACCGTGGATGACGACGTGGCTGAGGGTGAGTACAGCCAGGGAGACATCTAACTCCCTTGGCTCTCTTGGATAATTTGTTTTCAAAGCTTTCTGTTTTGCTTAATAGAAGTTGCTGTGGCTAAGCTCAGGAAAGGCTCAGAAAATAACCTGCTTCTGTATTTTCCTAAGACTTTTCATCAATCTGTATATAGGACTTACTGACATCTGTAATTATACATATGGGTCTCTCTCTCCTTAGGCATAGAGTAGTAAGGGTCTACAAATCCTTCTGTTATTCAGTAGTTATAGAATCACTTATCAGTCATCTTTCTGTGTATGTTCATTCTGTCTGTGTTGAGTGACTCATTGGTAGAGATAAATGGAGAACCCAGGAATTCAAAGCATTACAGGGACACAAATACTAGAATAATGCTTAAAAGGTATTGAATAAGATTTGGTTTAATTACTTATTCATTTATTTAATCATTATTACCTGAGCATCTATTCTGTACCAACCACTGTTTCAGGAGGAGCTGGGGATATAGTGATGTACAAACAAGCAGGTCTTCGGTTGGGTGGAAGTTACAATTGGAAAGAGAATGACTGACTGGCTCCATGCATATACCAAGGAACAAGAGTCCCACACAGCTCATACATATATTCTGAGAACCTGGTATATGGCTACAATGTGATAGCATTGTAGAAGATCAAAAGGAAGCACAGAGATTACCTGTTTCTTCCAATAGTGAAGCAGTCTACTACATTAGCTAAATCTCTGGTATTTAAAAATAGAAAAAGAATAGATTATAAGATTCGAATTTGGGTGGGTTAGATTAAAATTTTCAATTGAAACAGAAGAACCAATTGGGGTGGAGATATTAGATGTAGGAAGGTAGAGCCAGAATTGATGGGTAGGTATAATTGATGAGGTCTAGGAGCAAGGAGAGAAAGCCTGTCCAAGTGATTTGTTACATGCTGCATTCAGTAAGTCTACTAATATTTCAGTACATAGTAGGCAGAATTCTTGTCCATGTGGGAAAAGAAAACTTGGAAAGGCACAGGGTGTTATGTGGAACCTCACCTTCATCTGATCTCAGCCCTAACACTGACTCTCTGAAGGATGCTGGGAAAGGCCCGTACCATTCCTAGGTATGTCAAATTCAGTGGGTAGCCCGAGACATTTCTATGATGTGCTCTGTGGATAAGATAGTCAAGTTAGTCAGGAGCTTTGGGGTTAATACAATCACTGCCAGTAAATTTCTTTATGACTCTGGGATAGATATAGTAAACCTCTTTTTCTTCATTTTACCATCTTTAAACCTACACTTTTGTTATTTCTAACGCTCCTTCCAACATAAATGTTCTGCAATTTTGAGTCTTCTATAATTCAATCTTATATTCATGAGCCTGAGTGTCTATAGTTCCAGAATCAGGAATTATGGTGAAGTATGTGTGTGTCCAGGATTGTGTGTGTGTGTCCATGCACACACATGTAAGTCTGGGTGCACACATGTGGATGTGTCAGTGGAGAAAGACAGTCTGGGGACAGATGGAGAACATCTAGCATATATCCAGTAGGCGGGAAATGCCATGTTAGCTGTCTTCCACATATCAGTTCGTTTAATCTTCCATAATTCAATGCAGCCTTTCAAAATAAATGTTCTTATTGTCATTTTACAGAACAAGAACATGAAACTTAGAGAGTTGCTTAATTGAGCTTCAAATTTATGTCTATGTGATTCCACAAAATCAACCTCTTTGCTTTGCTTCACAATCCATCATATGAAAATGAAAAATATAGTGAGATGGATTAGGGAGAGGTGGGGAGTACATTCAAGAATGCAAATTACAACACTCCTTCTCTCCCTCCTAAAAATTAAGGGGACCAGAACCACATCAAATATCCTATTATACACTGCTACTACACACAGAATAGCTTAGTGGTAGGAAGTATGGTTTCTAGTCTACATGCCTGAAGGATAACTTAGCGTCATAAAATGAATGCTAACAATGAGATGCAAAAATGTTTAAAACTCATAGTCAACCTGCATTAATTATTCAAGAACTCCCCTTGAGCTGTTAGTACAGGCAGGAGTATGCAAAGGCTACCTCCTAACTCTTCTGGATTGGTGGGGTAAATACTAGGGTGATGGATTCACGGCGTGTTTTCAATAGCAGCCACTAGATGGCACCATCAACACAGTCTTTCCCTGCAGTGCATTCGTTTTATTTTCCTTGAAAAATACGTGCCTTGCAAGTACAGTCATAAAGAACTGCAAACTGAGGGTATTGTAGTTCCTTCTCTCTATCATTATTCTTTCATAGAACCTTTGGAATAAAGATAATTATAAATTGTGCTTTCTGTTACCACTAATAATTAGAAAGCAGGGCTAAACCACAGAATGCCAAAGTCATCCAGTAATTTGATATTTGAAATTAATGAAGTTCTTTCATTTCCAGTCTGACCCCCTACTTCACTACTGATGAAAGAAAGCAGCCATGAGGATAAAGAAATTTGTGGGAGGAAAAGAGTTATTTTGCTTATGAGCTCTAACCGTGGGTTGCTTTTTACAGTGATAAGAGGTTTGGAAATTTTAATTTTAGTTCACAAAATTCATAAAATCAAGGAATGAAATTAAAATACCACACAATCCCCAGGTTATTAGGTATCATATTACTGACTTATTTCGTAATTCCATTCATGCTGCTTAAGGTTCCCCCATGAGCCAAATTTTTAGCTAGTATGTAGAAATGATGCAAAGAATAGGTCAGACTCACAGGAAATCAAAAGAAAAGAAAGAAATATTCCTCAACCCACTATTTTTCATTTATTATAGTGTAATTGTATTCTTGGAAACATATTAAGTTCAGTTGACAGTTAATAAGGATTGATTGATTGATTGGGCTGGATTTCTATTCTTATGAATAAATTAAAAGAATGTCTCACTTGAATTATTCTCTCCTCCAAATAGGGGTCTAATGATGCATGAACCACCCACTCCACCCAGAACTTCTTACAAGTACAAAAACATGCCCCTTTTTTCACTACTCTGGTCCAAACTGACTTCTTCCTCCCTCTTCCAAGCTGTGAAAAAGTCATTTTCCAAAGTTTTGATTAAAACCTTGTTCCTCCTGTTAATAAAAAGCTTTATAAAATAGGATTTGGAATTATTAGGTCAAAGATGAAGTTATTTATTGCAAGACTTATTAGAACTCTATAATAAGCTAATGTACACTGATAATCATCAATAATTAAATATGCAATATTTCCCAAATGTATTTGGCTCTGGAAGATTTTTTTTTTAATATAAAGCATTTTATAGCACACACTTTTAAAGTACTGACATCATGGAAAAAGGGGTTTGGGACCAATGCAGCTGGAGAAAATTGTAGGCAAAATGTGAGAATTCTTTACTGAGACTTTGTAAGTCTATACTTTCTTAACTTCTCTCCCTGTATTGGAAGACAAGAGAGGTCAAATTACTTCCTCTCAGCCTGCCATTTATTTATTTATTTATTTATTTATTTATTTGCTAAACTCTTACTGTTGGCCAGGAGCCTCATGTGCAGAAGGGATGATCTGACTTCTGATTCTCAAGCCAACGTCTCTGATAGGAGCCTCTTCCTCTGATGTCAGCTGCTTGCTGTCCTCTGGCCCCTCTGCTGTACACTAAGGGACATATACAGGACACTTAAAATGGACCCTACTTTAAATGGGGCTTGAATCCTAATGAAAACATTTCAGAGAAAGGGAACAATTGATGGCTGCACAATTACTAATAGTGATTAATTTAACTCCCAGATACTGTTCTAAGTACTTCTCATGTGTTGACATATTTGAGCCTGATAACTTCATACCTGTTTCACACATGGGAAACTGAGGCATGAAAATGTTAAGGAACTCTCCTAGGGGAACCCAGGTAAGAAGTTGTGGAATTGGGATCCATATGCAGGGAGCAGAGCCAGAGATTATATACTTATCCACCCTCTGCCATGTCATCCTGGGAAGCTACAGCAAGAATCTGGCCCAAATTTTCCAAAGGTTTATTCTTCATCACTCTGAGAGTCAATCCACAGGTGGCTTACTGCCATCAGTGGTACACGGGAGTGAATGTGTAAACAGGATCCATGATAGCAACGCTGCTTAGGGCAGGCCCTGAGTATACTACTCTTGAACTAGGTGGAATGGCATTGTGATACTTAGCCATGGAGAACAGGTGCAAACTCATTATCACAGTTTCTGCAGGGAAATGTCAAGAGTTAAATTCTGCCTGCGGTTTTGCTTGGACAGTGATGTAGGGAATGGGTCACCTTTTTCTTCAGAGACAGTATCATGCACAAGTAAAGACATGGGCTTTGGAATTTATATACTTAGGTTCAATTTGAGGGTCTACTACTTACTTGTTTAAACCCTGATCAGATTTCTTAATCTCTATGAGCTAAGGGCTCTCACCTCTAAAGAAGGATAATGATACCTATATATAATTTTATTGTGATATGACATTTATGAGGCAGTGCTCAGCATAGGGTCTGGCACATAGGAATAGTCAGTAGTCCTGATATTTCTTCATTATTTTTCACTCATGTTCTCTTTCTTCTGAAATTCAAAAGCAGTTGCAAGGGCCGGGGATTTATCTCAGTGGTTCCACCACCTGCCTTGGTCCCCAGTACTCCAAAAAAAAAAAAAAAAAAAGCAGTTGCTATGAGGACCTGTCTTTTTGTGCTTTTCCCCCTACAGTAGGAATATACATATGTTCATTTCCAGGGGAATGAGCTCTTTTAACCTGTAGTGGACTCAATTCCTTTCTTAATTGGCCTCACATTGCCTTACCCTCCCAGACTTAATTGAAGCTTCTCTTTGAGACAACCTAAATCCTAACTGTCCCTGTGTTTAGCCAAGTCCTTGCTCAGTTTCCCTTCTATCTCAATCAGCATCCTTATAACTGTTTTCTTGTTTTATCAAATTGATTTCCTAATGCGCAGAATTGCATAATCCCTCAATCCTGAAGGTTAGTTCGCCAGAATTTCTTTAAAAGCTCCCATTTGACTTTAAAATTTTTTCTTCAGATTCCTTTTCTCACACAAGGATCCATCTTTT
The DNA here is from genome assembly GCF_000247695.1 of Heterocephalus glaber. The sequence goes on along the minus strand of NW_004624734.1, from coordinate 22,991,358 downwards.
TGAATCACCAGGGCTGATCCTCACTTCATGATTCTCATTGTAGACTTTTTGGTAAAATACAAATTGACATGAATATAAACATCATCATATTTTAATGCATTTGACCCCATGCACATTGGCTCTGACCCATTTCCTCCTCATTCTGGTATTAACAGCTATAGATAAATTGGCATTGAGTGTTTATTTCTGTCACTTCATTGTTTTAAAATAGGTGGGGTTGGGTTTTTTTTTGTTTTGTATCTTCATGACCAGAGCAATTTTCAATACTAAGTCCTTTTATGCAATCATTATTTTTTCTATTCAGTTATCAACAGATTTAGCTTGTATGTTGATTTTACTCTACAAAATTTTTTGTTAACCAACATCCTTACTTTATTTTTGTACATATTAAGAGAATGATGTGTCATTAGTTGTCAAAATGCCCCATAGACACTCACGAGATGGAAACCTGACTTTGGTGCTCAGAAGCAACTCTTTGCAGGCCTGAGTTTGCTCCTGGAGGGATGAAATATGAATGGGCAGCCAAGGATATAATGTAGTGGAATCCCAGATTCAAGCTAAAGAAGAAAACACAAGCCAAGAAAACACATTCCTCTGTGGGTTTTTTGTTTTGGTAAAAAAAGAATTCTGAGCCAATAAAGAGATACAATAAAGAGAGAAGAGAAAGACACACAAATCATGCACCATTAGTGACTATATTGTCATTAAAATATGGCTTATATCTACTAAACCTCAGAGATAGATGCAACAGCTCCCTTTGACCTGATTGAGAATGGATGGGCATCCTCCAGGGAAGCAGGTGTAACATGGTGCTGAATGGAATGGAATGGGTGTTTCCGATGGATGGTGCCTTGCTCAGACAAAGAGAACCAGAAGCTTACAGGGTTGATCTCTTTGCAGCTCACTCTTAATATTTCATATTATGTCATTCCTCTTCTTCTGCCACGTTGTAAACAAGAAAGTAAAGGGATTCCAGCATGTCTTCCTAGTGGAGTTTCATCAATGAAGAAGTTGACAACAAAAGAAAGCAGGGGAAGGGACCTCCCTTTCTCTCTAACACCACAAGGCAGGAGAATATAGTTTGTTACATTTTATTTTATTTTAAAAATTTTATTTGTAGTACCTAGTGATTACATCCCTTGTGTAGAGTTGGTGCATGTACATAACACATATCAATTCTTTTTTCATCTCCTTTCTCTCCCCACTTCCTCCATTTTTTTTTTTTTGGTACAGGGGATCGAACTCGGGACCTTGCGCTTGCGAGTCAGGCGCCGAAACCACTGAGCTAAATCCCCGGCCCACTTCCTCCATATCTTGATTCCCTTCTCATTTGAGAAAGATCTATCGCTCTAGTTTCTATTATCTTTTATTTTGCTCTTTATTTGTAGTTTAGGTTTCTTATGTAAGAGAAACTCTGTGATATTTAAGCTTGTACATCTGATTTATTTCACTTAACATTATGATTTCAAGGTGAATCCATTTTCTTATAAATGGCTTAAGTTTGTCCTTCTTTATGGCAGAATAGCACTTCATCACGCATAAATACTACATTTTCTGTATCCCTTAATGTGTTGATGACATATAGGCTGCTTCCAAGAATTAGCTATTATGAATTGTGGGTACATAAACATAGGTATGCATGTATCACTGTAACATGATGTCTTTAACTCTTTTGGGAAGATACATAAAAGATACATAAAAGGAAGATACATAAAAGATGAGTTGAATACAATTTCTATTTTTAATTTTTTGAGGAATCTCCAGGTATCCAATTTTTACTCTGGCCATATGAACGACGTTTGTTTTTTTTGTTGTTGTTATTAAACTGTCTCGTCTCTACCTTGATTTCAAGCTCTTTTCACTATGTCTGTCCTAATCACTCAGTATTTCCAGGCAGAATAGGTAACGAGAGATCTAATAGTTCATTTTATTAGTTGGAGCTCTTTCAGTTGCAGATACAAGAAACCCAACTCAATGCTTATAGGTGAAAGGGAGTATGTTGTCAGAGAGTTAAAAAAAAAAATCCAGATTTGTCTGGCTGGATCCAGAACCTCAAATGACATCAGCATGAAGAAATTTTTTTCTCTGCATTGTGATTGTCTTTTGGGTTGGTGGTCACTTCATAGACTCCAAGCAAGCCTGGCTTACACAACACACCCTTTTCATCAGCAAAACGCTGGAGATGAGTGTTATTGTGTTGGTGCATTGGGTTGTTGTTAATCTAGTGTCCCTGAGGTTGGTTCCTACAGCAGCCACATCAACATGATTTTGGAACTATTAGAAATGTAAGTTTTCAAGCCGTGTCCAGATTTTGGAATCTGTTTTGGTTAGGGACAGCTTTTTGTCATTCACATGCTTCAGATGTGAAGGGTGGCTTCCCAGAGGTAAATTCTGTTACTACTAGAAAAAAAAAAAATAGAAGCTTTCAGGTAGACACAAAAATCAGTGCAATTTCTATAAAAAGAAACTTTTTCACATGCACTAGGTGGTGAGGTATGACAGCAAGAAATATTTAGTAGTGAATACCTGGGCTTGTTCACTGTATCATCACAAGGGTTATGTTAACAAGGACTCTTAATCTTACAGTGCGCATTTGGACTCAAATGTTTCCCTGGGTAGAAAAAATGAAGTTTTATCTTTTAACTTGGGTTACCCACAATCTCATCTTCTCTTTCTTATGATGAGATATGCTAAGCAGTTGCATGACAGCATGAATGTCCGCGTATGGTATGGGCTGGGGTGGTTCTCAGCACCCTGACTGAAGCACTGTCACATATATCACTAGTATTTTGTTTTCTGGAACCAAATCAAGAAAACTAAATATTTTGAGTGGAAACAAGTTCTACCTCCAAGACCTAGTAAGAGTGCTCTGATAAAGCATGGTAACTTTTCCTGTTTCTGCCTCCTCTCTGGTTTGCATAGGTACAATGGTGGGAGACCACACCCGCTTGGAGTTCCACAATATCGAAACTGGTATCATGACTGAGAAACGTTACATCTCCGTTGTCCCTTCCAGTTTCATTGGCCACCTGCAGAGCCTCATGTTTAATGGCTTGCTCTATATTGACTTGTGCAAAAATGGTGACATTGATTACTGTGAGCTGAAGGCTCGCTTTGGCCTAAGGAATATCATTGCTGACCCTGTCACCTTCAAGACCAAGAGCAGCTACCTGAGCCTCGCTACCCTCCAGGCCTACACTTCCATGCACCTCTTTTTCCAGTTCAAGACCACCTCTGCTGATGGCTTCATTCTCTTCAATAGCGGGGATGGCAATGACTTCATTGCAGTGGAACTGGTGAAGGGGTAAGTGGAAAGGATCACAAAATGTAGGCTGGATTTCTTCCTTCAAGCCCTTCATAAAATATGGACATGAGAAAACCTGTCCATTCTCTCTCCACATGTCTATTCCTGCTAGCATCCTCGTTGGTTATGAAAATCCACAAATTATTAGGGCTGGAAAGGAGACCAACATAACTTTATTTAAAGATCTTCCACTAGGTCAACATTATCAGGCTTTTAGTATGAAATATACTCCTTTAAAACCATAGGACCATTTTTAAATGCTTTTTTTTTTTTTTTGTAAAAGAAAACTATGGTATGGTTTACATCCATCTCTTGAGTAATACTAATTGCCACTATCAAATTTATACTATGAAGTGAAATATGTATAGATATTTTCATCCCCACCATTAGCTGATATGTCCAAAGTTTTGATCACTATCCTCTCTTCAAGGCATTTTAATACTACATATGGGAAAATAGTCAAAACCAAAACAAAACCAGATCTATGATTGACTGGATTTAAATACTGCCTACTAGTATTTCTCAGTGTACCGCTTCTTGGCTCTGGGTAGTATTCAGGTAGTAGCAGCGTTAAAGAAGTAGACTCTGTGAAAATGAAATTAAAATGAAGAATGATATGATAGCTATTGACTGTTCTTATAACTCTAAGCCAGGCTTAATGATGGTTGTGATAGACCAGTTTAGCATGGGAGCTATAAAGCCCTGAGTGCCAGATTCACATATATCGCCATTGACCCACCTCAGGGAGCTGCTTCTATCAAGTGTTTTCTGTCCTTCCTAGGTACATACACTATGTGTTTGACCTTGGGAATGGTCCCAATGTGATCAAGGGCAACAGTGACCGTCCCCTGAATGACAACCAGTGGCACAATGTCGTCATCACTCGAGACAATAGTAACACGCACAGCCTGAAAGTGGACACCAAGGTGGTCACTCAGGTTATCAATGGGGCCAAAAATCTGGATTTGAAAGGTAAATCTTGTAAAGAAGTTTGTCCTTCTTAGAGCATTTCTTACAATAGAAAGTTTATTTAGAGAGGCAAACTAGTTAGTAGGGCCCTGTGTTGGTTGTTGGTACATCCTGCATATCCTATTTTAGCATTATCAAATTATACCATCATGCAACTTTTTCAGTTTTTACATAGAATAATAGTTTACTTTCTCTGATAATGCCAGGAATTTTTGGTGTGGGGACTGAGTAATGAGGTGATAAATGTCAAAATGGGGGAGAGTCCATTATAAAGAGGAAGGAACATAATCTTTGGAATTTCAGCTGAGTCATTTATTGCTTTGGTAACACTGGTAAAAATTTCTTAGCCTTATTCAGCTTATGCATACGTGTTTTTTTTTTCAAAACAAGTGTAGTGATTCTTACCCTGTTTATGAGTCATTAGGAAATTTTGATAGCATGTTTGTAAAATCTTCAACATATTATTTGTAATAAGCACATAAAAAGTACTCAGTAAATGGTTGTTGTGTTGAAAATGTTGTTAATCTTTACTTCTTCACGCCATGGGGATAATATCTATTTTATAGAGTTGTTAGAGTGATTTAAATTTGTGAGATGATATGCCTGTGATGAAGGACACATAAGAAATGTTGGCTTCTTCTTGTTACAATTTAGAAGCTCTGATGCTGATTTGGCTGAGCTGCTCCCTCTGTTGTCATTACCTAATGAATGGGCTGTAGAGCCCTGGCTTTTTATTTACTTGACCTCTTGGCTATTTGCTTTCCTTCCTAGGTGACCTGTACATGGCTGGCCTGGCTCAAGGCATGTACAGCAACCTCCCGAAGCTCGTGGCCTCCCGCGATGGTTTCCAGGGCTGCCTGGCCTCGGTGGACTTGAATGGGCGCCTGCCTGACCTCATCAATGATGCGCTCCATCGGAGTGGGCAGATTGAACGTGGCTGCGAAGGTACAACCTTTTTTCTTTTTAAGCTACAGCCTTGTCGCAAGCAAGCCACGAGCCTCTTTGCTGCCTCTGCCAGTGGCCTTCTCCTCAGTCTATCCATCCATCATCATTGTCATTTGCCGTCCAACCATGCATTGTCATCTGTGACTTCTTGTCCCTGGTGGAGTATGTCAGGACATGTGCCACAGGCTCTATGAGTGTATGTTGGCAGATGTTTTCCCAGGATGACATACTTGCCAATAAAGAACCTTCCCTGGCATTGATATCAGACATCTCCCAATTTGTGCCTTTGCTTCTAGAATGGCTGAAAGACTTCAGAGACTTTTATTTATATTTTAATATAAGGTGAGCAGCAAACCACAGACTTTTTATATGTGTCACCCTTAATAAAATGCTTTTTAGCATTTTGGCTAAATGCAACTGCATTATTTAATGCATATCTAGCAGGAGATAGGGGAATGATGTCAGAATGCCATGATGATGGAAAGAACCTGATTTTTATTAAGTGCTTACTAGGTATCAGGCATTGTTAAGCAGTTCGTTTTTATGGTATAGTGACTCTGATGTTAGAAAGACCTACATTGAGGTCTAGGTAATAGCTAGGTGTGCTATTTGGAAGGTTACTTAACCTCTCTGAGCTATATGTTCCATTTTTTTTTCCTATAAAATGAAGCAATGTGATTTACCTTGAAAGATAGTACAAATGAATCCAATAGAATGCCTGATACATAGTAGGTACTGCATAAATGTGGGTTTATTGTTTACAAATACTATCTCATGTGAGACATCTAAAAACATTTCATGCTTACTCATGCAGAACAGCAAACCATGCTCAGCCTGTTTCTGTAGATGTTCCACTCTTCTTTGAGATATTAACTAAATTTTACAAGTCAATGATAAAAAGTTCTTAACAGTAAAAACCAACTAGTTTTGCCCGCAGAGAGCAGCAGTGAACACATTCTGTGTTCCCTGGTATCCTTGGTATGGCTGAATAGGTGACTGCCTAACTGAAAGGCAGGGAGATTACCCATGAGTCACTAGGACCTAGATGTTCATTCCTCTGGTTGAGTCTCATGGTCCTTTGTTTGTGCATTGTGTTGTGTTGTCTTTTGTCCCTTGTTAATTTACCACATCTATGAGTTCATTCGTCTCCTGTGTTCCACCTTAAAAAACCACTCCTGTTTTTTCTACCAACCTCCATCTGTGTTCTCTGACTACCTTGCTGCACATTTTAGTGAAAACTTCTCCTCAGCTTCATAGACTGGCTTGTAGTTAGGACAACTGTTTCCCTTTGCCTAGATGTCAGCTGCCTATGCTATATTAGCATAAGACTGCTTATTTCTACCACCTACGCCATTTTTCCTTTAGCCAGAAGGCTTCTGACCTTCTGTTGACCAAATGTGGTCTGTGTGTGTAGAGGACACAACATTGGGAATCAGGAAAAGCAGCCACTTTGTGTTCTACAGATGACTAACTTCATTCAACTGAAAAAAGAAATTTGTCTTATTGGCCTGTTCTTAGTTCTTTTGGATGCTAAAAGGCAATATTGGGATAGATACAGCATTTGGAATTAAATGGTCTATCCTACTTCAGAAGATTGTGGAATGATGGCAGTTCTAGTTTTCTTTGATAATTAACATATCAGGTTAAGTCAGAATATAAATCACATATTTAAATAAGGCACTATTCAAATGCTAAAAATTTTATCATGCCATCAGTTTTGCAGATTGAAAAGTGAAGTCATTCATTTAACTGTAAAGTAACATTGCCCAATAGAAATGAAATATAAATCACATATGTAATTTTAAATTTCCTACTAGCTTTATTTTGAATGATATAATGTAACAACAGGTAAAGTTAATTGTTTTTATATTTTATTTTACCTAACCCAGAATATCCCACATATTATCATTTCCACATGTAATTGTTATAAAATTATCAATAAATATATTACATTCTTTGATCATATTAGGCCTTCAAAATTGATTGTGCCTTTTATTCTTGCAGCACACCTCAATCCAAGCAACATGCATTTAAAGTGTTCTATAGCCATGTGTGTTTCTGGCCACTGTATTGAAAGTACAGCTGTATAGGATATAAAAGTTGGAGTAAAAAGAAATGCAAGTACAGTTTGGGATTAAAAGGAGATCTAAATTAACTTCCATAAAACATAGAGTATAAAGTGGGAAATGGACTCTATCCAAGATAACTTAGAGGGCAGCAGTGAGAACATTAGCAGAAGGAAATTACCCACCAAATTGGGGGAAATGCTGCAGCCCCATGTGCTGTTCGCCATGACTCATCACATGCATTATGGTGGGTCCCGACCTTCCTCTAAGTACGAGTGATTGTTCAAAGCCAGATATTGTGACTTGATGGCTCTCCCATCCAAATCTGTAGCAAATCCCATAGGCCTAATAACACTGCACTCTATTGCCATGGAGATAATTATGACTGAGCATTATCACTGCCCTACTGGGTGGGATGAAGTGGAAGGATGAGTGTCAGGGAAGAAGGTCCTTGTTTATTGTACACAAATGACTTAGATAATTAGCCTAAGTAACCAGGAAAAATGGCCAAAAAGTGGGTTAAGGTATAAATTACTGTCATTGGAAGTTACACCATTGTGAATAAGCCCTTATGAAAGATCCCAGGAGCTTTTTAGGGTTCTGTGGAAATGAAGCAGTGGAAGATAGTGAGGAGGGAAGTGAAGGGCCCTGAACCTTGGAGAGGCTGCTGCAGAGAGCTGTTGTTCTCCCTCCAACCTTTTGTACACAGCATGTGACTTCCAAGAGAGCCTTTGGGTATTAGGCAGTGTGAGAACCTCAGGTTATTTCTTGGCTTATTTCTAGGTGTAGAATAGTGAACAGGTATGGGATGAGATTTCATTACCCAAAAGTAAGGACCTGGTTCTCATTAAATGGCAAATATGCTTCATTCTCACATATTTAGGGTACACAGATCAAGACATGACATATGTTCTTGTTAAAGTCATTGAAAAATGACATTTTAAGATCCCTAAGTAGTGGATGTATGATTTTCTCTACTATACCTGGCCATGGTAGCACATAAAAGGCAGAAGAGCCCAAATTTATTTTTAAAATGTATGAATCCACTCTTCTTTGGCTCTCATTTTTTTGAGGCCAAACATATCTTCAAATAGGTTTTGATTTCATGTCTCTAATCTATTTCAGAGTGTAAAATTTAGAAGTTAAGTGAATTTCCTAGCCAATGTCTAGCTGTGACTTTTGACTTCTCTGTTTGAGCTAGGATATCTTAAAATAATGCCCGATTTAATGCTTGGCTGGTCAATGTCTCTTCCTCTCCTGTGGCTCCTTTGTTTCAGAGGCCAAGGCATTATTGTCTAAAAATGCTATTCCATCACCACAGATGGTAAACATCTGAAAGAAACACATGTGCTTCATTTTGAGACTGGCGTGAATGAATAAAAAGGACAATAGTTTGGTGCCTTTTTGCCCACAAATATTTGGGTTTGGCTATATTCTTATAAATTTGATAAACTGAGCTCTTTGGTGTTTTCAAATAAGTCACTCATTTTGATAGAAATGCCCTAACCTGGTGCCATGTTTCTCTGTGGCATCAGCAGCAGGGCTCAAGGGTGGCGGGGGGTGGGGTGGGGGATGGTAATTCCCAGGGGACTCTTCCATGCCCAGCTCCAAAATGCTCAGAATTATTTTTGTGGGCTCGGTCTGATTGTGCGCACTGTCTTTCAATCTGGCCATGCACCAGCCTTATTACTGGACCATCTGCCTGGGGGTTTCCTGTGTAAATGTGGGAGGGGTCTTGTCACCCATTGCTTGTGCTTTGTCAAGTCCATCATTTCCCTGTCACTGCTCTGCTGCCTTGGCTCTAGGGGAGACCTGCTGTGGCCCTGGTCTGTCTTTCCCTGTGTCTCCCTGTCTGTGTTGTCTCTGGTGAACCAGTAGAGCACTCATTTGTCTGTTGGAGTGATGTTGGTTATGCGGCCTGCGTTTTTATCTTTCTGATGTTAAACCCTGGTTTACTCTACCTCTTACTAACCTCTGGTTATTGTTTTCGCTTTTTCTGTTCTTTTGCTAACAAAGTTGCGTTGACCAAAGCTGACCTGCAAGGTAGAGAAGGCTCTTGTTCCCATTGCCACTTTGGACTGAAAGATGCCCTGTGTAACCCCTGACATCTTCGTTTCAGAGGGCTTCAAGCTGTCGTGCCTCTTAGACGGCAGCCACTGTGGGGAGGGGGCTGAAACCAGTGTTCTTCTGAAAGGGTGACAGACAGCTCACATCAATGCATGAAAAAGAACTGTACAGAGGAAATTCCATGGGGATTAAGAACATGATTTCATTTTGGGGGGAACCAAAGAGGTTTGAGAGCATCCTGTACCATGACTACACACAAACACATTAATCAATTCTGGAAATGATGAAAACCTCTGCAAGTGGTTGCCATGAAGGGTCTGGCTCCTTCTGATGTATTCACCATAGATAGAAGGCAGCACTTTGAAGAAGAAGAAGAAGAAGAAGAAGAAGAAGAAGAAGAAGAAGAAGAAGAAGAAGAAGAAGAAGAAGAAGAAGAAGAAGAAAAGAAGGGGGTACTTAAGTTCTTAATTTATTATTTTCTACGTTAGAAAGGTCATTTTCTAGAGCAAGGCACTTAAATGCTTGGGCCTTGTAAAAGAGAATATCATTTTCTCCTAACTCATTCTAAAGAAATATTTTAGGGTATTTGGGAGATATTAAATGTCATTAAAAAATTCTAGAGATTTATATTTCTTATTGGGGATTCTGGTTGAGCACTTTAGTTTCCTGTTATGTGATTCAAGGGAAAAAGCACTCTTGGGGGAAGAAGATCTTTCAGGTTTATCCCAAATACTCTATAAAATGTCCATATGTGAGATTTCAGTGAATATTTGTTACAGAAATTACCTCTTCTAACCCTCAGAGAGGCACCTTGTAAAGTCTTTAATGGTCCACTGGTCCTGTTGGCTCAGGGCTCCTTGACTCAGAATGGTAAGGGAAGAACAGGCATGTTAGGTATCTTCTGACTGATTGTCAGGGAGGGAACTGAGCCTCAGACAGCCCCTCCAGAGTGTGCAATCAGCAAATATTGAAGTGGTTAAGGCAAAAACCTCATAAAAGAGTGACTAGTCATCTAAAAGATCATTTATTTTGCTCTGACTTATTAGTCATATGCCATGTAGGTAACCCGTGCAAGTATCTATCTCTCAGGAGGACATCAACTAATAAGGCCCCTGTCTAGTCATCTCTATCTGTGCCTCATTTCTCCTCACCTCCTCTGAGAAAATTCTGAGTTATACTAAAATTCATGAAAAGGAAAAAACATACATTGGGCTAGTACTTTGAGAGCTAAGAAAGCTTTACATTAATATTCAAAGTATGTAAGTTGCTCTTGATGATATTATTTTTTATGTTTCATTGTCAAAGAAAGGTCCGTTACATAGCACTCTGTAAATGGGGGAAGGGGTAAGGAGGCAGGATTTGATCTACAGTGCAAGACAACCCCAGATTGTTGAAGCTCCTTAGGACCAGATTTAGTAGCGCAAACTACACAGCTGCATATCTTCCTCAGCTTTACTGTTCTTTAGGATGATAACTACATGGATTTTGAATTTCTACAACCTAGCACAGGGCCTCTCACATACAAACTTCATACACACCAAAACAATCTTCAAGTCCCATCCTAAGGAAAAATGGTTTGTAGCAATCATACCAAGAAGTGGAAAAGTGATTGATCTCCACAACTGTTACTAATTGCTTACCAAATAAAATTCACTAGTCTGTACAACTATTATTCTCTGATCTAAAAATCACTAAATTGTTTACCAAAATATCAACACAGACTTGGGAACAGGATAGTTTTGAGTATCCTTGCTTTCCTTCTTAGAGAAGGAGTCTAGTCATCAGCATAAATTTTAAGTTATTACTCTGTTGACATAGACTTTTTTCAATTCTTTGAATGACTTGACAGTCTCTTTGCTTGTGGCAGGAGCTGCTATTCTTTGTAATTATTTTGGTTCATCTTACTCTTTCCCTGTATTATGGCAAATGAGTTTTAGGATGCAAATGCTTTCAATTTTTATTTTCTGACACTGGCATACAGGCCTTCACTCATACGCTGGCTTTTTCCACTATAACCTGTGGGCACAGAGAGTACTAATTACCATTCAGTGAGAAAGGCAGTAAAACATAGACAAAGAAATGAGGCAGACAGAAATCCAGAAGCAAATGTATTCAGAAGGAAATACAATGGTGAGCTAAAGAAGTGGCATCTTAAGTCTGGATAGATCAATAGCTTGAATCCTCCTATCATTGTGTTGTTGAGTAGTGGTGCTTTAATTTTTAAAATTTCACCAGTGATTATGTTGTTCACTTTAGCAGGAATTGGATGTCAGCTACTCAGTGGCTGATACAGAGCATTAGGTACTAAGCTAGGTAGTAGGGATCTAAATGGCTTTGGTCTCTGCAGAGATGCAATCATTCACCTCAAAGAAGTCAGTAGATCAGCCAACAGTTACATTGCAGATACGCATTTTGCCCTATGAGCATGAAGGAGGCTAGCTGGACACTGTGAGCAGAGGGTGGTTAAGGTGGTTGCTCATGCAAAGTCTTCTCAGGCAGAGTTTGCACCTGAGTTGAAGGATGAGTATGTTTCAGAAGGATGAGTAGAGGAAGCACATGTAAGAGCTTGACAGGCTTGGGGAACTATAAGAAGATCAGCTGTGGTGAAGTAATGTGCACATGAAGATAGGATAGAAGATAAAACTGGGCAATCATATGGAGACAGGTGATGGAAGACTTGTCCTGTAAGGACTTGGGCTCATCCTGTGAGCACTATAAATGGAAAAGAGATTTGAGTTAGATTTTAATTGTATCAAATCACTCTGCACTCTCCAGGGTGGAGAATGGATGAAAGGGAAGGGAACTGAAAGTGGAGACCAGAGTTAGCAGGAAAGCAGTGTAGTTAAGACAGAGAGAAGAGATGTGCCCCCTAAGGCCTGTCCCTTTACGTTCCCAAGGGGGGAAAAATGAAGCCTCAAGGACCTAGGATGAAAGTGAGCTCTTTCTTCTGTTTGACCCACACTCCCCTGCTATAGTGTATTCTAGTTAAATGCATATACTTACACATTACACAAAAGGTGCCCTGAAAGAACCTCATTGACTGTCTTGATTTCAGGTTAGACTGCACCTCTGCAGGCTAGGAGAAGTTGTGCGAGCAGAGCTATCTATAGTGCTCTCCTGAGGCCTTGGGGGATGCTGCATGGCTTAGAGGTGCAGTCTGTATCAGGTTCCCCAAATAGAATGACAGTTTCTACATAACATTTAAAAGTAATTTTCTAATTTAGTTTTAGTTTTCAAGAGGTATATTACTGGAAAGGGAAATACTGACTAAAGTCTTGTCCATGTAAAAAAGGAGCTAGAGAACTATAAAGAAAACAGTAAGTTTCGCCTCTTAGGATTGAGGTAGGTGACATATTCACTGAGAAATAAAAAGAACAGCTAGCTCTTTATCAGTTAGGTGATTAATCAGAATAATTTCTCCTCACTTATCATTATAACTCCCCTTAGTAGGTTTTATTTCCAGAATCAAATAACTTCTTTTCTAGAAATGGAAGTTGACCAGGTACCCACATGATGGAGAGACAAGCGGAGGACTTGGAATTGATAAAATCTGGGAATAACTGATGGCTGTTTTGAGAAACTCAATGTATTGAGCTTGAATGTCCTAAAAATCTCAAGATTCTTTTAAGACATTTTAGTTGAGAATTGTTGTCTGCCTTTAGCAGGTGGATGAAATTTTAATTCTCCAACTTCCTTTATTGTGAGGAGTATAGTTAGTTTTCCATCTCATTTTCTCCAGAGTCAAAAGCTGAATTGCATTTTTCATTGTATTTTATGTAAGATAATGTAATACCTGATATAATAGAAATTGGTTCCTCCAAAATGGTTTGCCATGTGCGAAATAATAAAAGAGAGAGGAATTAATGTGAACATTCCACAGTGGCTCCTGCCTTTTTCCTTCAACATTTCATGAGCAAGGTTCACCTCAAGAGAACTATGTAAATAAGGCTTGCTCCCTGTATTAGTCAGCTTTTCCATTGCTATTACACAGAACCCAACATCCATAAATTTAAAAATGAGAGGTTTAATATGATTCATGTTTTAAGGGAATTCAGTCCATGGTCTGCTGGCCTCAGTGTAGAAACAAGGTGTATGTCAAAGCAAAGCTGCTTAGTTTATGGCACCTGGAAAGTGGAAAAGGGATACAGTGCCAAAGAGAAAGGGGCAAGGGACCAGACATAGACCCAGAGGCAAACCTAGAAGTGTGTTCCACCAATCACCTGGGTAGTTTCCAGAGCCAATCAGGTTGATACTGCACCCTAATCTCTGCACTATCTTAATTTGTCTTGTTTTGGGACTCTTCAGTAAGTAAACACCCAGCTAGAACAGGAAGAGAACATCTTTTTTTTTTTTCCAATGGCACTAATAATACTGCTTATTGAGAGACTGCTTGGTATAAGCACATGCTCAGTATTCGGCATGTTATGTCTCCATTATGACCATGACTTGACATGGTAATACAGTTAGGTGATACGTTGTATAGGTAGATACCATCATCTATTTCATAGGTGACTTTATAAGCTTTGCATGCAGTATCTCATTTAAATCTCATACTGTGTGAGATAGTGTAACTGGCACTGTAAAATAAAACTCCAAACTTCCCTCTGCTGAGCACACAGCTCTTCTCTTTAGCACAAAAGTGAGAGAATATGCAGATGCCAGCCTGAGGAGGCCAGGAGCCTGTTTTGTTTTTCACATGAAAGAGGAAGATGAGCTGAAGACGGCTGAAGTGATACAGCCAATGTGAAGATCTACACTGTCTCTCTGTGCTCCCCCTCTCCTCTGTCCCTTGCCCACCTGTAAAGAGTAAGGTAATGACTTGAGGCAATTGGACCCCTGTCTCCTCAAGCTAGCTTTGAATAAATCCCCCCCCTTTGTTAACAAATATATGGCATTCTTTGACTTGGTCAGTGGTGAAGAGACAAACTTTAGTGTATGAGTCTAAGTGGCTAGTAACAGCCGTAACGATTTCCATTTCCATTATGAAGATGGAGAAACTGAGGTCCAGAGTTTATGTAGTCAGGCCAAAGTCACGTTGCTAGGAAAAGATAACACTGGATTGGAAAGCCCATAGCCTTTCTCCCACTACATCTTACAGTGTCTCTGTTCTCGAAGCAGGAAACAAAGAATATCTGAGTGACTTCAATTCTGACTTTATAGCAGGCAGTTTTCTTATCGATAGTGTTTTAATAATTTCTAGATATTTTCACAATACTAATTCAAGTGTTTTAAGTTACCTTCTTTTTGTTAAGCATGGCCTTTGAGCCCTCCCGACCTCCCAATAACATACCCTCTATTGCCCGACAGACCATGACATCAGTGCTGAAAAAGAAAGGGCTGATGATGAGGCGTAATGACTTAGGAAGGCTTGTGCATGGTTTTTATACACAAAGTATGATCTCATTATTGGGCCTTTGTGACCCAGGCACTCCTGAAAAGAGTGTGGAGAAAGCAAGAAAACTTTCTGATATCAGCCATCCTTGTACCCTAGCAAACACTCTAACTGGGCCATTCATCGACTCCTGCCTCTCCACTGTCAAGGGAATGTCCCCTGGGTAAATCACTTCCTGCTGAAGGTGTAATTATGCTTTTCAGTTCATTAGGCATTGAGGACAGTGCTGTGCTGGTATCAGCACGGGGATTTTCAGGAACACTGCAAGCCGGGTGACATGATGTAATGTTATCGCTCCAAGTTGACAGTGGTGGGAACATTTTACACTACTAAAATCAACATGTTACACATCAGTTTTTTCCCCATGAAGTGCTAGTTATTAAGCATAAACCACTGATCAAAGGCTATTGGAGATCAAGACCCATGAAGGCATCTTAGTTTTATCCAGTTCCTGTGATCATTAAATATTTGTTTTATACCCAGTGTGATGAGAGAGTTGAAGTAATTGAGGAGAGTTAAGATGTTATCAAAATGGCCATTAATGTGAGACCTTATTGTCTTCACTCATCACCCTGATTGTGAGAGCTTTCAAACTCCCCTTGGAGAAGAGGAAGCCATGAGCAACTGAGCAAGCTTGACAAGAGCCTGTTCCGTGCCTTGCTAATCAGTGACAAGGCATAGGCTCCACCTTCAAGACACAAAGCTGGTGCTGGCTTAGTAATCTTTACACATTTTAATTAAATTGGGACATTTGAGGCATATTTTCGGTGCTGGGAACATACTTCTGGATATCAGTGTGCTGTGCCTCGTGTAGAACTTCCATTTCAAGGAAGTTCATATGAGAGATACTCAACTCCTGATCTTCTAGAACATGAAGAGGAGTTGACTAAATCAGGCTGCATGCGGTGCTGAGGTAGATTTGAGCAGTATCAGCCATGAAATGACAGTGTGGGACAGTTCTTAAAGAGAAAATCAGTCTGAGATTCAAGAATGATGGGAAAATGGTCACAGCCATCAGATTATCATCTTTACAAAAAACTCAAATAAAAGTCCCCCACAAGAAAGAAAAAAAAGACACAATTTTGGTTTTCAGTGAAGTAAAAAGAGAACTGGACTTTGGAAACCAAAGTACTAATATTATTAATAGCTTACTTAGTATTATTTTCAGACACATTTCAGTTGCCTTGTCACTTTCTCCAGTAGACAAAGAGAAGTCAGCATCTTTTCTCAATAACAAAAGTAACTGGGTTTGTGAACATTGATTACATATCAGATGCAAAAGTGCTGCTCACTGTCCATTGCAGGGCTTTCCTAAGACTTCCCTATGTTTTTCAGCTATCAATACTAATGATGACGAGGACAACAGATTTTGTATATATATAACTCCAAAGTTTTGTGTTAGCTTAGAATAGCTGGTATTTGATTTGGAAGAGTCTTTTAGAAAAAATGTGGTTATTCTTTAAGATGTGATTATATGTACATGCATTTGATAGAGATTTTGTTCACACAATTGGACAAAACTAGACCTTCCTGTTTTATTTTTCTTTTAACTTTGAATTGAAATGGTACTTGAACATTTTCTTTGTAAAATTACTTCAGTTCTTTAAAACTTTAAAATATTTAATACAGTGTATGGCACATAAGAAGTGCTATGTAAATCATATCAATTGTTACATTTGCGTTCTGATTTGTACAAGATAATCTTACATCAATAGATGCGTAATGAGAAACATTCTCGAAACTTCTCCCAACAGATTTCTCTCTTTTTTTGCCTTGAAACATTGATATCTATGTGAAATACATACTTTTAGTACATTGACATAAAATATATTGTGTTCAGAAATTATGTACTGCAACCATTTGAAGTAAAATTGTCATCTACAAAATGTTCTGAAGTCTAACCAAGGCTCTCATTAACACAACTGTACCTAGGCTTGGGGACACAAGACACTTCTTTTCCCAGCATCTGGTGAGAGGGAATGTGGCTCATCATCAAAGCCAAGGAAGAAACATAGTGGGACACTGCCCCAGCCCATTTTGAAAAAAATGCATGTTTTCAAGTAAAAAAATGTTTCTGTGAGGCTAATGTTGATAAATTCTACAAGTAAATTCTTAGTTAGGAATAAGAATGAATGAGTCATTTGAAAATACAGATGAGAGACAGAGAGGCTGTGAGTTCGGAGACGGCAAACGGACCTGCAGACAGGGATGGGCCTGAGGGTTGGGGCAGTGATCCTGGACTGGGCACAGCTGCCAGGAGCCCCTGGAAAGCCCCTTCCATCTCAGATCTCTTCCCCTGGCCCTGGTGGCTATGTCTGGGTGGGACCTGGAAATGAGCTTTTTCACCAGTACCCAGGAGATCCAGATGCTGCCCATTTGGGGACAACACCCTGAGCATCATGTGAGAGAGGAACTGAAATGGGAAAGGGGTGGCTGGTGCCCTCCATGCTGGGAGCAGGTAGAAGAACACAGGCTAGAGCAGGAGGCAGGCAGCTAGTGACTGCAACCTTGAAAGGAGGTACACATTCAGTCCCACACTGATGAGAAGCTCTTGAATGTTCTGCTGCTCCCCAGCGAAATGTTCTTGGATGGCTATGAATAAGAAGTCCTCCTGGATCATCTGATTCTATATGGTGTTTACTCCTTAGTGCATATAAGGATCAAATTCAGAGGAATTTGGAAATAACCTGTAATTTCCTCTATATTTGGTTTCTGAGCATGGTTTGACAAATGAGAAAGATTTACTTCTCCTTACCTGGCCAAGCAAAGCCATGCTCCCATCCTGAGGGCTGGATACCATCACCCCACACTGTTTTTTGCAAAATGCATGAGACAAAAAGCAAATCAGGGGCAAGTACAACTCAAATCAGGTCAAATTTACGGAAGCACTTTCTCTGATCTACATTATAGATTGAGTACAAAAAGACCTAGCCAAAGCATGTTACATGATTTCCACCGGCAAGTAGCATTTGAACTTTTGGTGATAAATAGTAAAAACTTGAAACAATTAGAAGATTACATAAGCAGAGGATGCTACAAAGCATGCTAAAGTGCTAAATTCAACATTATCATTTGCAAAAATTAATGCATATATTAAGTTCAGGGAGAATTGTTTGAAGTTACCGGGAAGTGTTTCATCTGAGAGAAGAATTCGGGCTGGTCTTTTGGAAATGGTTAAAATATGGAGTTAGAGGGGAGGAAAAGACATGGAAAAGGCTTTGTCTTCAGGTTCAATCAACTTGCAAATAATTATTGTGTTTTCCCCAAGTTTTTCCTATTCTGCTGCCTTTCAAGGGAAAGCTTTCCATGTGTTTCTGATTCTTGAATACAGTTGAATTACTAATCCATTGTCTGGTGAGAGGTATTTGGTCAGGGAGCCCTGTGGACTTCTCAAAAGCTTTTATCCTTTGAAAGAAGCTGTCCTGATTTGTCATTTTTAATGAAACTTGTATGACACAATGCTCAAGTTTAAGACCCACTGCGAACATGACCATGTATTTCCTTTCATCTCTACATGGGGGAACCACATGGCAAATAGGAGTTGCAGAAGCACAGCAGCAGTGCTGTTCCCCAGTGTTAGTAATTGTCATGAACTTTCTTATGTTGTATCCTAATAGCTTTGTCTTATGAGTGATAGCTTTTACTGCTTCCATCTTTCATGAATAAACACAGAATGTCTTACCACCCAGAAGGTGAACCCTTTGTAGTCCTGTACCTCTTTTGAACATGAATCGTCAGGATCCTGCATGCTTACATTTCCTATCCTGTGCCTGTGTGGGGCTTAGCTTGGAAATTGCAAAATATGTAGTAATTGCTATGTGTAATTTTAAAAAAATGCTTTTGTGCATTAGTTCCCGACTAATGCATTTGATGAGTCAAAGACCTCATCTCTTTTGCTGAGGCTTTTTGGGAAATCCATGGAGTTATCCTGAATATTAAGTTATTTTCTATTAGCTGAGACATTCCAAAAGGTATGGGTTGATTTTGAAGCTCAAGATTAAGGCAGATATATGAAAGTAAAAAGGAGAATGATTTAAGAGAAGTGCCAGGATGACTTACAGAGAGATGTTAATGACAATCTGTAAGGAACAGATAGCCAAACACTTTCTGATTTTCTACTTCTCTCAGTAAAAGATTCTGAGAATGCTTCCAAATTAGGTGCACTCTTTTCTTATAAATTATGTACATGTACCATTATTCTTATGTATTATTACCATATGACATACAAAAATAAAATATAACGAAGAATGGAATGAAAAATTAGCAACTATCTAATTTTTTCTTCCTCTTTTGAATCCTCTGGAATACATAGGCTGCTTTTAAGAGGGTTCACTTCTAAAATACCTGAAAAGCAGCATGGTATAGTGAAATGGTTGTCAAACTTTAGGCAGCATCAGAATTTTCTGGAAGCTTATAAAACTAATTTCTGTCTCCTAAAATTTCTAATTTAGATCAGGAATAGGGCCAAAGGCTTTGTATTCTGACAAATTTGCAGTTGGTGTTGGTCTGAGGACTAGACTTTGAGAACCACTGGTATAGTTAAAAGCATATTCTCAAAGTTAATGTCCCAGAGCCGGGGATTTAGCTCAGTGGTTCTGCTGCTTGGCTTGAAAGCGCCAAGTCCTGAGTTTGATCCCTGGTACCAAAAAACCCCCCAAAACACAACAAACTTAGTGTCCTGAAGGTGGACATGCGAATTCTTGACAAAATATATTTTACCTCTCCGAGCTCAGGTTTTTGAATCTGTTAAAGTGCAGGAAATCAAAATTACTTCCCCCTTAGGGTTTCTGGATGGCTGAATGAGGTAATACAGATAAATTGCTTAGTGCTCAGTACTTATCACCGGGAAAACAACAGCACATTTTGAGTGCTTTCTCTCGCTCCTCCTCCCCTCATCGTTACCATGAAACATCTTTTTCATGTCACAAAGTAGTATGAGGAGCATTTAGTTTCAGGATCCAGCATTTTACCTTATTTCATTAGCATCATGAGAATGCTTTTTTTTTTTTTCTACTTTAGAGGAAAAAACATGCTCCTGGTGAGAGTATCTTTCCAGCTGAGTAGTAGAGACGAAGCTCTTCGGCAAAGTCCGCCTAAACCAGAACAGTGTGTTCAGCCCTCTCCCCTTTGTGTGTAATTTTTGATAGCTTGTGGCTGTGTACATTTCTGTTGTCTTTTGTGTATACTCAATTCTTGTTGCATGTGATCAAGTTGACAGTTTTGTTGGTTGTGTTTTTGAATGTTTGGAGGCATGAGAATGGTAAATACAGGTGATTTCTTTGAATTTAACTACATTTTAATGTTTCCCCTGTCCTTCTTTTTTCTCCTTCCTTTTGTGAATTACTAGGACCCAGTACCACCTGCCAAGAAGACTCTTGTGCCAACCAGGGGGTCTGCATGCAGCAGTGGGAAGGCTTCACCTGTGACTGCTCCATGACGTCTTACTCTGGAAACCAGTGCAATGATCGTGAGTACGATCTTTCCATACTGGGGTTTTTTTCAAGAGGTTGAGAGAAATCTTAGGTGACCACATGTAAAAAGATGGCCTTTTTGAGCGATTGATAAATAATTCTGTCCTCCAGAAACTTGGAAAATAAGTGACTAGTGTTCTTACAGGGTAAGCGCAAATACATATTTTTTTGTTCGATAATATTAAATGTTCTCCCATTTTCTTACCCTCCATTATTGTCTTTAAATTAGAATACCTGTGCCTGAAAAACAAAGAAACAGTTCAGGTCATACTGCCTAAATTGATTGGTATCTATTTGGCTTATGCATGCATAGTTATTCTGTTTATATATACACCTGTATTTTGTGAGTATGTCATATACAAATATCTGGAAATTTGGATTCTCATGGAAGACAGCTTGTAGTTATCATTTCTGTCCATGAGTGATACTTCATGTATATCAGCTGACTTAGAGGACTGATTTCATATAAATTATTCTAATACCGATGGTAGACCGATGACAATGCTATAGGCATCTATAATTTGTGTCTCCACTCTTTTCACATGGTATTTTCCTAACATAGCCATTTTAAAGACAAGCAAGCAACTGAGATTTGCTGAAAAGTCTTGACTTTCTGCTAGTTGCTGATTTTTGAAATGCAGCCATCATGGTAGAAATTTATTTTAAAATGTAAACTTATTTGCATATTATAGTTTGACCACATGCAGGCAGGTGCCCATTACAATGCTATGCTCTCTTGTCTATTTGGTTTTTATTGATAACCTTATTTCCCAACTCTTTTTCATATGTGTGGGTATCTCTTTAGTTCCCATTTCCATTTTTCAAAATAGCTTTTTGCTCCATATGCTGTTTCATTCTTTTAAGATACATTAAGGAGAAATGGGCAATATAATAATCTAGAGAGAAAATTATGTGATACCCATTCATCTAAATGTAAGTATATGTCTCTCTATCTGTCACACAAATGGTACAATGTCTGCAAAGGGTTTGGAATCAGATTGCTTATGCCAAGTATTTTGGTATTACTGAAAATCCTCTTTCCATATTTATGATTTGGAAACACTTTTCTATTCTGAAGGAGGCAGTTATGGTCCAATCCAGGGCACCTGGGGGATTGTGTTATATGCTATTTCTTTTCCCTCCAATTTGTCTACATAGGACTCACTAGGAAGGCACTTTTCCCTCTAACTGGTGGCATAATGCTTCTTTATCCTCACAAGTTTATTTCTTATCACACATACATCTCATTGTAAGTAAAAAATGGTCAGGAAGAGACTCTGTACACCAAAAAGGCAGAAAGGTAAGTTACTCTTACTGTGGTGAATGTTCATGACCTTCACAAGGTATGTATGTATTTTCTTGTCATTGACAAGTTCCTTTCTGTCACTCAGGACCCAGTGTTTTCTAGTAAAACTCAACCATGATTCTTTACAGCCTACTATGGTTGTTTTTTGTTTTGTCAAGAGCAGATTGTCTAAGAGGAGGACATTGGACTATCACACTTGAGAAATTTGCTAGTATATAATGAACTAGATCTCAGATTCAGAAAATGTCAGCTCTCCTATATGGGAATAACTTCTCATGCTTCAAAACCATTTCTATGAGATCCAGGCTTAGAGTAATGAACTTTGGATTCTGGAAACACTATAGTTGAGATTTTGTTGTAGAAGACCTAGCAGCAAAAATTGCTGACAGAATCTGCTTTCCTGGTCCTCTCCTGGAGAGTGTACTAGGGCTTTGCTATTAGATAACAACAGAGGAAAGATGCAAGTAAAGTTTAACTCAGGTGTCTGGGTTTAGGATTCAGAAATTTAGGATTCAGAATGTGACAAATGTATGGAATTCAAATATACAGGATGTGACTATAATATTCAGATATAAAGTTTTAATGAAACCTGACCAGATAGATTAAAATAACAGATTACTTAAAATTGTTACAATGGATGAACCTGTACCCAAATATAGGTATCTAAGGCATTTGTGAGAACTTCTCTTTTGAAACTAACCTTAGCCAGTTTGTCTCAGCTAGAAAATCAACCTCACTGCTTTACATCATAGAACATTATTTTTTCTATTGACAGTGACTCTTAGAGTTGCAATCTGCTATTTCAATTCACAAACATCTTCAAAGAGAAGTTACCTATGTGATATTCTATGTTTTTACCTCTGTTAATAAATTCTTGGGAGCTTTGTCTATGTAAGAAGCTGAGTGTTAATTTTCCGTGTCACTAGCAGAGTTGAACAGACTTATGCTTAGCATGCATTTAGTTGGAACAACACAAATGTGACTCCATATTATAAGTGCCTTCAATGGCATCTAGCCTTTATCAAATTCTTGGAAAGAGAACATTCTATAGAATGTTGTATATATCTAAAATTATTTTTCTTAAGATATTGTCATAAGACTGTGTAAATTGGTTAGAGATGAAATCTAACGGCAAAAGGTGTTTTCGAATGGGGACAGAATTTTGAATCTCTTTTTCTATGAGCTGTTTATCAGAGAAACAGACTGATATTCAGCTAATGCAAATGGAAAGCTGTCAACTTATTAGTGAACATCCCAGAATAGAAACCTTTCCAACGGGGAAATAGCAAGGCTTTTTATATTTTTTGAAATACATCTTTAATCCATCATGTGAAAAAAAGTTCATTGTATTTGGCCATGACCCATAAAGTTCTGAAGAAGTATGTGTAGTTTAGGATCTTCCTCACTTCTTCTACCACTGTTTCTGTCCCTCATGACTTTAGATTTTTTTTTCTTGCCTTTTACCAAGTATGTTGCTTGATTGACAATTTTAAGGTGCTGTTTCATAGATGTTGTCTCTAGGAGTTCAGTGTCCCTTTAAAAAGTTCATCTCATTAAATACGAGTAAACCAAAGTTGGGCAGTTTTCCCTTTATTCCATCATTTTTGTGTGAGCATTGTGGACTTATGGATGTAGTGGGGTGCATTTCAGGTTCATGCTTATGAAAATATGATGATTGTGAAGGACTGGCACATATTTGGTGATGGTTGCCTTGAGTAAAAGTGAGTCTCTTATATAGGATTCAAATTTTAAAAAATTATTTGGCTAGAACTCAGGTACAATTGATTCCTTAATGTTTTACAAAGTTTTAATAGGACTTTTCACCATTTTATGTGTGATAAAAGTGTGAAGAATATCATGCAGAAGCATTTTTGAGTTAATCATTCCAGAAGCAATTTTGAGTTAATGTAGGATTCAGTAAGATCTATGGAAGGACACAGAAGTAATATTCTTCAAAGAGAATCTATTTCTTCAGCAAGT
Organism: Heterocephalus glaber; assembly: GCF_000247695.1. The sequence continues at coordinate 22,967,858 of NW_004624734.1, read as the reverse complement.
CAAAAGAAATGGGGTTGATATCTGAGTGGATGATTTCTACCTGAGAGCCAACACACATATTCCATATTTTGGTTATACATTTATACCTTGCTTAAGAACAACAGAAAAACTAAACCTCACAATGGATCTTGTATGGTCATTCTTTTTGGGTATTGGATTCTGATTGGTATTTTAAAGCAGACCGAGAGTCTGGGAAATTCAACTGTGTCTTAGCCATTACACCTTCAGACAAATCCGAAGTCCCAGTTCTGTGATGTGTGACAGTATCACTCCCATTGGTAGCCTGGGGTTAAGTTCCATTCTCCTTCTTGGTATTGAAAAAATTCACCAAATCCATCTCTCCTGCACACACCCAGACATATACAAAAGGGTTGTCATCTTTAGAGGTTTCATGAAAATAGCAGTTTTAAACATTTCATGTCTGTCCTTAACAATGCTGTTTTCTCTTACTCTGCTCATGACAATTGGTTCGAGTTGCTAACACTTTGGAGATCTCCCACTACTGGAGAAGCACATGTGAGTCTGCCCATGGTACATGAGTTCTTTTTTTTTTTTGGTACCGGGGATCGAACTTGGGACCTTCCATTTGCGAGGGAGGCAGCAGAACCGCTGAGCTAAATCCCTGGCCCGGTACCCGAGTTCTTAACACACATCAGGTGTCTGGGTTTAGGATTCAGGTGTTTACACTGGCTTTGTTGGATGAGGACAGTGGAATAAATGTGTGTCCTCAACCCACTCTCGGCAGATATCTGTCCTATGCTACATTGCTGGCTGTACACTGCAGGCTACTTGTTGGAGAAATTGCTAGGTTCACACTGGCATGTGACAATAGATGTTCTTTGCTTGCAGCAAATCAATAGCGAGCAGCTGTGGATCGTGCAGATAGCGGGGTGTGAAGCGCCCTTTCAGACACTCTTCTGCTGGAGTGGCTGTTAAGCTGCACTGTTGGCTATTGATTGGCCTTTTGGTTTTTATTTATTGTGTGGGTTTATTTATTTTGTAATGTAGGTTGGTGCATTGATTAAATCTGTTAAAAACACATTTCCTAATTCAGGCTTCAGAAAAAAATAAGCCATATATGCTTTACTTAGTGGACAACCAAGGGGACAGCTGTACGTATACCAGCTCAGTCTCTTGGTTCCAAATATGCACAAAACCATTTCATGTTTTAGTTATACGTTTATACCTTGCTCTGCTTTCAGGCTCTGTCTTTCCAGCAAACAGATCCTACTTGAGTTTACTTATAAGAGATTTTGCTGTTTAGGTCTCAGTGTATCATTTATTCATTCACGAGTCATTTCTTATTTGCAAAGATGTTCAAGGTGTTCATGAATAAGATACAGGTCTCTTCTCAGAGACATTAGAGTCTAAAGGGAGAAGACATATGTGAAGGTGTTTTGGTAGAGATATGAGTGGCATATACTGAGGAGTCATAAGGTGGAATAATGGCAACTGTCTCTGGGGTTAAAATGCCATGAAAAAGCTCAGTTGCTCTTAGCAGAGATTCTTTTGAAAAATGATGAGCTTTGACAATTGTATAACTACCTCCTCAGAAAATATGGTTCAAAGAGGGTAGAGAAGGAAAGATGGCCTTCCAGGAAGCAAGCAAAGGGAAGGATGTTCCAGCCACAGTTACCATTCTGGTGCTTTCCTTCCAGTCTTTTTTCTAAGAGTTTATACCATTAAAATCATACATCTTCAAAATCTTTTCTTTGCTTTACTTGGATTAACATTGCAGGCTATGTTCTTTTGAAAATATAAGAAACATTATTCAATTTCCTAATCTCCTTTAGTAGAATCCACATTATAGTACTCACTTGTTGGGAATGGATACCATCTTCCCACCTTAAATATGTATTTGTAGGCCTAATAGGACCCAAATCTTGATAAATGTCATTAAATCATTAGTGAATATTGATCTTGAAAGTTTATTTATAATGAACCAAATTTTTAAAAGTTGATTTGTAGTGTATAACTTATAAATTATAAAAGGTACCATAGAATAGTCATGAATTTAATTAGCATTAGAATAAAGCTGATTTAAATGCCAGTCCTCATTCTAACACTGTGAAATTGAATTTACTCACTTTAGCTTCTGGAAACTTTGGTATAACACAAGGGAGGTCATAGATACTTAATTAAAAGTGATGGTGATTTTTATTATTAGCAATAATAATATTTGACATTCAACAAGTCCTTATCATGTTCTGGATAATAAGCTAGCACTTTTGTAAAGATAGCTTAGTGCCATTAATCATCCCCAAATTCCTCAGAAATTTGACACAAGTATGGTTCTGACTTTAACAGAGAAAACTTAGATCACAGTTAGGAAGTAGCCAAGTTAGGATTTGAATCCAGGTCTGGTTTATATGAAAATTCACATTCTTATTTGCTTTGCTACTACCTAGTCATTATTAGGGTAATAAAATTTAATATCTGTATTAATTGTTAGACTAGGTATAGAATTCTAGGAGAACAAGGATCCACAGCCAACCAAATTATGTAAGATATAGTGTTGGTTGATTACTTTACCATCTTCTGGAATTCTGAATGTCTTAAGTGTTTTTGTCCTGATACTTAGGTTAGGCCATTTAGAGTTAGAAAAACTCTTATAATCTTAGTGATTATAGAATTAGAATATTTTTTATTCCCAGCTTATTGTCATTCTCTGTGAACCTGTCTAGACCATCTGTTTTCCACATCCTTACTTTACTACAGTTCTAATGTACGTCCTCTAGCATAGTGGAGGAGATCTCTGATGTAGAATGGAAAGACTCAAGTTCAAATCTTGTCTTTGTCACTTGATATCTGTGTTTCTTTGGACAAATTAATTCATCTGTACTTCTAAAATAAAGATATTCAGGGGTCTTATCTTGTTGGAGTGTTGTAAAGATAAATTTAATTCATTACCACTATGACATTTAGGACATGGTGCATTAAAGCCACTTCAGGATTGTTGGCTACTTATTGTCCAATTGATTTTCAAAAAGTTCAAAACATAACTTGTACAAACACAATTTTCATAAAGTTAAAAAAACAGCACTCATACAAATATAGAATGAATGTGTGTCAAATTTATTTAACTCCTTAATTAGGGCAGCAACAAGATGGTAAAAGTGTAAAGAAGATGCAAATGAATACTAGAAGAACTCAATTATTTATAGGCATCTGTAAATTATTAGAATGCAGATTTAGGTTAGATATGAAACTGGCCAGTATTCCATTAGGCAAATATCCCTGGTGTTATTTTTTTCTTCTGAACATACATATCTCTACTGAAAAAAATCTCCAGGTCATTTCACAGAGGTCTGGGTCCCAATTAATAGTAAATATCTGTATCAAACTGATACATCCTCTAATGGAATTAAATATTTCTTGAGTCTTTTAAACAATGTCATTATATGACATTGAAAGGGCATGTCATTATTTCACCTTTTTCCTGGCTTTTGAGTAATTTCAATCATTTTTCACCTTAAATACCTCTTTACCTTTCACTTTTTAACAGTTTAACTGTGTGCGAATCACTGGGCTGAATTCATTGTTATTTAAACCTCACTACAGCTCTAGAAAACCAGTTGTGATCCCGGTTTCATACAAGAAAGGAAACTTGGGTTTGCTCAAGGTGTAAAGCTATAAGGCAGGGAACAAAGACTCAGTTGTATTTGCCTGGCTGCACATGTGGCCTCTGAACTGCCAAGGTCTCCTGGATGCCTCTGGAGCTTCTTGCTGAAGTCTCTTCATGCACGGGGATTCAGATTCACATGAGCCACAGAACTTACCTACTTTTGATATCAGTGTAATCACTGTAATTTATAGCATCCATATTGTTACCTGAACAGGTGCTGTATTTTTCAATTTTTACTTTATTCATTTTAAAGGATGGCATCATTAGGACTGATCTGCTCAGGTAACAAGACCAAAAGCCTCATCAAACAAGTGATATTTAGCTAGTTTGGTTCATCTAGGCAGGCGGAGGGATAAATGCAGAGGAGTCAGAAAGGCAGAGGAGAACTGCGTGAAACTGGGACTGGCAAGATCTGGAAGGTGAGATACTGAGAAGCATTCATGGATAGCAGCTCTAAAGGTAATGTCCGATATCATTTCTTTGCATCTGTTTTTATTTTTCTGGCCCCAGAAATAATCAAGGTAGGCAAAGGAAGGTCAAAGGATGGAAATTCAATACAAGGTCTTCTAAGTGCAAGAATGAAGGTCCAGACATTCTCAGATATATCCGCAGGTCTCACCTTGTTGTCCAGGACAATCCCACTTGCTTATAGTTCCCCTGATGTCCGTGGATTTGGGGAATCCTCAGACTATACCCACAGCTGATATTAATACACATGCAGCATCGAACTGATTCAGCAGGAGCCAGGATTGCCTACAGCTTTTGTTTGGGATAACTCTCCATGAAAATGAGCTGGGACTCAGAGGTGACACTTGGGCCTATGGTTTAAGGAGAAATAGTCTCCACAATTCAAGATCTTATAGCTAATCAGGGATTACTATGAGCTGTTGAAATTTGTGGCCTCACTAATTTCATCTCAGCCCTCTTCAGTATGCTGTATTGGTAGACCTTTTTTATTGCTTATGTTTAATTATAGCCCATTTATTTCTGGTGTACTTGGCTAGTCACTGATAGTGATGGTAGTAATCTTCTGAAAGCCTATTGGTTCACAAACAATAATTTTATATGACCTTGTTAGTCACATACAGGCACAATTTTAATATATTTTGTTAATATATACTCATCTTTTCCTACATTTATTTTCACATCTAAAGGCTAAAAAGATATAAACTACTTTATCTTGTCTCATAAAATAGAGCTAGTAAATATAATTTGGTTCCCTTTCCTCATTAGTCTTCCTTGAAATTTTTTTGGGGGGTGCAGAATATTTTTTGATTGAGGTAAAATTTGCATTTGGGAAGATGCACAAATCTTACCTGTGTCATAACCAATGTTTATGCCCATGTAACCATACCCATTAAAGGTAGAGGACAGTTTCAGGCTTTCAGAATCTTCCCCTGTGCCCTTTCCAGTTATTTAGTCCCTTTCCCCTTAAAGGCCACTGCTGTTTAATTTTTATCACCATGTATTATTTTCAATATTTGCTGAACATAAAAAAGTGGAGTTACATAGCTTTCATGTCTGTTTCCTTTACCCTATATGATGTTCCTAAGATTCATTCATGTCAGCTTTACAATCCAGCCACCTGAGTCTCTCCTGACTTTCAGCTCTGCGTGCCTAACTGTAGGTGTCAATGTAGGATCCACATGCACCATTATGTGGAAATTCAAGGAAGTATGCTGATGCAATCCTAGGTCTTAAATTCTTCTTCTTTCGTTTATTTGTTTGTTTAGTACTGGGAATTGAACCCACTTCAAAATGAGTTACAGCCCCAGCCCTTTCTTATTTTTTATTTTTTTTATTTTCAAAGAAGGTCTAGGCTTGAACTGGGATCCTCCTGACTCAGCCTCCCACCATGTTTAGGTATCTTTCAGCAAATCACTGTCTGCCTTTGCCCAACGTCCAGTGTCTTCAAAGCAATTCTTTCACATGTCACCCTTTTCTCGGTTGTATCAGTTGATCTGTATTAGTGCATCCAGGTTACAAGTGGATCATCAACTCATTTCTTTCTATATCACTTTACCTTTAGGCTGTGAAATTACAACAAAGGTTGGGGGCGGGGATGTAGTACATATTGTGTTGTGCTTCAAGAGAATAACACGAAGCTTTACATTAGTCCTGGAATGGCCCTGGCAGCATGGAATACTCTGAGCTCTGATTTATGTATTTGTTGGTAAAGACTTCCAATTCCGGTTACAGGCCTTCTGCATAGAAAACTTTCTGCAGCCAAAGAAAGTATAAGAAATTGTACAAAACCAGTTAAATACCTGCATATGTGTCTCCATCAAGCACTTTTTAATTTGAGTTTCTGTTATGAGGTCCCCATTGCCTTTTCCCTCCAGTTCTCTGATAACACTTGATTAAAGCTCAGTGGGTGCAGGGGTAGATTTGGCTCATGTTGATGGCCATTCTTATTATTTCATTTACTTAGAATTATAGTTTGTTTTCTCATCTACCTTTATCCTGTGGCTCTTTGCTGCCTGATTCTTATCTCTTTGCCAAATTAAATTAGGAAATATTTTCAAACAAAGAATTTGGAGACCTCTGAAAAGTGGAGCTGTTTCTATGCCAGGTAGTATTTTGGCCACTGATTCTCCTTATTTTGATCTCCAGGTGCTAGTATACAGACATTATTTTACTGCATGTCTGCAAAAGAGAAGAAGCAACTTTATAAATTGTTAATGATTTTTAGCACTGCCAGATCTTTTTAAATAATAGAATTAAACAAGCCCTCTGTTGGATATATGGAAAATATATAAAAGTAAAAGAAATATTTTAAAAACATAATTTGGCCAGTTACTAATATGACCTTGTTTGGAATATGCAGAGTGTCAAGCACATAATAGACATTATTAGATGAATGACTGAACCTTGCATATTTCAAAGTCTGAATTTTGCAAAGGTCCTAGTGTTCTTTTCATGAAACAAACAGTATTTCCACCAGGGCTAGATGTTTTCTTGGCAGAGGGAATAAATTTAGGCATACAAAACTTATAATGAGCCTTCCAGTATGTAATATTCTTCTGCAGATGAAACGTGGAAATGTCAAGATGTTTTTGCTCTCTCTCTCTCTCTCTCTCTCTCTCTCTCGTCCTTCTTCCTTCTCACAGAAAAGCTTGCAGATTCTGATAAGTTATACATGAATACACTTACATACTAGTGAAATGGTTTTATATTGGATTGTGATTGGAGGGAAAAGCCCCTTACAATGCATATGGTGAAGGAGTATCATGGTAGCAGTTTTTTTTGTGATACTCACTTCTACAGAGGCATTGTGGCTTATTTCACATAATGAGATTACTTACAATGGTCTAGTGCTCTAGAAATCTACCCAGGCAGTGGACATCTTCTATATGATCATCATTCATTAATGTCCTCTAAGTTTTATGTTGACCAAACCAGTACTATAAAATTGAAGAAGTTAGATGCACCGTAGTCTGAAAAATATAAAACAGAAAGGTTCTCTGATTTTTACATACCCTGGGTTGAAAAATTTTTATATCTCTGCAGGAGAATTCAGGCAAACCTAGTAAACTCTGTGTAATAATTCTGTTTATTAGTAATAAATGATAACATCTGACTCTAAGACATCATTTCCCAGTAAATTCAATGTGTGCTTTTTTAACTCAGTTCTCAACTAAATCTAAAATTGCAGTTTACCTAGATAACATTCTTTGAGTAAAACCAAATATATATTTATAAATAAGCATAAGTGATATATACATATTATAAATGAATATAATTTTCCTTTGAGATTCTGTGAGATATTTTTTCTATTCAAATTTCTTTGTCACTGTGACTTCCAGAAACATATGTGAACATTTGATTGCATCTCAGGCAATTGAGAAAGTCATGTGTTCCTGTAATTTTACAGGTAATGTGTATGCCTGGGATACAGACCAGGTATCTTCCTGCTTTTGAGGGTGTTTGGCAGAAATCCCTTCAGCCTCTCTGAATTGTCAGTAGGTAGGGTATCATTTTATCTCTGAAAAGGGATTCAGGAAGGGAGATATCACCTGGGAATTACCTCTCTGTGAGAGCAAGCTTTTGGCTTTCCCTACCTACAATTCCCGTGTGGCATTCTTACACTGGGGCATAAGTAGATCATCCAGTTACAGCCCACGTGAATGCCCTAGCAGTGGGGAACTGGAGATAGGGTTTTGGAAAAAGTCCTGCACCCCAGTACATATATCATGCCCATGTATCTTTTGTCTCTGACTGATGCAAAATCCTAAGAACAGAATAAACTAAGAAGAATATAATAAAACAAGCAAGTTTGGTGTTGTTAGAGGATTTATTCCAATTCCCCTAAGACACCACATACATTTCCAACATTTAACTTATTTAATTTGCATTTGGATTAATTTAGTGTATTTTCTGATTATATAAAGCTTAATGAACAATAAACACAGCTATAACCAAATTTCACAGCTATTTCTCAGTGTGGGGTAACATTTTGCATTTAGTTATATTTGGTTTCCTAGGTGATGTGTGATTTTAATGGTATTTCCGAAAGCTGCATCTCATGTCACGTGGAATGTTTTGGTGATGGATTCTTCAGAACTACAGCAAGGCAAGAGGGAGTAAGTTGTTTTGGAACCCTGCTGAAGCCATGGTATTGAAAGTCAACTGGCGAACATAGGATGTTTCAGAATCATTCTCCTCGCTGTTCACCCCAGCAGTCTTTGAGCTCTCCACTGTTGTGCTCCATGCTTGTGTTTCTGAAATCTCTCATGTTTTTCAGTTTCAGACTAATCTTCCCCAAATAACAGTTTTTTGGTTTTTGGTTTTTTTGGTACCGAGGATCGAACTTGAGACCTTGTGCTTAGAACCACTGAGCTAAATCCCCACCCCCAAATACCAATTTTGACTTTTTACTTCTCTGCTCATGAACTGGCAGCAGCCACCTCTCAATGTAGTACAAACTTTGAACTTGATTTTCAAGGTCTTCTATAATCTGCTTTTGAAAGCCTGGCGTTAAATTCTGTTTGCTTTAATATTCATGGCTCACTGTGTCCTCTAATAAGGCCAGTCTTCTCATTGTCACCAATACACTCTGTGGTCATTCTGGTCTGAGCCCTTGCCATGCTGCTCTTCCTCCCTTCCTCGATCCCTCCTGACCTTGAGGGCTCTACACAGGGTCACCTGCTCCCTGGAGTTGTCTCTGACCACTTAGATCCATACTGACTCTTCTGTCAAATCCCACTGCATCTATATTCAGAACTCAGGGTCAACCTGGCTCAGCATCCAGAGGGGATTAGTGTGAGTAGGAGAATAGAAGGTGGGTTTCATTCTTGGCTCCTTTCCTTCCTAAGTAAATGACCTTTGGATATGAGCAGAACACAGCCTCACAACAATATAAGTGTGTAAGAGTTGCATTGTTGTGAGAAATCAGGCTGAGAAATAATGGATGCAAAGCAGAGTCATAGGCCTGGGAAGGAGTTTTTGTAAGCTCTCAGGTTGTAGTTTATGTAACAAATATAAAGCTTCCATTACAGAAAATATCACCAATAAATAACAAGTAGAATTTTGAGTAGATTAATTACCACTGGTGATGTACATACACGGTATTCCCTGGAGACCCAATTTTCATATATCGCGCTGACTATGGTTTCCTCTAGGGTTGAGGTTAATTTGTATGTGAGGGTGGGTGTACATAGCAGGGTTACTGCAATTAGATTATTCCAATAGCACAGATGTTCTCTATATTGTAATTTTAAATTTAAACATATTCCTAATTATGGATCTGTATAATTCAACCAAATCCTAAATAAGTTTTGGAGGACATACTACCTTTCCTGTAAATTTCATGATTTAAAAAAACAAAAATCAAAACCTGGAAACCTGGTATAGTATTTTGTTTTGTTTTGTTTTGTTTTTACAGGATTCCAAAAACATTCTTGGCGACTGTGGTATCTTTGGTTATCTGAGATTCTAGTTTTGGTCTTTAGTTGGAATACAGAAGAATTGACCAGTGAAACTTTGACTGTTATTATTAGTAAGACTGAGAGAGCAAAACCACAATTTTTGTGGCCTCTGATATTACCAGAAATCTTAATGTACAATCTTAACTTTATAGATATTAACTTATTTTTAAATCTATTCATTTAAAGCAGTGAATATCACTTAATTTAGCTTTCAAAATGAATTATTTACAGATGGTAACTTCTAGTCTGCTGTCTTCAGGCTCTGAGGCCGGGCAAAGTCTGGTACTTACCTCCTTTAACTTTGAATGTGAAGCCAGGGAGCTGGAAGCTCAGAATGAGTGGCTTATTTTCTAGTCACAGCAAAATTCTTCAGAGAAAAAAAACCAACAGAACTATGGGGTTTCTGGTTTATTATTTGAGTGGTCTAATGTGCTAATTATTCCCTGCCATGGGGAAATGGCTGCATATTAAACTCCACTGGGGAGTGACTGAAGAAGAAGCCCCATCTGAGGATCATTATTCCCTCCCTGGTAACCAGAGTTCTCATAAGGGGCTCAGCTGTGAACACTGGGGGATTGGACCCAAATCTTAATCATGGTGATTTTGATAATCAGTTCCGACTAGCAGAATGTTGCTAGGTCTTTGGAACCTATGAATCTGATAATATTTGAGAAAAAAGTTATGATGAGTATGATTGCTTAATGTGTGGGAAAGGAGCTGGTAAAGAGGAATACAGTATAAGAAGAAATCCCAGCCATGTTAAGAACTGGCACTTCTGAGGATAATTCTGTAGGTGACTTGTACTTTTAGATTGCAGTTTTTCTGAGAACTTAATAATTTATTTAGGATGTTTAGATAATGAAGATTTAAATTCATTGTAAAATGTTTTCACATAGGGATGATGTTTTTCTTTATAGTCAGTTTATTAATTAGACAGAAGTGTGGTTTATTTACCTCTGAGCCTTTGTATTAGTAGACATGTGTTTATATAGTCTTTCTTTATGTTGACAAATATTTGGTGCCAGCTAAGAAGTAGGTTGCAGATAATCAAGTAATTAACATCCTATGAGCACACTATTGGTTCATGATATACATTTTCCTAACATGAACAAAGTCCCATGTAGCTTCAAGATCTATGTCTTAACTAAAATTTGGACATACCAAATTGATAAAACATCTCTTGAATTCTTCAGTGAAGAACTATTTTCTTAATCCTTTTATTCCTGGAGTTAGATCTTAGTTCTACAATACTAGGTCAGTGAAACTTCTTTAAAAGCCTATGTCTTTTATGGTATGTCCTTCCCCCTTCTTCTTCCATACCTGCTGACCTCTAGGATATTAGAAATAGTCTAAATTCACTTTCTATCTTGAAGCCTTCTTCTTAGTCCATCCTTTTTTTTAAATCTTTGATAACTTCATGTTACTTTATTTTCTCTGATAACCTGAATTCCTCAGATGGCTGGCCACATAGCAAAGATAATTTCTCTTGCTGTTACCACTTCCTAAGTTTTTACCTCTCCTACTCGATGTCTTCTGACTCTGCCTTTTACTTCCAAGGATCTTGAAGAATTCACTTGACCTCCCTACACCATCTAAAGTTCCTAGTAAGTAATGAGAATGACAGTCCCATAATAACTCTAAAGCTCTGGACATCCATGACCTTCTACCCAGTACCCGACTTCCAAGTAAATCCCTCTGCTTGGTTTCTTGGCTCCTACCACATGGCTAGGAACATCATGCAAATGCCAGTTGATCCGAGTGTAATCCCTTATTCTCATATTATAACAATGCCCTTGATTTGTTCCTCTTTATAGGAAAAAGCTTTGCAAGCACCCAACCTTTGTTCTGCACTTCTGTTCATTTATTTTTCCTATTCAGTGATACCCTGTTTTCTCCTCTGGAGTTGTCTGCTTACCATTTACTGAGGAGGTGTTACCTAATGTGAGCTTTCCTTCATATTTCCTGAAGTCAAAATTCATCTTTATGTTTAAACACATAAAATATCTATAGCGTGATAATGAAGACTTTTGGGAACTTTTCTCCAAATATAATGTTTCATTAAATCTCCTTGGACTTACTCTCATAAATCCGAGTATCTCTAAGAATACTTTCTTCTCCACATGTGCCTCAAAATTTTGCTTTTTTATTTTCCCACCCTCCTTGCTCTGATCATCTATACGTGTTCAATGAAACTTTGTATGGAATAAATATTTATATGGAGTTTACATCTTTATATAACATGTTTAACGACATGTGATTTTTTTTCTAATTTGGATCAGGATGTGTTATTATTTTCCTTGTACATGGCTTAGCACAGTATTAATCATCAAAGGAGTAGCTTCCTTTTTTGCACTAAATATTTCCTCATTATGGTGCCTATCACACAAATATTTGTTAATTATTTTGGCTATTAATGGTGAATTCTTTAGGACAAGCATCAGGGCTCATTTATCTTTATATTTGCAGTACTTTATATAGAACCTGGAGTATTGTAGATGTCCATTTTGCACATTTTACAGGAATATATGAAATACTTATGAAAAAATATGCAATAATCATTACCTTCAACATGTAGTAGTTGAAGGTGACGATTGGGTTCATTCCCTTTGAATCTCTGTAACAAATACCTGAAATAATCAGATTTAAAAGAGGAAAAATTAATTTTGGCTCATGGTTTCAGGGGGCTTTCTCCATGTTTGCTTCATTCTGTTGCTTTAAGGCTGTGGATAGCACAGTACATCATAGTGGGAACATGTGACAAAGGAACCTTGTGCAGCTTGGAAGCACAGAGTGAGAAAGAGGAGGAGTCCCAGGGTCCCCTTCAGAGCATCAGGGCATTTCCCCAGTGATCTGACTTTTTTCTAGCAAGATGCTCTTCCTAAAGATCCCAACACTGCTAAGATACCACAGACCAGGAACAAAGCGTTTGGCACATGTGCCTTTGGCGGACATTCAATGGCCAAATCACAGCAAGGATGAAAACCCAAACCTTATTTCTTATCTATATGGAGTATGGGAGAAACTACTATAATGCATCATGAAAGGCACAAAACCACTCATTTATTATGTTTATTTATTAGTAGTAGTTTTTTAAAAATTTGTTAATTTCGGAATACATAAATACCTCATTTATCTCACATTTTACATGGAAAAATACGGCTCTACAGAAAGCACTGTCCTCTCTGAGATTCCTCATCCTATGATCCTAAGTGAATATTTTCTGAATAGTTTTGTGTGGCATTATGTCCCATGAGATCTCATCCTCCTGTGTACATATTGATTGGGGCTGAGGAAAAAGGGCCATGAGAGGTAGTAGGTCCCCCTGGCATAAAGAGGGGAATGTTAGAGGGAATCGCTGATTACTTGGAGAAGGAAATACATGAATCTATTGTAGAAATTACTATACTATATCCTAAAATGTGTAAACAACTTACTCTGTGTTCTAAGACACTCGGGCCCTTGTAAGGAAATAATTTTTTTTAGGTCACTTTAAATTAAAATATTTCCTCTACTCTTTTTTATTTTAACTTCACTAAAACTAAGCCCTCATCAAGGTATCCTACATAGCCAGTGTATCTATATTTACCTTTTTTTTTGTCACAAAATAGGATGAAATAGACCCATTTCTTCTTCCATTGTAATGCACGACCTATTCTGCTTCAGGTCCATATTATGTAGAAAGAACAAACCAGCTGGTAGGGTGGCCTGTGCAATAGAACATTTGCTTGTAGTAAAGGGAGAGGGCGTGCTGATAAGGAGTACTATAAATGAGAGCCTGATCATAAGAGTCTGGACTGGAAATATTTTGCTAAGGCTGTGCTTGAAATTGCATGTATCCTGCCTCAGCATCTCAGAGTACTGGAATGCTAGGAGTGCACCACCATGTTCAGCAAGGGGAGAGGTTTAGGAGGAAGTGAAGAAAGGCAAAATTTTGCTGTAGTATGTAGAATGAATAAAGCTTCGAATTAGAGGCCTCCACGTATGAAGGGCAGTTGAAAGAAGTCTGTAGGCAAGTTGAGAGCAGGCACCACATTCCTTGGTTGTTGACTAAATCATCAGACCCTGGGACAGTGTCTGTGAGTTGGTGAAGGTTCCAGAAATGTTTAGGGAAGAATGAGTGCATGCAAGAAGGTTATCGGAGCCTCTTACAATAGCTAGGATAAATGGTGGGGAAAGCATGAACTAGAGGTAGCACTGAGCAACTTGACATTAGAGTCAATTTGAAAAATAGGTTATGATCTAAACAGGCAAGTAGCCAATCGTAATATTCAAAGAATTGTTAAAGAGATGAACATTAAGAAATCCACTCCATTTGTAATTTTATAAAATTCGATTATTATTATTGCTTTTTAACCTCAATGTTTCCTTGGGTTTTAAAATTAAAGATTCATTTTAAAAGTTAAAAAATCCATTTATATATTAAAAAACTTCTTTCCTATTACTCAAACAGGGCACAGTATTTCAGCCATGCCTCACTTACAAAAAGTATAAGATCATAGTCACTGTATCATTTCCAAAGGAATGAACTGTTATGGTCTCTCTGATTGAATTATAATTTTAATATCCTTGTTTGTGTATGGCTGAGAACAAGTTCATCTCAAGTCCACTTTTCCCCTGACTTAAAGAAAATTCATTCAGCTCAATTCTGCTGCTTTTCCCAGATTTTAAGCATAACAGAAACCTGAGCACTCTGATTCTTCTTCAGAATCTTCAAATTCTCTATGCTAACCTGAAAGGTTTAAGGCATTCAAAACAGTTATTTTATGCCTCAGATTGAAATATGTGAATTGTTTCATTTTAAAGGGACAGTTTCTGGATATTTGGAGTGTGTAATAACCTCTTCTATAATAGAAGAATCTTTTGAATTTTTTTTTTACATTACAGAATCCTGGTCAAAATGGTTCATGTAGCAAGGTACATCAAATACTTTAGTTTTTTTCTCCTCCTTCCTCCTCCTCCTCTTCCTCCTTTCTCTTACTCTTTTTTTTTTTTTTTTTTTTTTTATCTTTTGGTGTGAGAGTTACGCAGGCATCTATAAGACACACATCTATCACATTCTGACAAGTTTGACAAAAGCGTGCACATAGAAATCCAGAGCTCTATTTTTTCATTCTACTTTGGCTCTTAGTTGACTCAAATTGTCTTTCTGTCAACTCTTAGTGTTAAAGAGAAGTGTCCAAATATGGTGATGTTGAGTTCAAGTCAGTCATGTTACCTACTTGGAATTACCTTTTCAAAGAAAGTCTTAGACTTTTTTCCTAAAGGACAACTGAAAACAAAATGTGTTAACAAGAGATTGAGATGGGGGAAAGTTGTAGGTGATGGTCATATACCACCCCTGAGAAGGTAGGCAAAAGGTCAGTTCCTATTTGCCGTTGTCTAATTTCTATGACTTTCTGCTTCTTTGGCTTAGCAAGTTTAGGCTCTGTCAGGCTAAAGTGGGACAACTAAAGGTTATTCCGATTATCTGTGATTTTGTTTTAGCACTTGGAAAGGAAACCCTCCCGCTGTTTTTAAACTGTTCAAATATCCACATAAGAAAGGGTTATTTGATGTTTAGGAGGCTCACAATAAAAATATTTCCTTTGAGGGGAATTATAAAGTTATTTCTATGAATCAACTCCTGTAATTATTGTCATGTAAAATCAATTTAGAATGAAAAAAATGGCAGTATGTTATTTTTTTAAAAAGCTCAATTTAACTTTACAATTATGAGAAATTTCAAGCATACAGAAAGTACTGTATAGAAAATGTTAAATAACTTGTATCCTTATTAAGTGTAAGCATTTTGCTACATTTTCTGAATACTCTATTTTTGTCATTCCTTTTAAAAGCTTCTATTAATTATTAAAAACATGCAAATAATATTTCTACTATGTTAATATGTGTAAAGTATAAAAAGAATAAAATGAATATTCATGTACCTTCCAAAGAATTTGAGAATTATAATTTTTTTTCTTTTTTTCTGGAGCTGGGGGTTGAAGCCAGAGCCTCCCACAAGATGCTAAATACATATTGTGCCACTGAATGACACCCCTTAGCCTCAAGTGCCTTTCCTTTATCAATCATAGTGCTGTGAGCTTGCCAGTTCAAATCTCCCTTTGTCCCCTCTCATTAAAGAGCAGTGATGTGCAAAAGGAAGCTCTGGAGTTTACATTCAGATGACTGGACTGAGTCTGAAAATTTTCCTATCCCTGTTCAATAGGTGCATGAATAATGACTTAGCTAGAAAGAGATTTGAGGGCCTGACCAGAAGACAGCCTTTGTCTGGTTAGGCCCCCTGTGGTACCTTCTCAGGCTTTCAAGCTAATTCCTGGGAAGGCCACTCTTTCCTATACATGTTTTAAATACATATCCTGTATGAATGTTTTAAAAGCTTATCAACAATTGGTTCATACTCTTTATAAGACCCATGGAAAATTATCAGTATCTAGAAGAGCACCATTCTTAGAAGAAACTAGAAGAGCACCACACTGGATTTGAGAGCAGAAAGAAGAAATAATAATCTGGTCTATGGATCTAAATTGCAAATATGACCCAAGGAGTATTGAGCAAGAAGATGATTTCCTTCTTGGTTGTGTTTACTGCAAGTGCAGGGACCAAGCAGAGATGATTTGCTATTGGTCCTGCCGGTTCAGAGACAGTGTGATGTTAAACCATAGGGACTTGTTACTTCCATGCATGATTAAATCCAGTTGTCAAGTTTGGACAGGAGAGAGCCTTTCACTCAGGAAGTCTACAGGGAAGTGCTTTGTGAGACATTGCTCATTTTCAGAGTAGAGAGCAAGGATCATCCATCATGATCAAATATGAGTATTTCACATAATTTGTCTCTAGAGAGGATGACAGTAAATAAGCTGCCTTCTCTACATTTTTTTCTGTTATGATTGAAATTCATTTTGTAAGCAAGAAAGGATGTTTTCAGGTTATTAAAGCAAAACACATACGATTTATTCAGTTTCTTTTTTTCATTTTCTCCTCTGTGCATAATTTCTGCAGTCAGGTGACTGCTCAACCATCTGTCTCTTTATTATGCATATTTGTGGTAGGTCCACTCTCTTCTGCTTGAAGTTAAATGACAGCCTCTTTGGCAAGAGAATGAGAGAAACCAACATATACTATGGGACTGTAAGGTGTTCCTGTCGTCATCTTTTGTTTTAAGGAGACTCTTTCTCTTAAGAGAAATCTTTCTTCATCCAATTCAGCTATATAGATTTCTTAAGTTCTCTGACACATACATACCTTTTGAAAAAAAAACAAGAAATCTTAGTGTTGAGCAATTTGAAAAACAAGAAGTCTCTATAATCTTTAATATCAGCTTCTTCAATACTTCATTTCATTGGATCTACTTAAATGTTTTGTTTTTAGCCTATGATTCAATAGATGACCTCATTATTTCAAGATAGTCTCTTAATTCAATTAGAAAAAAATGAAATCAAGGAAGCATATCAGCTGCAGATTTGGACATGGTGACTCTTTGGTATACTGTTGTACTCGCTTTTAATGTTAGTTCATGGATGAACTTTGTGTCACAAAACAATCCATCCATCCCACTTCGTCACCATTTGGGTTACATCTGCACTTCACATGTGATTTTGTTACAGGAGTCTGTGTACCACCAGTGGGAGTATAACTCATTTCTAGATGGATAACTGTTTCAAGGTTGTTTGTTGAAATATGTCAGATGACTAAAGAATTATGTACCAATTTCCCAAAATGAGAGTAAATATTATGTACTGCAAAATGCATCAATAAAAGAAAACCAAAAAGAAATATATTATCGAAAAAGGGAGGCTGTATCTACCTTAGTAAAATTCCATTTCATGGATTTTGTTCTGCATTATGAAACAATTAGATAGAAATTAATGAGAATAAGTTAATAATGAAACAATAAGAAATATTTGTGGACAGTTCCCTAATTTTATGTACAACAACGGGTTATTCTCTTATTGATTTTTATAATCACGTTTCAATTGGCTATTGCCATCACCCTAGGAAGATATTATTATTTTCCTTATTTATTTCAGAAAAGAAAACTGAGATATAATAATTGAGAAGTCTGGTCCATAGGCCACAAAACTAGGAGGTAGGAAACTGGGATTCCAGCCCAGGTTTGTGTGTTATGAACCAATCCTCTTACCCTCTCTGCTTTATTGTCTTTCCATATGTTGTGGCATAAAATAGAATTGCACCCTTACTATCTTCCCAGAGAGGGATCAGCCTCCAGAAAAGGTCTAGATGGGCAGGACCTCTGGCCATGGAAAGTCTGGCTACTGCAAGGGTATACTTGGCGAACAACCATGAGCACAGATGGTAGACAGCCCACACATCTCTATTTATGTAGAGGCCCCAAGTGTTTGTGTTAACAGGTTTGGGAGATAATAAAAAAGTTGTTGTTTGTTCTTTCTTTGTAAAAATTTGCAATTAATTTTAGCATAAATTTAAAAAGGGAATGTATAACTCACTAGACATCGAGAGACTGATAATCCAAGAAAATATTTGTTGGGTTTTAAATATTCCATATAAAAGTCATTTCTTTCCATTTTGACCACTAGGTGGTGCTTTGGTATTACAGGTAAATTTTAATGGGCTGGATTCCCTCCCCCCACAAACACACACTGCTTGGGTATTGGTCCAGAAAAAAGCCCAATTCAAGGCTGATTAACAGGAGTGTGCCAGGTTAGTTTGTTCGGTTTGGGTTTTCTCTATCATTATCCTTCTTTATAATCGAGATAATTAAATGCATTTGAAATTTTTGGACATTCTTTTTTCAACTTTCTTGCCATAATTTGTCTTCACTCCTATCAGAAAAGAGCATCAATACTAGGAACCAACTAAGTTATCTCATCAGCATATGATCTCAACAGGCTGCACTTTCAATAAAAATTTTTTCCTACAAAGTGGAACAAGTCACAGGCAGTGACCAAACCCAAACCCGTACTCACCTGGGTATGTCATTTGGGTATCCACAGGAGGCACACCGGCTGCTGAGAAGGCTAAAGAACATACACATGGGCCAACATGTGACTTTTTTTCTTCTTCTTCTTTACATTTTAATATCAGTGGAGATAAAAAGGGGACAGAGCAATGATTTAAACCCCTTTGATATGAAGGAGAACTGGGATCTGACGCAAGCAGTTGGATGGAAGAATAAATATCATTGCTCAAAATTCAGTAAAACTTACTGTTCATGCTATTTACAAATATTGAATTCTTTCCATTCCCATTACTGTGAAAGGACTATTTATTGGCAAGTTCCTGCATCGAGGAGTAAGTTTTTGAGCTATGAGTATAACATGAGGTAGTGGGTGATATAAACACAGGAATTCCACAAATGGCTTGGTTGTGAACTAATGTTTATCTATTTATGAACATTTGGTGCATGCTGACCAAAGTTCTAGGAACCAGGATTGCTGAGATGAAATATATACTCAAGGAGCTCAAGGTCTAGTTAGAAAGACAGTATGTCCTATGAATGGACCATTTTTAATATGCACAGACTACCAAAGGAAATGATATGACTTTGGAGAGTACTGTAAAAGCTTTTAAGTAAGATGGGGCAGCCAATAACTTACAGGCATGCTGAGTCTTAAAGGATAACTAGACAGGCAACAGGAGAAGGGAGGATGATTAGAGGGAGTAGAATGTGGAAAACCTTGAGATCTATTTTGAATGTAAGGGGTTGTAAGAATTCTGTGGTGTGGATAACATTCATGCAGGAGGGAATTAGAAATTTGGGAAATAGATAGGGGTCCTAAACATAGAGATTTATCAGAGACACTCAGACCAAGTTGAATGTGAGTTACTTTGTAAAAGCTATGGAGAGACTTTGAAGTAAGCTCTCACTTGTTCCCCACAGAATCTTGTGAAATGATTCTGCCATTTATCCCCACTTTACAGAAGGCATAAGAGAATCCCAGAGAATAGATGTGTTGCCCTAGGTGGATAGGCTTGCCATTTATCATGGTCTTCCTCTCTGGGAAATTCTAAAGCTTCACTGTCCTTCTTGAACTTTCCAAGGTACCAAAGAATTGGTTTTTCAAGAACAGATGAGATCCTTGGCTTAATTACTTAAGAGTTGCTTTCTATTTTACTCCTCAGATTAGAAACAGAGAAGCCCTGGAAGGGTTTAGCTATGAACATACTCATTTAACCTTTGCTAAGCTAAGCATACTTTCCTCGGCATTTTTCAAGAAGAAATTCACAGGGATGTTTTTGACACTGATTTTGAGTCCTGCGTTCTCTGCCTGTCTTACTGTATTTGAAGATGGAAGGGAGATACAGTGTGTTTGTGTGTGGATATGGAAGGTGGTACAGATTTAGCTCAGGGACCTTCAGCTTGGCTTGTATAACATTTGCTTAATGAGGAAATGTATAGTCGAATTTCTTCAAGAAATTGAAAATCAAGAAACAAATCAGAAAGGGTTCCTGATTTGTTTTAAAGCCTATTTTTGTTTGTGAATCCTTCTTCCCAAATTAAAAATATGATTTAAAAGCGGTCAGAAATATCTTTGTTGTGTGAGTAGAATAATGGCTTACTCAAACTCCTTAGATTGTAACTATCGTGAATTTATTCTGTTCTTGGTGTATCCATCTCTAGTTTCTTGTGCTTTGTTGAGAGGCAGGATTTAAAACAGACCAGTTGTGTGCTTGCCTCTCTGTGTACCAAAGCTACTTACACAGTGTTGGTTTTAAGTACCTGCTGAAACAAAAACAAAATCCTAGTAACAGCCCACTTCACTTTCTGTGGGTAGGAAAACCTCTCAAACGGATTATTAACTTCTTCCAAAGAAGCCTTTGTCTTTGAAATGCTGAATGCATTTCTATTCACATTAGATTTTTCCAACCACCTTGTTGATTACAAAATGCCAAATCAGAGACTTCATTAAATGGACCTGTTTTTCCCTTAATAATTTAATACTTAAATTTTTTCAAATCAAAAATTTATTGACCATCAAACCCATGACAGTCTATAAGTACATATCTTATATGACTTACATATTTCAAAAATGAATGCTGGTTTTAATACATTCATTCTTAACTATGATGCACAAAAGCAAAATATAAAATCTATTTGTTAATTTGTTCATCAAATATTTATAAAATTCCTACTGTGTAGCAGTTGCTGTATTTGGCAGTGGAGGTAAAAATAGGACAGAAGAAAAACGCCTTTGCCTTCATGAAATATATAACACTTTTTATTTCTCACAGGTCATTGAAGCAAAATTTTCTGTCCAAGACAGTGAATGAAAACCCATGTAGTCAGAATCAAGGGTGGTCAGCCTCATCATTCTCTAAAGTGGTTCTGTGAATATATCTGCCTTTAGAAAGGGCGGTTGGATCTCTCCTCATCTCTGAGTCCCCTCTATTGCCTCCATGGCTCCAACTGAGAGAAACATGCTTTCCTGCCTGCTGCCTGTCCCAGTTATGGGGTAGTAGACCTGTCTCTCAATTCTGCAAACCATACCAGAAACAAGCAGCAGTTTCAGACTTCTCTGATGGATTAGAGTCATGGTAGGGAGGAACTTTGATACTGGCTATGATGGCTCAGAGAGCAGACCACTGCCCTTGCCTTCTGTCCTATGTTTTTCTTTTAACACAGCTTCCTCCAGGCTCAAGCTATCTTGGTCTTAAGCTCCTGAAGCATAACTAGAATACTGAGTCCAAATTAAAGGGAACAAAGACCGGAGAAGTACTTCCCTCTCTCCATACCAAGGCCCACCTCTCTAGACTTTAATTTCTATTGCAAATCTTGCACATTCCCAAGAAGACCTGGAATCATGACAGGCAGGTGCCTTTCTTCTACCTAAAGGCAGGAGGCGTCCTTGTCCTGTGATGTGTACTGCTGAAGCACATGTAAGCCCAGTGCTCCAACCCTGACTGGTAAATGTTACTCTAAGCAGGGAGCAGTATCACTATAGTTCTTTGGACATGATGTAAATGCTTTTCAACCTCAGGATTTCTAGCCTCTCTAGTGTAGATAGCTACTCTATCCTCAAAAATCTCTTTGACTCTCTACTCCATCCTCTTAAATGATGCTCTCAAGTCACTCTTTAGAGTTCAGGCCAAGCCTGAAAGGGTGGCCTTCTTGGCAGTTAATGATTTTCTAAATTGAGTTTCCCTTTTTACTTGTGTTTCCTTGGGCTCTTACTTTGCTCTTTCTGTCAGACGCAGCAGCCACAGGCCAACACAGCTTGCTGGGAGTTGCCAGGTTCTGAACACAAGTATCTTAGTACAGTGGGAAGAAATCTTTCTGCAACACACACCCAGAATCTCCGAGCCCACAATGGTTCACTTCTTTATTATACCCCTAGGATAATGTGCCTTGGGTCTTAAGCCATTTATTTATTTATTTATTTATTTATTTATTTATTTATTTATTTATTTATTTTTAGTAATGCCTGATCTCTAGGCTCAAAGAATAGCTTTAGATTTAGAAGATCACTTAAATAACTAGTAAGGATTCCTAAGAATTTTTACTAAATTCAACAAAAATTTTGTCTACCCCCATTACTCTGAGAGTATGCTAGATGCAAGGGCTAGCACAGTGAAAATGATAGGCATTTCATCAGCTTTAGTAATTTTTAGTTGGGTAGAGACCACAGGCATTAAATAAATAGGTACAAGAGTGATGAGTGTTCTAAAGAAGAGGTTTAAGGTGCTCTAGGTACAGTCAGCAAAAGAATTTAACCTAATCTGCATTATTTGAGATTTATTGAACTCAACCATTATCTAACTGAATGACTCTGAGCAAACAATTTAACCTTTCTATAATTAATAGCATTTCTTCTTACCTTGTAAGCCCTCCCTGTCCAGCCAAAGCTTCTAGCTGTGTGATCCATAAGGACAAAGGACAATGCTGTCGACAGCAGTAAGCCTGACTGTAAACAGCCAACACATGCTACAAGAGACAAAGGGGACACAGAATTGACTCCAGAGCATCAGACAATTTAAAGTTGAGAATGAAGAAAACTCTCGCAGGTAGCCAGAAGACTTCACAATAGATGTCCTATCTGTCTTCTATGGAACTGACCTTCAAATAAGGGAATGGAATGCTGGCTTGTTATTATCTGCCCACCAGTGCCTGACCCTAAGATTGGGGTTGAACCCTCTTGGGAATGTAGGGACTATATCCTGAAATGTGAATTGGGTGGATCAGATGACTGGTGCATCCACCAGGTGTGTGCTCACCCACGATTTCTACACAGCTTCTCTAGTCTGCCAAGCAAACAATCCTGTTCATGATGAGGTTGAACTTCAGTTGACTATGAGACTGCACATCCACTTAGAGAGTCTCACCATATGAATTTTGTCCGGCCTCTCCCACTCCCCTTTTGTTTTTCCTGTTATCTCTCACCCCATCTACATTCTGTTTTGTATCCCATCATGGGCCTCAGGCTCTGCTAGTCCTACCTGCAGGCTCTGGAGCTAGTGACATTTTGCAGGTGGCATGGAGGGGGGATGGGAAAAGTCATTCTGGATGAGAAATTATCTGATTTATCTATGGAGATCGAAGCAGATTGTCACAGTAATTAGGGCAGTGTGGGTATTCTGCACAAGGCACAAGATGGAGAAGACACAGTTGGCATGTTCTCTGTGGATGCTAGGCAAAAACTTTGGGGACTGAATGGTGGGCTGTTGGAAAAGGATATGAAGAACAAAAACTTCTCTCCACAGAAGCCTTTGAAGTGGTAGATACTAATTTGGCACTATACACTGCAAATTAACTTCTTTGGAAAAGAAGTATGAAAACAATCAGCTGGTTGTTTTCCTTACCAGCCAAGGGAACTCCTTGATCACCCTATATTAGGGTGACACTATCTTATGGTGACAGATTTGATAAGGTCAGACACTTGGAAATTAAATGAAAAGAACAGCTGGACACTTTTTTGTATACCTGTAATCCCAGAACTCAGCAGCCTGGGAAGGATTGCAATTTCATGGGTAGCCTGAGCTACACAGTGATTTTGAGCTATAATGGGCTGTATATTGTGACCCTTCTCTGAATAAATGAATGAATGAATGATATACAAAGCAGAAGGAAGATTTAATGGGAGATTTGGGTTTTTCTCCATGCTACCCCTTTCCCTTCTTCCCTCATTACCCTCCCAGTTCTGTGCAGCAGAGATGATTTCTCAAATTTCTGGGATCCTAGAGTGTTTCATTTATAGCTCTCTGATAATAATTTTACCACTATTGTCTTTTTATACCAAGTTACCTCATTGCTACAGGATTATGGACACCCATAGACAGTGTTGTATTCCTTTTCCTGTTGCTGACTCTTTCACAGAGTAGCCCCCTAATAATGCATGTAGAATGAATAAGCAAATCAATAATGAATATGTAGTAAATAAACCCTGCCAGGCTTCCGATTCTCTTCCTTGTCTTACTTTTTTAAAAATAGTGCAATAGACCTACTTCTGGTGTCTCCATATTTGCCTTCAAGAGAATAAATATCTTTTTAAGAATAAAAATTATCCTTCTCTAAATTGAAGGTGCAAAAATATCCAGGTGCTTCTGGCTACTGAGCATTCCTATGCTGGCTCTGAGAAACTATAGCTGGTAATCAAACATCTGTGCCCATCTTTTCTCCACTTTTCATAATCCTATTCATCCTTCAAGTCTAGCTTCATTTTTACTTTCCCACTTAGTGAAGTCTTTCTGTGATGATTACCAGAGCTGGTAACAAAGGATTTCTTTTCAGATTCCTGTTACAATGAATCGCTACTAACATTCACCACAGATCATGTAGAGAAAGGCACTTTGGAAAGAGTGGCCCTGGATCAGGTCCTGCCTTTGCTACTCGGTGAAGGTCAGTTAACACTGTGACCCTGAGTTCAGTCAGGGTGATCACAAACCATAGCAATGGGATGTCTGCTGGCTTATGTGTAAGATACTTGTTCCAATAATCGGCACTTACTGACAGGCTCAAACACAACTGCTGCTGCTATTTGCATATTTCTAATCTCACTGTCTATATTGTAAATTCAAGGATCACAAGTCTTTTCAGATACCTTCACATCTAATTTAGTAGCTTTTATAGGGAGAGAGATTAACAGATAAATAAATGAACATATGTTGTATAATGAAATAGTGATTAAGTGATATGAAGACAAATGAAGAGAAAATAGAGACTGAATAGGAGCAGGGATGAAGTGGATGAGGAAAATGTCTGTGAGATGAAAATTTGGAGAGACTTTAAACAAAGTGGTAAACACAAGAAAGGAAGCTTACAAAGGTGCAAAAGATTCAGAGCAGCTCAGGGACATAGGCCAGTGGGGTAGAGTTTTACAAAGAACAGCGATTTCTAGGAAAACAACTGTGAACTCTCTGAGAGATCACTCCAGTGTTGAGGAGTTGAAAGAGCAGAGGTTCCGGATGTTCTGAACAAGTGGTGATGGGAGACGTGACCAGGCTGCATTCAGAGGATGGAGGGGCTAGATATGGCAGTTTAATCTGAAAGATTCAACTATCTGTGTAGAAAAAGAGAAAGAGAGGAGTTGAGCATTCAGGAGAGACAGAAGTGATGGGGCATGATGAGGAAGGAAGAAACAAATGAAAGTCAAGGCAGGAGCAGTAAGAGTAAGGCTTGGTGTGGTCTCAAGGCTTCTCCTGAAAGTGTGGCCTGGCTTTCTGCTGGGGATGGAGGGTACAGGGTGGTGGGTCTGAGTTACCTAGAAGGGGAGAAATCGAGCAACGTCAAACAGAGAGGAAGTCCATCAAAGGACATTTAAAAACCAAGTTTGTTGCTTTTGATCTTGGGTAAAGTAAGCCATGTGGTACATAAGGGCATCTTCACAGAAACAACCCAAACCCCACAGTCCATACTGTAGGCATTCCTGAGAGGACAATGTCTGCTTAAAAAATGCACCCTGCCTATGCATACTGCATTACACACACACATGAATATACTCACTACTCTACATCCTTTTCAACTCACAACCAATTTGAATATTATGCTGAGTACTCTAACTTCCACTGAATTCTGCAGTCTGAGAGTATTTTAAAAAGTTTTTTCCATTTTACTCTTGAATTTAGATTTGTAATCTCTATACAGCACTATTTAGTAAGTTTAGATTCAGAAGTTTAAGTCTGGCCACAGGAAGTGGTTTTAACTTTTATAGATGTGCTCATTGTGATCAACGTGGACCTTTGTGATGGACCGTGGACCATGCTGGACACTTGATACCTATGTTAGCCCATGGGAGACCCTTACACCCATTCTGTAAGTTGACAGATAGGGAAACTGAGGATCAGTAGTATTCATGAATTTGTTCAGGCTTTGTTAAGAGGAGCTGTGAGGTTGTAAACATGGGTCTTCTTTGTCTAGTGCACACCATGTCACCTAGCTGCAGCATGAGGATGAAGAACAATAGTCTTTAATTTTGATACTGAAGATGCTCTTCAGCTCATGCTGGCTTGAATTTCATGTGCATGGAGGGAGAGGAGAAAGTGCATTTTAATAAGCTTCAAATAAATTAATTTCATTTTACTTCTTTTGATGTATGGTCTCTTCAAAAAATCTAATTCTACTGATGTTTATTAAGTGCCTCTATTCACTTGGAAAGTGCCAGGCACTTCAGGGGATCTATGGATGAGTGTGATTTTCGGCCCATGCTTCAAGAGCTTACAATCTAGTGGAGAGGATGAGTATGCAATTTGTTCTAATACCAGATTGAATGTGATAAGCACCATGAGAAGAAGCATAAACAATAGGCTTTTAATACAGAAATGCAAGGTTATGTGAATAATTAGAAAATTGGCCCAGTAGTGCCTGAACACCGGAAGCATCACACAATAGGACTCTTCAAAAGGTCTTCATTTTTAACGTGATCATTTGTCTGCTTGAATCTGTGCCATGCAGTGAGTAAAGAATGTGTTGATGGTGATAAGGTCATCTACCAGACTACAATGGTCAGTGATGTCAGCCCACTTTGTCCTACAGGTGTGTTATTCAAACTCAGGAGTGAGGCAGTATGTTCTCAACCATTCCACTGGGGTAACTGACCTGTAGCTACTCTTGGTTCTTTGGGTGTTTGGGCACCAACAGGTTGTTCAAGATGACAAATGCAATTGTACAAAAATGTTTGCAATATAAAATTGTTGTTTTTTGTATTTTAGGATGTTTTATTGGAGTTCAATAATCTGAACTCCAGAAATACTATGAACCCAGAATAGGTCAAGCCCTATGTATTCCGGGTACATAAGCATTTTCTTGGAATTTAAAAATAGGGCAAGAGATACCATCATGCAATTTATTTTTAGGTTTGCTACAAGATTTTGGAAGAAAGGAATCTGAACTAAGGAACACAAGCTAATACAATGCACCATTTGCAAATAGGAACTTAATACTCCCTCATGCATCACTTATATATGCTAGGTTGAATAACTGTCATTTCCAAAACACACATGACTTCTGTCTTCTAAGAATTTATGTCTAAACAGAAAAGATGGGAGAGTGGTCTGTTGAGAGGGGGAAAGCAAGATTTCTTGAGCTGTTGTTATTGGGAACACACAACTAACTGCAGGATCCATGCATCATTCCAGAACTTTACAACACTTTGCCCTATTCTCTGCCACCAAGTGGATGTTTGTCTCCATATTTATCTGAACACCCTTGTACTTTTGTTCACTACACCCCTTTGCTGCGGCAGGTCAGTTCTTCCCTGATGGATGGCTGCAGCAGCATTTGGTGTTGCTTGGATAAAGTGATGGATGCTTCCCTCTCCTCTCCGGCTTCTTGGAGCCAGAATACCGAAGTGGTGGTTAAAGGGTGATTAATCTTCCCTAATGGTACTGTGATTTACAAACAGGGCTTTGGCCACCATGTCTTCATTAGCCTTAAACAGAGCCCAATTACTTCAGATTAGGTAATCGGTAATTTGGAGGGTAGAGGCCTTCTGAGCATGGGTCATAAAATCCTTTTGGAAAGGAAAAGGCATGTGGTCCCAGTGGGCAGGAATCCACAGGGAAAGAATTAAACTGGCCTGTGGTCTGGGCACCCCTCCTGTTAAACACTCTAGATGGGGAGCAGCAGGGATCTCTGAGGTAGTTAGGATGGACACTCAGCAATGCTCTCTTGCCATTTCTTTGTTTCTTAAATAACATTGTCTGACCCTTGGTATTGAAACTGGGAAATGTGCTTTTCTAAAGATGGAAGACATATTCTTAGTGTCATTGGAAGTTGGATGCATTTCTTTTTCTTTCTTTTTTTTTTTTTTTGATACCAGGGATCAAACTTAGGTCTTTGTGCTTGTGCAGCAGAGGGCAAAACCACTGAGCTAAATCCCTGGCCCTGGATGCATTCCTTTAAATGGTCATCTAGAACTTACTCTGTGCCCAGTAATATTAAGAGTTCTGGAGACTCAGAGACAATCACAGAAAAGCAAGCTCTGAATCCATACAGCTCACCTTGCATGGCAGAGATAGAATAAGCAACTACACCTTTACTATGTGATGGTTGTAAATGCTGTCTGGAAAACCAAACTGGTAAGAAGAGAAAGCAGGAGGCAAAGGTTGGTCAAAGAAGACTTCCTGGATGGGGATATTTGAGTAGGAATTCACTGCAATGAGGGGTTTGGTGGTCATGAGAATGGCCTTGAAGGCAGAAGGACAGCTAAGTGCAAAATTCATACCTCAAATGGCCTATGTTCCTTCCATTTTATTTATATTTTAGCTTCTACCAGGAATCATTCAGTATGTACAAGTGTGTTAAATGAGCTGGAGTTGGTAAATTACTAGAACAGTGTCAGGTACACTGTTGGTTTTCAGAATGATGTGAGCTACTGCTTCTCCATTTGCAGCTGAAGGCAATGACTGAAGATTCATTCCTATACACACAGGGTTGTTATGTTGACTGTTCACATACCACATCCTGTAGCTGCTGGAAAGCCACCGGAAGATTTTCTTTTTCCTTCCCCCTCCCCCACCTCTGCTTTCTTCTCACTTGTCTCCTGAAACACAAGGATGTCAAGAGCTTAAGGAAATGAGAGGTACAGAGCAGCAGTAGCAATGTCAATTAGGTACACTAAGTCCCTGACTTAAGAAAGAGCTTCCTGGAGCCTCTCAGGCTGCCTTACCACTGCTCCAGAGCACCAAGGAGGTGAGCTTCATGGGCAACAGCACCCCATCCCCAACTGTGCCAAGCCATTACCTGGATCCACACTGAAGAGTTGCCGGGGTCATAAAGGACACTGTTGTGAGCTTGAGAAGATAGAGTTGAAGGGAACAACAGAAAGAGGGCCTCTCTGAGGCCCCTTGATAAAAATTAGAGCCCACCAGAAAAGTGAAGAAAATCTCTGCAACAAAGGCACACCAGACCACCTTAGTTGAGGGAGCAGTGGTGTGGACCAGATCAGCTTGGCTGCAAGCAGGTGCCAGCCAGGGCTCCATCCTGACCCCAGAGACTGGGGTACACTGGCCCAAGCCAAGGGCCTGCCTGGAAAAGAGCTGTACAGGCACACAAGCAACAGCCAGAGGTTTACCTCAATACCATCAGTAAGTGCACAAGACCCTAGCCAGAAGCTTGCTCACACAACAGGAACTGGGGTGCACAGCCCCCAGCCAAAGACCCTCCCAGACAACAGCTACATAGGGGCTGTAGCCAGTGGCACACCTAGATATCATCCCAAGTGTGCCCCACTTCAGGCCCCAGCCAGAAGCCCACCCAGACAGCTAGTCAGCCCAGAGATCCAGAAGGCCATCTTTCTGAACCCAGAAATTAGGTTACTGGTGACCAGCAGAGAAAAGGCAGTTCTGTGGCTTGCTGAGAATTGAAGACCACTCGGTGAGCAAAATGTTGCCTCAGCACAGCAGGCTACATCTGTTGAAATGAGAAGACATGTAAACAAGTCTCAAAACCAGACTTCCAGATCACCTACAGCAACCCCAAAGGGAAAGGAGATGAAAGACTCTGATACTCAACCACCTGGATGCTGTGAACTGGCAACAAAAGAGGATCTGGAAAAGATGAAATCAGAAATAATTTCTCAGATAGTGGCAGAGATTGTCCCCACAGTGCAAGACATGATTAATAAATCTAGAGAGGACATAGATAAAAAAAAATAGAGGAGCTGAGGAACATGATGGAACCCCAACATAGGAAACAAATGGAATTCATAAAACAGATGCAAACAGGAGATTTCCAGGAGATTGAAAATTCCATTGAAAGTTTACACAGCAGAATGAGCCAATGTGAGGACAGAATTTCAGATATAGAAGATAAGATTGTAATTAATGACCAGGAAAAGAAAAATTTCCTTAAAATAGTAAGGGACCATGAGAAATCAATCCAGCAGCTGCTAGAAAATGCAAAGAAGAATAACATAAGACTGATCGGAGTCAATGAAGAAACAGGAGAGAGTGAAGATGACATAAAAAAGCTGTTCACAGAAGTGATGGCAGAAAACTTCCCAA
This sequence comes from Heterocephalus glaber, assembly GCF_000247695.1. The sequence goes on along the minus strand of NW_004624734.1, from coordinate 22,937,891 downwards.
GCAGGGGAAAAGAACTTGACAGATAGGGATGCATATAGGACTCCAACTTGCCTTGATCAAAAAAAAAATCTACACATAGGCATGTAATAGTTAAGATTCCAGAAACCCAACAGAAGAACAAAATTCTAAGGCAGTTAGAGAAAAGAAACAAATCATACAAAGGAAAGCCCATCAGAATCACAGCAGACTTCTTAACGCAAACCCTCAAGGCAGCAAGAGCTTAGAGTGATGATAAACAGCCTCCAAGCCAGATTGATGTACCCTGCAAAACTGTCTTTCAAAATTATTGGAGAAATAAGATACTTTCATGACCAAGAACACCTTAGGAACCTTATGAATACCAAACCAGCACTCCAAAAAATTTTAGACCATATCCTAGGAACAGGCAATGAGGATCACAACCCCAGGAAGCCCAGCAGAATGAATCCATCAGGCATGACAAAAAATTAAATGCAAAGGGGGAGAATCCAAGAAAAAGGAAAAGTCATGACAATGATAAGTCAGTATGTATCAGTTATAATTGTCAATGTTAATGGTCTCAATTCACTAATCGAAAGAAATAGACTGGCAGAATGGGTCAAGAAGCAAGATCCAACAATATGCTGCATACAAGAAACACACTTAATTTAAAAAGAAACTCATAGACTGAAAGTTAAAGGGTGGAAAACAATACTCCATGTGATGGGAACCTGAAAAAAAGCAGGAGTATCTATCCTCTTTGCAGATCAAGTGGATTTCAAACCAAAATCTGAAACACTCTGGTCCCAAGAATTTCAGATAAGGGACAGTCCAACTGTATGTACAAATCCATTGTGAACATGTGTTTTCATTTCTCTTAAGTAAAAACTTAAGAACAGAACTGTTGATTCGTAACAGTGATATGAGAAATTTCTATATTGTTTTCCAAAATGGTTTTATCATTTTATATTAGCAGTATTAGAAAGTTCTAACTGGTTCACACCTAAGCTGACATTTGTTCTTTTACAACCTTTAACTTAATCTTCCTAATGAGTATATAATACAGTCTTTTTATTGTATTGATTAGTGTTTTTCTGAGTCTAGTGTTGTACACCTTTCCTTGTGCTGTACTGGCTATTTATCATCTTCTTGTGTCTACTTTTTAATTGGGTTATCTATTAATGAGTTGTAAGAGTTCTTTATATATTCTGGTCATAGGTTGTATGTATTGTAAATATGTTCTGGTTAAGGACTACTTTTAATTTTCCTAACAATGTCTTTTAAAGTTTCAAATTTTGATTGAATCTCAATTTATCAATTTTTTTCTTTTATGCATCATTTTTTTTTTGTATCCTAGGAATTTCTTGCCTACCCTAAATTCATGAACACTTTCCCTTATACTTTCTTCTTAAAATTTTATAGTTTTAGTCTTTCATATTTAGGTTCATAGATCTTTTCATGTTATTTTTATGTATGGAAATAAAGGGTTGAGATTAATTTTTTATATATGGATACCAGGTGTTCTAGTACCACTTGTCGAAAACATTATCTTTTCCTTTGCTCTTGAGTTGAGTTTATGTTCTATAAAATGTTAATATTGAATAATCTTTCAAAAATCAGTGAACCATATATCCCTGGTTCTATTTCTAGATTCTCTGTTTTATTCCATTTATCTATATGTCTTTCCTTAAACCAACATCACCTTGATTACTGTAGCTTTAGAAGAAGTCTTAAAATTAGGTAATAAATGTCTTCCAACACTGTTATTTTTTTTTTCTTTTTACTTTTCCAGGTCCCTTCTATTCCTACATAACTTTTAAATTTCAATATCCAATTCTTCATTTACAGCATGTATACATAGATCTGAATTTTTATGTATACCTTGTGTTTTCTAATCCTGCTAAATTCAAATACAAGTTCTAGGGATTTGTTAGTATTTTCTCTGTAGATGATCATTTCATCTACAGATAAAGATTTTGCTTCTACTTTGCCAATCCTATCCTAATTGTGTCATTTTATTGCCAGACTATTTTGGTTTAGGCCTATGTTTCAAAGTTTAATGGATAGATTAAGTGTAGGCATATCTGCCCTTGTTCCTCACATTAGGAAGAAAGCATTGTATCCTTTCCATTCATATAAGGTGTTTTTGCTGGAAATATAGAGTACATGTCTTTTATCTGTTGAGAAGGTTTTGTTCTACTTCTAGTCTCCTGATAGCTTTACCATGAACACCTGTAGAATTTAGTCTAATACTTTTTCTGCAACTACTAATAGGATTATATGCTTTCTCTTTTCCTTTGTTAAAATGATGACTTATGGGGGTGGATCTTCCAATGCTGAACCAACACTGCTACCCTATAATAAAACTACTTATTACACACTGCCAGATCTGACTTCTAATAGTTTGTTTTGTTAAACAAATTTTTATTTATGTTCATACTTTTCTCTTCTTTTATCTTTATCCAGTTTCAGTATTAGCACAATGTTGATTTCCTATGAGAGGAGACGTGTTCCTTCTTTTTTCTGCTTTAAATGTTTGATATAATTTATCAGTTAAAATGTATATGAGCCTGCTGTTGTCATATAGGTAGGTTTTCAAGCTAGGAATATACTTTCTTTAATAGGTGCTATTCAAATTTTATATTTCTTCCAGATTCAGGTTCATTAATTTGTCTTCCAAGGTACTTCAGAGAAGTTGTCAAATTTATTTCAAAAAGATTTTTGTAATAAGCTTTCTGTATCTTTTGAAATTTTGTAAAATCTGTGGTAATGTCCTCTAAATCTTGATATTGTAATTTTAAAAAATGTATAATTGATATTGTGTAACAGGAAGACAAGATCTAAAGGAGTAGGGGAAGTGGGAGGTGTAGGAGAAAGGAAAGAAGGGAAAAGAAAAAATATGAGAAAAGGAAAAAAATGGAAATAAAGTTTTTGTAAATAGGGAAGGGTGGAGAGGGTGAAGGGAGGGCAGGGAAATGGGGAAAAAATAAGAATCAAGATACTCATGTAATGGTACAAGATCCGAATGATGAATGTAACTAACTGTATTTTCTACCTAAAATGTACCAATAAACTTAATGGAGAAAAAAAAAAGAAAGAGCTTCCTTCTGGGAGAACATTCATAAGTTGGATTCATTTGTAATCCAACCAAGCAAGTCTTATACAGTACGTCTGTGAATCTTATATAGTACACCTATGAAAGTTTGTAACTCAAATGTTTGTAAGTCGGGGAGTTACTGCATTGAAATGAGGTGAGGATAAGAAGAGGAGAGTTTTGTGGGTAGCTGAGACTACATAGTACCTGGCAGTTTAGAGTGTCATTTGGCTACAAAGGTGATGGACAGTCTCATAGTGATCAGAGGGGATGTGCATAGTAACTGTGCCTTTTCAGGGCTCAGTAGGATGCTGTAATTTGTATACTGCTATAATTATCTTCGAAGCTGTACCTATACTATTTGCAGTTCTGATATCAATATTCTGTACTGATATCAAAAATACTGAAGACTCATATGCATATGAAATCTTGCTCCTATAGCCCAAGTAACTTTTGAATTGTCTCTATTTGGCAATAATAATAGCACTCATAGAAAATATTTATTGAGCAACTGTTAAGTAGTGTTATCTCTAACACAACAGATCAAGGAGATCAGCCAAAGCCCCTCTGCTCCATAGATGAAGCCATTGAGAAGCAAAGCAGTACTGATGGACAGAAAGCTGTGTGACCTTGAACCTGACTGACTGTAAAACCAGTTTTCCTGCCAACTCTGATATTCTCAAAACGTTCCACCATTCTCCTCCCTTGGAGAGTTAGCCACATGCTCTATTTTATCCATTCCTTTCCCCCTTTAAGTCCAGTGTGCTCCTTCTTTTCAAAGATTTTGTAATCTATTCTTCAGTGTCCAACACTATACTTTTCCTCTCACCTAGTGTCTTTACTTTTGTGTCTTGTGCTGTTTTGTGTGTGTCTTCTGGCCTCCAGTTGCTCCCCCATCAATCAGTCTCATGCACAGCTCTCAGATTCATTGTCTTATGCATCACTTTGGTACATTGCTGCCATCATATTGTACAGGACTGTTCCAGCACAATAGTCAGGCACTGAACAGTCCAGTGCCATTGACACCACCTCAATTATCCAACCTTCTTCCAGCTGTGTGGCTAAGTTTGCATCCCTGAAGTATGCAAGGTATATTCTCTGATCACTTAGTCTTGCCCTATAAGGCTTCATGGAAAGGGCTCCTCCTCCTTATCCTTTCTAAAAGATCCAGATCAATTTCTCTCTCTTCTATGAAATTTATCCTTCCTTCTTCTGGTATATTGATCTCTCTTTCTTGAACACTTTCTCTAAACTCTAAAGGTCTATAAAATGCTCCTTTTTATATAGTCCTTCAATAAAAGCAGTTTATCTTACAGAAGATGCCACGTACTGAGGCTGGATTATTTTCTTCAGTGATCGGTGACTCTGCTCAGCAGCAGCAGTAGCTAACAGAAATCACAGCTAACTAACGTTGGCTTAGCCAGCTGGAGGTTGATGGTGGAGGTAAGAAGAAACCTAGAAGTGTGTGGTACAGGGTGCACAGCTGCTCCATTACACCTTTTCAAAGCCCTGCTCTGTATGGTTTGACTTCTGCACACTGTCTGCACGGTCTTTCACCTCCCCATTTGTTGCCTCCAACTCACTGTATACTCATTGCACCCCCAGACAGTAGAAATGGAACAGTAGAAATCCAATCAGAATCATGTAAGATGCCATCCTTAGCTGCAAGGAAAACTAGGAAATTGAGTCTGGGTTTTTAAGCATTTTTAGGGAAAGCAGGACTCCTGAAATATGGGCAAAAAAGTGATCTTAACTGAACCAGTTTACAGCATCAGTTACAAGAAAGCTTAATGAATCAATCCTCAGGTCTATGCAGTGTTTCATTCTCTGTACAGAGAAACATTGAAGTGGGGAAAATGTGAATATTGGAGTCACATTGGCTCATTATTGAATAGTGGCACTGTGTCCTTGTGGTCACATGATCTTGAATATGTCACTTATATTTCCAAGATGAATTTCCTCATTGAAACATTTGGCTGAAAAATGTCACTGCCTCTCTGAGTATTTGTAATAATTAAAAGAGGTGAAACTCACAACCTATTATGTGGCACATAGGTGCTCAATACATATTGGTTTTTCCTTCTTCCCATCAGTGCAGAGAAAATACGGAAGGCATTTAAAAAGAAGAAGAAGAATTGCTTCAGAGGAGACAATATTTCCTACCAGGTCATCCCATAAACTCTTTTCAACAAGGAAAAATATTGCCCCTGTAACAGAACTGCTGATGTGTTTGAGATTTATTTATCTTGTAATTAAGAGCAGAAAAGAAATCTCTGAATGTTTGTCAAACTGTTGACCCGTGGACACAGAGCTATGTGAAAATAACTCTCAGGTGTTTAATGAGGATCAATAACAATTTGTGGACTGTCAGCTCTGGGGTCCCATCACCTCCAAACATGCAGGAGCCCCACTTATGAGAAGTGACACCTAGTGGGAGGGATGATAGAGTGATATCCAGTCAGCAAGATGTGCAAGAATCATTTGTGATTTCTATATATTTATGTGCATATACTATATATGCATATGTATGCATATATATGCATATATACTATTTATATATACATATTTTAGAGTACATTCTTAGCCCACCCAGCTCCCATTCCCCTTAAAAGTAGAATCAAATTTTCTATGTACTTTATTCAAACCTTTAAACAAAAAAAAAATTGGCACAGAAGCTTTTATCTGTGGATTTTTTAATTAAAAACTTTACATATATATATATATATATATATATTTGGAATGTGATAAAAACCATTCTTTTTTTAATAAAAAGGAAAAGCAAAACCTTGCCAGATGTTGGGTGGAATAGTAACCAAGCGATTCAATCAGAATTCTCCTGTGGGAGTGTGGACGCTCTCGGTCAATGTCATGGAATGAAATAGTCTCCAGTTCAGCCAGCAGTGAGTTATTCCATCTGGTTGTGGCAATTAGGAGCTGAAGATGACGGGAAGTTAAATGACTATCTTTATGAAACAAAGCAAAACAGAAAGTGGAACAGCTGGGAGGCTGGATGGCTGGGGGACACGGAATTGGATCCAGAATAGGCTATTACCTCCAGTTGCCGGTTGTAATGCCAATACAGGTTAATATGAATTGAAGGTTGCTGCTGTGTGGTAGCAGTTAGCTGTCACTTGCCTGAAATAGGACAGTAGCATACATAGGGCAGCCTGAATTTAGGTTCTAGAGTGTAACATCCTCCCTAGCCAGGGGCCAAGCCACCAGATTAGCTGTGTACAGGAGGGGTCAGGCATGAGATTCACCAGGTCATAGAACTTCACCTGGAGAAAGGATGTCACTGCGGAGACCAGGGCCTGGGAACACTGATGTATGTGTATCCTTTCTTTGCCTGTGCTATATATTGAGGAAAAGAATGCATAGCTTTTCTCAAGACCAAAGAACGGTAGAGTCAATCAGTCCTCTCCCAGTTCCCACCACCACGAATAAAAATCAAAGTGTAGCACCTACTTCAGATCTTATCTTTGGAGCTACACAGACCAAACCACAGATTTTTGGTTTATCACTTAACCTTTGGCAGACGTATTTTTGTAATTTGTCTAGCAAGGATAATAATATTATTAACCCCATAATATTTCATAAAGAAAATTTGATATGTATATTTTTACTATAACATATATTAAGTGTCCAGTTAATGTTAGCTCTCACTGTTATTGTTGAGTCATGCTCAAGGTTGATGGCAGGAACAGGACTCGACCCCGATCCCTAATTCACTTCTCTGGCCACTGGAAAATATAATAATCTCTTTCTTTCTTCATATTTATTATGCCCTTTGTATTTTGGCAGGACAAAGCAGGTAACAGAAGACATTGAGATCAGCGGGGCTTGATGGGGCACACCTATAATCCCAGCACTCAGGAGGCTGAGGCAGGAGGATCACCATGAGTTTGAGGCCAACCTGGGCTACATAGTGAGTTCAAGGCCAGCCTGAACTACACAGTGAGACCCTTTCTCAAAAAATAAGTAGAAAAAAAAATTTAAAAAGAAAAAAAGAGATAAAATGATTAGTTCTACATTGCAGGGGCATAAGGGTTATTTATGCATTTTGGAGTTTGCTTCCAACATTCTTTAAATGTCTTCTCTAAACTGGAATCTGGAACAGGAAATCACAAAGAGCCAGGAGGTTGGACCTTGGCTTTACAGTGCCCTCCACCCACTCTACCCAAGAACAAACTGTGAGCAAGGTGATCCAGCTGATTCCTCATTAGCAAGTGGAAGTCTCTCGAAGCAGCTCCTTCCTTGAATAGACAGAGTGGATCAGACAAAAAGGATGACAGATTAGGGCCTGTCTGGTGCCTAATGTACTGTTTACTGCAGTATAAATGACTGGTGTTTGGGAAGTGACAAATGAGAAAGAACATAAGTACAGACCTAAATGATTTCCAAGTTTCTAAAGTCAGAGTGGGCTGCGATGTTGACAGGGGTGGAAGGAGTCACGGATTGGAGTTTTGGGGTCATAAAAAAAGCATAAAGAGGACTTTTCAATTAGCCATTGATCTAAGAGCTGCCAGAGCTTTTGTGCCATGTACACAAGGTGCTGCCAAGGGGTTCACAGGGATAGGGTAGGCATGGAGCCACACTCAGCCAAGCTGCAAGATTCCCAGGGAGATGACAGGGACCAAAAATAATAAATGTGTTTGAAAGAAGGCATGAAAGAAAGAAAGAAAGGAAAGAAAGAAAGAAAGAAAGACAAGAGAGAGAAAAAGAGAGAAAGGAGAAGGGAAGGGAAGGAAGGAAGGAAAGAAAGAAAAAGAAAAAGGGAAGTGGGGACAGAAAGAAGGAGGTGGAAAGGAAGGGGATAAAAGGAAAGGAGAAAGGGAGGGAGACTGGCAGGGGGGAATCCAGCATATCAGTTAACCTGAAGCCTTGATATTTGAGTTGAGAGAATTTGTGATGGTCCAACTTGCCAACTTGTCACCAGAGACCATAAGCTTTCAGTTAACTCAAAACCATTGAAGCCATCTAGCGTTTTTACTTAGTTTCCAATAATAATGATGGTCGTGATAATATAAGACAGGCTCCAGATACATTATTTGCAAACACATCAACATTATACCTTGCATTTTCTTTCTCAGGGGTTTATGTTCCTGCATTCACCATTTCTCCAACTAATATTAGCTGAGTGTCTATTTTGTGACATGCTGGGGATAAACTAATGAACAGACAGAAATACCTGCCCACATGGAACTTGCATACAGACTGGAAAGAACATACAATGTATTGGATACCATACCAAATTATGTAAATAATGAATGGATGCTGTGAAGGCAGTGACCTTGGGACACAGACATAGAGAGGGGTAGGGTGAGGAGAGAAGCGTGTCTGCTACTTTCTAGGAGATGGTTAGGCATGTGTTTGGGGAGTCCTGAATAAAAGAAACAAGCAACTCATGTAGCTATCTGGGGACAAGCATTCCATCTTAACAGAAGAGCAAGTGAAAGGGTCCTGAGGTCACAGTGTGGTGGAGGGATGTCAGGAAGACCAGCACATCTAGAGAGAGGGAAGCAAATGGGAAAGTAGGAAAGGAGGGCAGAGACAGACAGGGGCTAGATGGACAGGACAGGGCATTTTAGGATACAAGTTGAAGTGCTTTGTATAACTCTGGCTGATGTATTGGAAACATTTGGTGGGAAAAGGGGCCAGAATGAAAGCGAGAAGACCAGGTTGGAGTGTCATACTGCAGCCGAGCTGGTAATTCTGGGACCCTGGACAAAGACAGTAGTTTTGGATTTAGGCTATATTTTCAATGTCGATCTGATAGAATTTGCTTGTGGACTAGAGGTGAAGAATGAGAGAAACTGAGTTTGTACGTCCTTATATTTAAAAATATTTGTATTTTAACTTTTGTGCTCAATCCTCTGTTAGTTATTTGATGGCCTTTTCTTTTGAGGCAATCAGATTAAATTATAAACTGGATTAAATCAAATTATAAATTATATAAATTATAACTATCCAGAGGTCACAGAATGGCCCTGTTTGGATCACATTCAAAAGTCTACAAATATGCTATGTTTGCTCATAATGTTTTACATCTTCAAGTCAGAATTTAAAAATCTAGATATCTGAATTCTTTTGAGAAATTGTATGATTTGGAGTAAAGAAGAGCCATTCTCATAAAGGCAATTGTTTATTGGACCTGGGTAGTTATTGCTCTTTTTATGGGGAAGAGAAGCTTTTCAGTTCCTCACTGTTACAACCTGAACTCACCCCTCCCCTCCACTACCTGGGTGGTCACGATGCCATTTTCGCTCTCCACCTGCTCCTCACTGTGTAATCAGTCTTTGAAAGAGATGTCAGAGATAATCATGAATGCAGTTACCTCAGAATCAGGGATCAGGGATCTCAGGACTATTGCAAGCAATGTCCAAACCCATATTCAGCCCAAGTTTTATTTGTAAATCCATTCAATATTATTTACATAAATATAGATGTATATTATTTTTGGAGAGTTAAAATAATTTCAAATTATAATAAATAAAATAAGTATTTCTCAAGTATCAGACACTAAAAGTACAATTGCTTTCAAGAGCTTGTTCCTCTCTTTTCCTTTTTTATTCTTAGAAAGAGACTATTAGACTCAAAAGGTTGGGGACAGTTTTTCTCTTGTAACCCTCCGGTTTACTGGCAGCAAAAGGAAATCCAACAGGGATAGTTTGTTTCCAAAACTGCTCAGCTAATTAAAGAATTCAAGTCTCCTAACAGGCTGCCCCAGATCCTTCTAGCTGCTTGTTCCAAACTCAAACACCACGAGGCTAGAAGAAGATGCTTTTGAAGTTTTGACATCTGGATTCTTGGTTTTATTCCAGGGATGGCAAATTCCAGTTGCCACATGGATAGAAAAGATTTTCTCCTTGTGAGAATTGACTGTGGACAGTATCTCTCAACAGCCACACTGCTGACATTTTGGACTGGATGATTCTTTTTGTTGAAAGGATAGTGGTGAGCATTATTGGGTGTTTAGCAGCATCCCTGGCCTTTACGTACTAGTCTTCAGTGGTCGCCCTCAACGCTAATTGTCACAGTGGAAAGATCTCCAGACATTGCCAAATGTACCCCGGAGGGGGCCAGAGTCCTCCTCCACTCAGAATCACTGCTGTGGACAGACACCGCTGTTTTCCTCATTGATTCTGAGTCCCAGGGAAAGGCCTTCCCCACTCAGCAGCCAGGCATCCTGTGGGCCCTAGAGCCACTTGAATAAGTGCTCCCCGGTTCCTCCATCCCTCCTCAAGGGCAAAGGCACATTTATCTACAGCTTTTTCCCAGAGACCTGTAACTTTCACAGTGCAGTCCTTTTTCTTTATAAGTGTCTTAGAACTTTTTCACTTTCAAAACACTGATTAATGTCCCATACCTCCAACTGGACAGGTACCTGGTTTTTGTCTATTTATCTATTTGTCTCTGTTAGCTTCTAAAAACTATCTCACGTAGAGTTTCTCACTTATGTTTTTTTTTCTTTTCATATTTATTGTCTTTTGTGTTTCTCTGTGTCTTTTAAATGTAATTTTGGTCCGGAGCCAGGCTTTCTCTACTTATATCAGTATCTTGTTATCTATACCTATATTTCATTTTATGGTTTAACCTTTCAGTATATATACCCCCAATTCCTACTGTTCTTGTAAAGACTGTTTCTGGTTCCTTTCTTGACTGGTGTGTGTGTGTGTGTGTGTGTGTGTCTTTTATTCTGGCTTTTTCTATTTCTATCTATTCTGCTGTTTTGTAGTACCCCCTCCCATTTTGGGAGGATGGTGACATGTTTTCCTGGTATTTCTGTTTGTGACTTTTTTTTCTCTATTGACAACTCATTCCATTTCTGCCTTTCTTTTGGAAATGGCCCATCTGGACTCAGCTCCTATTGAGATCTCTTTCTCTGGGTAGGAAGTTCATCAGCCACAGAATGGAAACCTTTTATTTCTGTTCAGTGGTAATCCTAAGGGGAAGACAGGGAATGGCCCTTTCCATTAAGTGAGAAAAGGCAATTTTTTATTTGTTTTATTTCACTGAATGGAAATCTTAAAGAAAACACACATCTAGTACTAAATCTGAGAAAGTTCAGTATTTAACATTTCATAAAGTTAGTATGACAGAAATTGAAATGATTCTATATCATAAGCAAGCTTCTTAGAAAAGTCATAAGTAATATGACTTTTCATGAACTCAACTCTTTTTCTAATGCTACTGAAATAAAATCAAGGATTTATACACAAGATACTTAATGTGAAGTTCAAGAATAAGAAACTAAGAGTAGTAGTTGATGATTTATAAAGTACTTACCTTGTCCTTTGGTTCCCGAAAATGCCCAAACCAACAAGGAGGACATTGCAAGGTTCACAAGGATAATGAGAACTATTCTATCTTCTCAATTTTGTAAGAAAATGAGAATTGTAATAAACTTGCAAAACAGATTGGAATCCATCTGGTGTAGCCAAATTAATCCTCCTTTAATGACTGTTTATATTGTGTATCCAAAATCAAATTCAGTATTAAGAGTTAATCAATTACAATTTATAATCATTTTGGCTCACCAAAACAAGAGGGAATTGAAATGTGAGTAAATTTTATTTTATAGTAGGAACATGTTAAAAAACATGCCTCTTAATTGGACCATATGTAAATAATCAAATTATATCTGAAATTTTTATTGTTTAATTTTGGTAAAGGGAAAAGTAATGGCTAGTGAGACTGCAAAGCAATGTGAAGAGGGCTTGTTACTGAAGTTTGTGAGCATTGCTCCCCTCAAAAAAAAAGTCCTAAACAAAACTTGAGGGGGAAATAAACACATTAAACCATGAGTGAAAGTATTTCTCTTCTCTATAGTCCAGGATGAATGTCTTTAGTACTCTGTTTTTTATTTTTTTGGGTTTTTTTTTTTTTTTTTTTGGTACCTGGGTTCAAACTCAGGACCTTGTGCTTGTGCAGTAGGCGGGGGCACCACTGAGCTAAATCCCTGGCTTTAGTACCCTGTTTGATGTTTCTTGATGACATTTGATCTTTTTTCTGCATAATACTTACCACAAGAAGAAAAATGGTATGTGGTGGTAGGAAGTTAAACACTGGGGCTGGGGTTCAAATCCTATTGTCTTTTCTATGCCTCTGAACAAGTAAAGTTAATGGCTCTGTGAGTAAGTTGTGTTATCTATGAGAATTGAATAATTCTATCACCTACTGCAGAGGGCTGGCATTTGTGAAGACTAAGGAATGTCAGTAAGTTGAACTGTGTTAATTGTTAACTACTGCATTTGCCAGCTCCAGAGAAACATCCTTTCCTTTCTCCTTCTCTAAGACTCTTATTTGTTTTTCTAAGTACCTGTACCTATTGTTCCTTTTGTCTCCCGAATTTGCTAACTCGTACTTGACCTTCTTCTGTCAGGAATCCCTTTCAACCATCCCCTCTGCACTTAGACTTATTTGCTGGGTCAGCCTCTATTATAACATTTCACAGGTAGCATTTGTTTCTTTACTTCTTTCTTCTTTCACATGCAAAATTGGTGAGGGCAGAAACTCTGCTCTCTATTGAGGATAAATTCTTTTTGTAGATCTGTCCCCTTGACTGTACCTGGCTCAGAGGAGATGTCAGGAAACATCTGTCTCCACTGAGTGGGTAAACATGAGTGTGAATGTACTAATGGGAACAACATGATGCAGGTTACAGCTCCCAAAATCTGTATGTTAAAGGTTTATGTGTTTATGAATAGGCAGGTGTCTCCATGGAACACTGGTGTCGTCTAGATGTTATAAGTTTATCTGGAACAGTGAGTATGAGGGAATACAGGGAATTGGGGATATGTCTCCCTTAAAGAGCTCTGTTTTTGATTAGCTGAACTGTAACTGCAGTAGACTTGTAAATATAACCTAAACTTCTCCAAAGAGTTCAGATTATACAACCTCCCTTTACTAATTTATTGAGAATCCCAAATATATTGACTTAAACAACACAGTATGGGAAACACTAGTCCAAGCTAATAAAAGCTTCTGTAACCAAGTCTTCTGCTTTTTCTTCCTCAGCCTAAAATCATTCTAAGAGTTGTCAGGGACCCAGTGAGGCCTTCATCTCTGGGGAGAGACTCATTTCAGCTGGAACTTTTAATGGGCAATTTGAAGCCATTCAGTGATGTAGAACTGCTTTAGCTCTTCTAGTCTGGTTCCATGTAACCATTTCTTCATCTCTTGATTGGCTTTTTCAGAGCAGAGGAGATGGGGCATGGTGATCTTAAAAAAACAGTTTCCAGAATTTCAATGGATTTATAGGCTTGATATCAGTTTTTTAGTATTTGTTCAAAACACCTAAATCACATGTTAAAATTACTGATTCCTGGGGTCTCTATCAGGATTTACTAAATTAGACAGCCTGACCAGGATATTTATAATCAACATTGTATCTAGGTCTACTGTGATTCTTTTGGTTCTGGTTATTAATGATTGCTCATAGACAGCCTTCAAAAATGGAAATATTTAAATACATTCATGGTTTATAAGGTGTGTTAGTTAACTTCCTATTGCTATAACAAAATTATGAGAAACTCAACTTATAAAGAGAAATGATTTACTAGGGCTCACATTTGTGGACTTTCCAGTCCATAATCAGGAGGAGGGGAGGATTGCTTTGGGTTTGTTATGAGGTAGCTCACCATGATGGGACATGTGGCACAGTAAAACTATTTGCATCATGAACCAGGAAGCAAAAAAAAAAAAAAAGAGTTTGTGTGTCAGAATCCCTTTCAAGAGTACACCTTCCATGATAGAAGGACTTCCCAGTAGACGCCAACTTCTAACATTTCCAGCACTTCCCAGCAGCACCCTGGGCACCAATACTCCACCATATATACCTTGTGGGAACACTTACCCAAACCATAGTACAAGCTCATTTCGGTTAAGTCATAAACTTTCATATATATGTAGCACTATCACTGACATTAGGGTCCTTATTATACACACAGACACACACACACAAGACACACATGGGATATTCATGTTAAGAAAATATACTTAAAAGATTAAAAGACCAAGATGTTTTATTTCATGGGAAGAATAATTTGGAGGCAAGGTGCTCAGCTTTCTGAGCCTCATCATACAGTCTGTGGGACAGAAATAGTGGCATTTGCCTGTTCTCTGCCCATAAGACTGAAGGAGTCGAATGAAAAAAACAGAAAAGCAAATATGCAGTATAATGTACTGTGAAAAATAAGCCATTATGATGTCTGTATACAAATGTGATGATATGGTACTCTAGTTACATATTCTAACATTTTTCTAAGTAACCCACTTTGGTTTATTACTCTATAGGGTTGAAGAGTACATTTTGATAACTAAGACATTAGAACAAAGAGTAATTTCAGGTTTATTAAAAATTGAACATGATTGTTTGAAGTAAGCAGAACCTTTGGGATTGTATTATTCTGAACTTTATAAAACATTCACTTTGACTCTAACAAAAGCTAAGTATGTGTTAACAATCATTATTGTAAACTATTTTAAATGATTTCATATCCTAAGCAAATTCTGGAAAATGAGTAGGAGATTCATTTGTGAATTTGACCCTTTTCCTGATGCCATTTGGAGTAGGATTAGCAAATTGTCTTATGTCTGAGAATTTCACCTCAAATTTAGGTAAAATCACATTAAATGAGTGAAATTCACAAGTCCTAATATCAAATTTAACTTTAGCTGTTTTTCCTCCTATAAATATGGGATAAACTTTTTTAAAGAGCTGGAAGCTAATTTGTTAAATTCATTCTATGAAACGTTAATTGAGAAAAGCTGGCAGACAAGATAAATTTGAGAACAGATAAAGTCAAAGTTATATTCACGTGCAGTGGTTAAGAACAAAGATATTGAAATAAATTATTTGAAATGAGGACTGTCCTTTTAATAGTCTTCACTCTTCAGCCTTGTCTCATTTTTCATTTTCATGAGGTTCTTAATATATTCTTTTCATTATATAAAGCATGCCGTATTTGGCCTTTTCATGAAAATGTATTTGATACTCTTCTTTGACACTCATTCATGTGAAAAGAACAGGTCCTATTTCTGTCCATCACCTACATGTGAGTACTCATAGAAATCGTAGCTTTTTATTAGTAAAATATACTTTATGCTTACTGTGCATCTTAATCTTAGACACCTAAAATATTTAAATAAACAATTCTATTCCCCCTTTCTCTCTATGTCAAGAGTCCTAAATGCTGAGTTTAACTCAATCTAAACTTTATCCTTCCTATATCTCCATGGGAGAAAAAGGGTATATGAAGTAAAATCACTAAACTAGGGTAGACATTCACCCCAAGTTAATCTGGGCAATTTTCTGTACCTCTCTATCTCTCTATTTATATGTCTAAATATTGCCACTTTTAAAGTAAAATTTATTTGTGTGTGTGTGTGTGTGTGTGTGTGTGTGTGTTGGCAATGGAATAGATTGAACTGGTTGTTACCTAGAATCTTTATAAATAAATATAAAGTATATGTGTATATTTTATTTTGATAATGGAGTTTTAGTATCTAGTTCATAATCTTATTGGTCTGAATTTAGATCTTTCCAGGGGAAAAATTACTCATATATGATTTTTTTCTTCTGAAAGTTATTATTTTCTTCTTGAAATCAAAAACATATTGCAGATTTTCACACTAGTTTTTCCATATTAAAGGATAGTTGCATTTCACTCCACACTGTTAGAGCCTTTAGGACATGTATGAGAAACATAATTATAAAGTTTTGAATTCAGAAATTAGTAAGGCTGTTTATGAAATATTGAGGGAATACTCTTTCTACTTCCAACTTCTTATAACAGAATTCCAAAGCACCAAATATTCTCTCTTCTATGAAGAAGCACCATGATCTATTGATTTTTTTAAATTTAATATGATCTTGTTCGGATGGTTTTTTTTCTGGAAAGGAGAAAATTTCTCAAAGTAAAAGGAGGTCATGACAGATACTTCCCAATGGTGGTGGTGACCTGTACAATGACAAAGACAAAACAACAAAAGTGAAAGTCACTATACTGAACAGAAACCAAAACTTAAATTGCTTTATCATCATTTTGTTACGTTGTGTTCTTTTGAGTCTTTTTTAAAGGAAGTTCCTTTAGATAAGGACAGACAAATTGGCAGCAGTTTGTGGTTTATTATAATGATGGTCCCAAAGGGACTTGGCTTTCTTGGTGACTTTGAAGTAAATGCAGTGTTCAAGATGTTTACTAACAAGGCTAGATGATGAGATATTTGGGAAAAGGTGCGGATACTATTTTATGGCATTGTTGACTATCACAGAGAATGGAAATGGAGAGAGATCTAGGTCAAACTGTGTTGGTTAATTTTAATAGACATTGTGAATGACAAGATTTCCACTTCTCTTAGGAGAATAAGAACGTTGAAAAGTATCTTGAACAATTGCTGGCCATTTTTTCAACTGCTTTTCTTTAACTTCCAATACATTTGATTTATTCCAAATTCCCAATTTCTTGTTGAGTGACATTACATTTGTTTACAATTTACTTGGGTTAAAAGTATGTTTTTGAGAGGAGAAAAATGAAGTGTGTTAGCTTCCTCATCCAGAGTCAGATTCCACAGATGTGTAAAACTCCTTTCCAGGAGATCTAATAAGCTACTGGGGAAGCTTCACCCAAAGATGAGGATCATTTGAGCAGTTGAATATATTGCTTTCCCCCAAAACTGTTACAGAAAGCACATGTTTGCATGCATGTATGCATAATGCACACAAAGGCAGATTATTCTGACCCCTACAACCACTATTGCATTGTCTAGAGAACATTTCAATGCTCCTGCCTCTGAGTTACTTAGGAAGCTGTTATTGAGGCATGTGAAAGCAACTTATCAAGTGACCATTACTTCTTACCTTCTTAATTCTATGCCACTTAGACCTGTTAGAAGCAAATAAAATGGATGCCTTCTGGCCACATTAGAATTAGAGTGAAGCAAGAATGAATTTGTCTTAGAAAGATATTTTAATTCTAAAGGTAAAAGGGGTTAGTGGCCTCTACCTGTGGGGTGTGTGTGCGACAGAATAAAGGGTCCTGATATCTTTGGTTCCTCCTTTCTCTTCCATATTCTCCCTCTCCCAGGTGCCACTTTGAGAGGAGATTCACTCCTAAAAGAGTGTGTCATTTTAAGTTGACTTTCTTGGAGCTGAGCTAAGAGCCATTGCCAAGGCCAGTGGGCGTAAATTCAGTCTGTCTGACAGGAGATGAAGGGCTGCGGGATTTATGACTTATTTGAGTTCTCATATATCACCTTCTGTGTCGCTCGCTTATGATGGCCCTGCCAAAAGATAAAGAAGTGTAGGACGCTTGGCACGGGCCATGGTGACAGGCCAGGGACAAATGTCTCTGTTGGGTAAATTGATTTGAATGGCTCTAGTAAAATATCAGGTTAGGCTCAAAATATGATTGGGTTTAATGATCCTGCTGACTGCATAGACCGTGGGGATTCCAACTCTGGACAAGTTAATTAAGGCACTCTGGAAAGGCAATTTGTAAATTGGATATTTGTAAATCCATATAATTACTAATGTCAGTGAATCCCACCATGTAAAACTAGACTTGTTCTCACATGTAATGAGTTGAATCTTCATTGAATACAGGAAATATTGCTTGCAATTTATAGGGTATTTATCTGGGAAAAAAAACTGTTGAGAATATTTTTTTCCTCCACACCCATGAGTCAACAAGCAGAGATGCAAAGCATAAAATTATGTACTGAAAAGACAGAGAACATAGAAACAGTTTCTTCTGCCCTGATAAAATTTAGTAGACAAACAATATAAAAGTAAGGAAAGGATTTTTACTTTGTGTGAAAGTGGAGGTATGTTGGGTCATTAAATCAAAGATCAAATGGAGTAATATTTTAGTTATGAAGAAAAATTTTGTTATTTTTGAATGTGGCCATTCAATTAAAAATAATAGAGTTCCAATTTCTTTTAGGACCAAAATATGTAGTAGATTTTTCCTTTTTGCGTTTAAAGTCACTCCTAATTTCTGAGTTTACTTCTCACAATAAGCATGGTTTCTTCCTGGTCTTATTTCCAGCTAATTACTGTTGATTACTCATACTTTCATTTTATTTTGGGGCAACAATGAATGGCTTCATCTTCCAATAGTGTTACAAAATTGGAACTATTCATTCGAGCTTTACACTTTTCCTTTGTAGCAAGGAGCCCTATTCATATCAAAATCCATTCCAAGGAGAGCTCTCCCTTGATGTTAACTGGTGAGCAGAATTCCTGGCTATCTGATCTTCTGCTGCCTGGTTCTATCTTGAACTTGAAGCAAATTATCCATCTTTGTTTGACATGAAGTGTTGATTTATTTATTTCAGTGAGTGAGAGATCTAGAGTTCCCACTTTAATGAATGTGAGGAGGATAGGAAATTGGGTTTAGAAAATGATAAAAATTTGTTGTTGAATGTGTTCTGCTTTTAGAAATGAAAACAAAACAAAACAAAAAAGCAGAATTACAAGAGTCAGCATTTGGGAGTGTTATGCTCATTTGTCAATGTGCTATAGAGTGACAATGCCACAACCTAACTCTACATTCTTCGGAGAGACCCCTGCACAATCACAAAACTTGAAATCGTCTTCATGGAATCCAGAGATGTCCTTGTCTTAGAATTGATCTTTAGGGTAACATTTATCTTATATTCATCCACTTTTTCATCTAGAGACAATATACTCACTTACTGAAAAAAATCCATTTGCTCAGATCTCATTTTAGGTAATTTCCCTTTTCCGATGTTAATGGACTCCCTAACTGTTTTATGGGCCTCATAGTTCCACCAGTTTCTAACACGGGACTAATAAAACAGTTACTACTAAGTGCTTACATTGAGTTCTTCCTTTATCTCTATTTTTTCTTTATATGTAGGTATCAAGAATCAGAGAGAATAAGAAACATGCCTAAGGTCATAGATCTTGTAAGGAACAAAGTGACTTTCATCCACGATGGCCTTTATCACAAAATACATGCCTCAGCCACACCATTTTCCCTGTTGCTATGTGGTAGGTACTCATTCATCTGTCCACTTCCTTCTCTAGCTTTGGGTCATACTACTTTCCCTCTGGCTCCACCAGTCTTTCTGACCATCTGTCCCAGTCTGGGATACATGCAGGTTGCCCTTAATGTACTTTTCCATATTCTGTTCATAGCATCTTTATTCTACTTCAGTTCTCAATCATATGTTACTCCTTCGAAGTATTCTGTTAATCACAGTTACATTTCACCTTATTTCTCTGCTTTCCTTTGCTGCAATGACCTAGTTTTATAATTATTTTGGTTGTTCATTGACTTGTTAAATATCTGGCTTCCTTCATCTTCCTACCCCCAAAGTCAAAATGTAAGATTCCTAAAAGCATAAATCCTGGCTCAGTTGTTCATGCCTCTGCTCAACAATATCCTGTACATACTAGACCCCAATAATTATTTCACAAATGAATGAATACCTGAGTGAAAAATGTTCCTGGAGAGACAGAATAGAAAACATATAATTCTAATTCTAGGAAATGTTGGCTAAATGTTCTAACAAACATTTTAGCAAAATGCCACAGATACACAGAAATTGATGAATGAAGAATGAAGAAACACTAAAGGGTATTAGAATGTTATAGGAGAAGGCCACATAGGAAAGACTGGAGGTTGGTAGGATTTGGTGTACAGATAGTGGGAAAATCACCCCTAGAGCTAGAATAATATGAACACGTGCACAAAGTTAGACATGTATTGGCTGACAATCATGTCACAGTAAACAGACCAGAATTCAAGTCTTGACTTTTCTTCTTAGTAGCTTAGATTTTGGACTGTGTGTTTAATCAATATTTTTTGAGTGCACTGTAAATTACATGCACATTAGGACCATTATTTCTCCCTGACTCTGTTTCTTTGGTTGCTAACTGAAAATAGTAACTCATGATTCAAAGATTTTTATCAAGTAATGTATGTCAGAGAATCTGGACTTTAGCAGCTACTTCCATTCATGTGATTGTAGCTGAGTTTAACCTGCTAAATTTGCAAATGGGTTATTTAAACTCAAGAAGCAACTCCATTACAATACCATAATTAGAATGGAAAAATCACATTTGCAAAAACTAGACTACTTTATGAGTAAATATAGCATATTCATGATGTGCTGGACCTGAGCTTAGGGGAGATAAATTCTAGTTTTAACATAGCTTTAGGTTCTGAAATACACTGAAAAGTTCAATTTGTCCTGTCACAGGAACCTTATCTTTAAAACTTTTATTATTATAAAGATACTAGAATGTGAACTGAACCTCTTCTTGAGGATTTCAGTCAGGAAAATGAAGATCACTTCTCTCTAGAACATTAAGTTTAAGCAGAAAGTTGCCATACGAAGTATTAGAATAGAAATAATGTGAAAAGAAGAGTGAGGCATTTAGGCACTTTTGCAACGCAAAGGTGCTACCGCCAAGTCGTGATTCTATTACAAAAATCTATATAAATTAAAACTGAATAATGATTCTGGGGTTAGTCAGTCCGCCTAACGTTTTAGGGCTTGTCACTGTGAATTGTGGTATCACTTACCAAGTACTACTTAAAGAGAAGAATGAGAGAGGAGGTGACATTTGAATAGTGAGCAACTAGAAAATGGTAAAGATGATGTGGAAGGGGAAGCAAAGGGAAGTGAACATGGGAGAAAAACAAAGTGGAGAAAGAGTTCAGCAGAGCAAGAGGAAATTAAATGGGGGGGGGAGCAGTTCCCAGTGGGAAGCAAGGCTTCTCATTTGTCTAACAAAACCTTCTATGTGGCCACTTCATTGAAATGAAAACAATTGCGTTGAGAGCCTGTCAGTCTTCCTTAAATAGAGATGGTTCCCTGTATATTCCATTGGTTCTCAAAGGATACCTGCAAAATTCTAAAGCTTGGCCGATGGACTCTCTCTGTTAAGCAGTAAATAACACTAGAGCTTGTGCCAGATTCAAGAGATTATGTTGCAAGGTCTGAAAAACATTGAAATACCAGAATCTTTTATCACCCACAGTAACACTTACTGGATAAAAATTTAACTCATGCTTTTCCTATTATCTCCATTTTAGAGATGAATAAGCTGAGGCTAAAACTAGCTAAGCACCTGATCCAAGGTCACCTGGCTTATGAATGATGAAGCTGGATTTTAATTTTATTCTGATTTCTTAGCTCATACTCTAAAACACTACTCTGACCTGGGAGAGCCATTTTCTAATGCATTTTCCACTACAATTCTTTCATAACAATTAGTATGCATATATAATAAGTGGGTTGAAAGTTATCTATTATTAAGGAATAATTTTAAAATATAAGATGAAATTCTGAGAAAGATTCCTTTTCATTCTTTCTTACTCTTAATGTTGGTTTGAAAATATGAACAGAGAAGGGATGGCAAGTGTACCATTGTGCTGGTATAGCTGAAATTGCTCACTTTAACAGTTCAGTTCTGCCATCTGGGTTATTGCAGATTCTCCTAAATTGGTATGGTCTGTCCTGTTGTCTTGGAAAGGGAACAACTAGTGCAGGGGAAAGGATTCAAAATGCAGCAGAGGGATTTTTTGGGTAAGATTTTACTTACTTGTATCACTGCAGTACAATGACTAGCCAAAGTCAGAAATCTTTTATTTCCACTCAGTGAGCAGCCCAGTAAGGCTTCAGAACATACGGCACAAATAACTGCCATTTCATTTTTTTTTTTGAACCTCTTTAAAAAAGTTAATCAAGAATTCATTTTAAAAAAGAATAATCCTGTATTAAATCAAGCAACCAGTCTATGAAATAGAAATTAAAGAAAATGAAATGGTGGTAATTCTCATACAAATATTAAACTCTGTCAAAAGGCCTACCGAGTGAATTGGTTAATAAGCACCTGCAATTTACTGTCCGCTGGGTTCTTTTTACTGGCACCATTATGGTTCATTAGTTTGCTTCCATCAACACTGCTTGCTTCTAATTCTTGACAAAAATCTGTTTTACATACAGGGAATGGCCAGGAGATTTGCAAGCAAAGCAAGCCTATGACAGGAGTCATGAGTCCTGGAGGGTGTAGGTCGATGTGGAGTGGGATTGAGGTTGTTAGCAAGGTGACTACCTGCTTGAGTAAAGCCAGCTGGCACTGTGAGCCTCCATCCTTTTAGGCCTAGTGACCATTCCTGCTAGAAAAGAAACTGGATGATTCAAAATTAAACACTCACCCAATTTTCCTCAAATCTTTTATTTCTGAAGACTGTTAAGTCAAAGAGATATGGCGAATGACTTTGTGCAGTTCACTTGGATTCTATCATCTTGGAATGTGGAGTCTGGAACAGCCCTCTCTCTGCCCTCTTTGGCTCAGGTGGGCTCATTCAGGACAGGAACAGCAGGCTGCTCTCTCCTACAGGGGCCACAGCGTGGACAGTAAGTGTTTCTGGTTGGATACAGGCTGCCACATCAGGTTTCTACTACTGAAAATCATCAGTTAAATGGCCTTCTTGGTCTCATGGGAAACAGCATATAGTTGGAAAAGATATTGAGGATCCCTGAGAAAAAACGGAAGGTGCCAGGTGCGAGTCTTTCCTGAGTATAGCATGGCTCCCTGATATCAGGATTTCTCAACCTCAGCATCATTGGCATTTGGATTTGATGTTTCTTTGTTGTAGGGGGTTGTCCTGTGCATTGTAGGATACTTAGCAGCATCTCTGTACTCTATACACCAGATGCCAGTAGCACCTTTCCTAGTTGTGATAACTAAAAATGTCTTCAGACCTTATCATATGTCCCCTGTAGGGAACAACCATGCCAGCAGGGAACCACTGACATTAGTTTTGTTCTCTTTGAAATAAGACCACTGATTTTTTTTTCTTCCTCCTCATGATCCTCAGTAAGGTGAAGTCTTCTTTGGAAACAGACTTCCAACATCAACCACTGATTGTTTTTGAAAAAACACATTACATTTTAATCTTTTCATGGCTTGCAGTCCCCAAATGTGAAATGGGAAGGTGAGGAGGGGAATAGTTACATACACATATTTTTTTGAGTTGAAGTCCTCTGAGTTTGAGGTAAAGATTTGCTATCAACTAGCTGCGTAACCTTGGCCAAGTGAAAAGGGCAGTACAGCTCCAAGTTTCCTTGTCTTCACCTGCAGGGTGAGGGGGGTAACAACGGCACCTCATTCCTGTGGTTGTGGCAATGATTAAATTGGACAGAATAGCAGAAGCTCAGAGTACAATGACTGCCACATGTGGCATGCTGAAGAAATGCTTGTTGCAATTATTGATGATAATGTTTTTGAAAATCAGTTTATTATTAAATCAGAGCTTAATTTTTTGTAACCAAATATTTTCACACTTTTTACTTCCAGATATATTCTATCCACTCACAAGGGCCCCCCTCCACCTCATACACACCGTCCATATGGCCTGAGGAGCTCTCTGGTTCTGCAGAGTATCTTTGAACAAATCAGCACATCAGTTTTTCCTGCTTCTTCTACGACCATCCCTAGTTTTATCTTCCACTTCTTTTATTGCAGAACCGCCAACAGATGAACTGCAAAGCATTTCCTTGATTTGCAGCCTTGGCACCAATGAGGAAACTCCTATAGTAGCTTTTGATTTTATGCTTCATTGCTTAGGCCACATCATAAACATCATGGCATCTTTAAAAAGAAGACAAACAATGACAACTCTTTTGGCCTCAGCTTCATCAAATCCATGCCGGTAAAGGCACAGAAAAATAGACGATGAGAAAATTCTCTCCCTTTTTTTTAAATGCTGCAGAAACAAAGTGACCTTGAGAGAGCACCAGCTCAGTGTTTACTTTTCCTGGTGCTGCCCACAGCCCTCCTTCTTCACCTCCTCCTGCTCTCCAGTCAGCTCTTCAACAACCTGCAATCACTCTGCCTCCTGCTCCAAATTTATGACCAGGAACAGGCCATAAAGAGAGAGGGCCAATCCTAATCCCAGGCATTGCACCGTCCTGTTTGCCAGAGGTACGACAGCTTGATGGGGCCGTAAAGAATAAGCCTGCATCCCCACAAGCACCATGAATCAAGCCCTACCATAATGACTCGGAGGGCAGCTGCAGTGACTGCAGGTGACTCAGAGCCCCAGACAGGGCTTCCCCTAAACCACCTAGGACAAAGGGTGCTCATGAGTGTCCTCTTTGTGGTCTAGCCTGACAGTCCAGGGTCATCTCACAACTAAGAAGAGCTCTCCAGCTCACAGATCCATAGGGAGCAGATGTTTGTGGATGCCTAGAGTCATAAAGGCTTTAAGGACCTTTAAATGGTCCTCCTACAAGAAGTATGTGTGGACTAAGACTGTGCCTTTCTTACCTTTTATACCTGTAACTACCACTTAATGTGCATCTTATTAACAAGCTTTTCTCAAAGTTCCTAATGAATCAAAATCACCAAGTGATCTTGCTCAACTTCTGATCCACTCGGCCTTGGGGGGGGGCTGAGAGTTTGTATTATTTATTTATTTATTTATTTATTTATTTATTAATGTTTGTACTGCTGAGGATGGAACCCAGAGCCTCACACATGCTAAGCACCTGCCCTACCAATAACTTATACCCATAGGTCCAAGAGTTTCCATTTTTTACGAACTCCCTGGTGATACTGACGGTCTTCATTTTTCTACCACATTGTGGATCATGAACTCTTTAGTGTTTCAGAGCTTTCTTTTTCCCTGTGTTTCCTTTCTCCACCTATGCAGTGTTTCTCAGGACATGGTACTTGTCAACATTTACACGAAAGTGCTGTAATCTCACAAATTAGTTTTGGGAAAAACTAGTTTCCTTTATGCCTACAAAATATGAAATTCTGAAAACTAGAAGCACATAGTTATCATTGGATTTAGTCCTCACGCTTGAGTATGAGAACTTTTTAAATAGTACATTTACTTTAATCTCACTGTTTTTCTGGATTTTGAAGATTAAGTGAGTTACTGCATGTAAAACTTAGAATTCCTCGCACTTAGTAAGTGCTCCTACTATGGAGATATGAATTTTATTTTATCCGCTTTCATTTAGAGAATAAGAAGCAAAAACAATCAAGTTTCCCTCCTAGGACAAAACAAAATGTAAACCAAAAGCTCCACTAGTATCACCATCATCACTTACTTTCAGTTTCTATGAAGCTAATCTCTTAGATTACTTTGAAATAGATCAGATCTGGAAAAAGTTAAATGTTTTGTGTTATAGTCACGACAAAAATTAATTTGAGATAGATCATAAACCTAAATGTAATAGCTAAAATTATAAAGCTTCTAAAAATGTATGGACATACCTTTGGAAACTTTAGGTAGGCACTGATTTTTTAGAAAGAATACAAAACCACTCAGAATAAAAGAAAATATCAATCAGTAGATTAGGTTTGTTCAAAATTAATATTTTCTGCTCATCAAAAGTTATCTTTGCAAAAGCTAAAAGACAAGCTAGACTATTAGAAAAATATTTTCAAGACAAATCTAAAAATGGACCTCTATTTAGAATGTATAAAGATCTACCACAATAAAAACACAAATGATAAAAAATGAGCATACTGAAACACTTCATAAAAGAAAGTAGGTTAACAATTAATAGAATCACAAAAAAAGGCTCCATGACTTTAGTAGTCAAGGAAATAGATCTTAAAATCAGTATGAGATATCATTTCAAATCCTCTAAAATGTCTAAAATTAGAAAGACTGAAACAACAAAAATCCTTGAACTTTAAGACTACTTTGCACTTGAGAGTGTAAAATGGTACAACTACTTTGGAAAATTGTTTTGTAACTTCTGATATAGGGAAACATACATCTAAACTAAAACCCAGCAAGTTTGCTTTTGGGCCTTTATCCAAGAAAGAAATGAATATAGCAATTTACCAAAAGGATTTACAGTGGCCTTGAACTGTAAAGAAGACAGGTGCCCATGAACAAAAGAATGGATGAACAAAATGGGTAAACAAAATATGGTATATTCATACAGTAGAACAGCAATACTCAGTAAAAATAATTAACTCTGGATAAATGCAACAACAAATATGCATCTCAAAAAAGCAAGTTTATTGAGGAGGAGAGACAAGAGAACACATACTATATAATTTTATTTATATAAATTTCAAAAACAGGCAAAACTAACCTGTGTTAGGAATCAGAATATGAATTATCTACAAAGTGTGGATATTGGACAAGAAGGGGCTTGAGTGAGCTTTCTGGGATGGTAGAAATATCCTGTACACTGTTAGAAGTGCTGGTTTCAGGGATATAGTGATAAAACTCATCCAATTGTATACTTAAAATCATGCTTCACTTTGTGTAAATTGTACTACAATTTAACTTAATTACTCTTCATTCTAAGAAAGTCTCTATGCATTTAAAATGTTTGCTACTCCTTTCCCTCTATCATAATTTCTAGTCTGCAGTTGACCATCATCTGGGAAAAGAGAAATAGAAATACTATAACAGTAAGCAAAAGTCCTTTAGTTATTTATGTCCATCTGTCAAAAGCCTACTCTATCCCCTGTGGGTAAAATATTCCATTATGAAGCATCACCAGGGGGAATCTCTTGCACATACCATTTCCGTACAGGATTCTACTCTTTGACCTTCCTGTCTCTGTGTTGTCCTGAGTTATTTGTTACAGAATGGAATCGATGGTCCTTTCCACCTTGGCTGAACTCTTCATTTAGATTTTTCCAAGCACATTATGAACTAATTCATTAGCGTCGTTGTAAATGGTAATGTCCTGTGAAAGAGAGGGGTGATGGCACCAATTAAAATAATCTTGTAGTCACACGTCAAATCAATGTCAGTGCAAACACATGAACCATGAATTGATGCATCCTCATTCCTTCACCAGATTGACAAGAGCACACTGTTCGAAACTAAACTGAAACTTCAGTGCACATGTACAGAACATACCATGGTGCCTTTGACACGTGGATCTGGAGAGAGAAGGAAGCAGAAGGAATGGTAATACACAAGCACATACACAAGCAGTACACAAGCAATACACAGCACATGCCTGGAAGCAAGGGTATCAACAAAAGAATATTATGCATTCATTCATAGAATTTCAAGGCCATGTGTGGCTCAGTGATTTTGTCATTGACTTCATTGAAACCCAGATCAATAAAGCCAATTGCCAAGGTCATATACCTTGTTCCCTCCCAGATCCCCTGAGTCCTAGCCCTCAGTCATTGGCACTGTGGACTTTCTGTGTTCTAAATCCACAGAAGATATTTCCTTCTTCACTGGGCTCTCTGAAGTTTCATGACAGAAGTATTTAGATGCGTTGTTGTCTTGACAACCTGACTTTAAATAAATAATATAATAAAAATTCTCTTCCATGTCTAATGACAGCTGACAACGACAGAGTGAAGACCCTGTGCCCAGTATCCTTTTTATTGTTTATATGAATTGATTTCTTTAATGTTCTCAACAATCTATAAGGAAATACTATGGGTGTTCCCATTTTATTACTGGGGATGTGGAAACAGTGAGGTTAAAATACCTGCCTCAAACCATTCAGCTTGCAATGATTAGAGCCAAATGAGACTGTAGGATGCTGCCTCCCACGGCTGTTTCACAGCCCTGCTTCCTCTCTGTAGGAGAGGAAGGTAGAGCTTTCTTTCCTTTGGAAAAAGCACAAATATCTGAATGATAAGAATGTTTGAGCAATTAATCACTGTACATAATAACAATTCCCATTAAATGGGCAATTGTCACTATGCAGAATAGTTTGTCTCATTTGACATTTTCAAAACCCAGGAAAAATATATTATTATCATCTATTACATGTGAAGAAACTGAAGCTGGCAGTTTTAAAGGAACATGTCTGTAGCCATACAGTTATAAAGAGTGTGAACTGCAACAGACTGGCTCTGAGGACTACTAGCATTTGTTCAGTCCAGCTTTTTTTTTTTGGCACTGGGGATCGAACTTGGGTCCTTGCGCTTGTGCAGCAGGTGGTGCAACCACTGAGCTAAATCCCTGGCCTAGTCCACCTTTAATGGATAGATACTGAGCAGTCTACACTAAATAAAACTTCATGGGAGAAACATTTATGCTTAGCTATTTCTGAGCTACGTCTCTGGTTTGATATAGAGTGCCTTCATTTTTATGGAGTTGGCATCCAACTGATTTTAGAAAGAAATGGCTTCTCTCCAAGGTCTGTCTGGTCAGTGTGACCTGACACATTCTGAACCAGTAATTCTCAAGAAAGGGCAGAATTAGAAGAGGTGGCAACACCCTGCTGGGGAGGTGACAACATATGGAAGAGGGGAATGGAATGCTTGCTCGGAATATAAGGCAGTGCTAGAGGACTGATTATGAACTTGACATAAGACTCATTTTTCCACTTCCCCTCACTACAATGGGCAATTTGGCATCAGGCAAGCACAGTTAGCATTCATACTGTTTTTTTGTAGATGGGGAGGAAACTAAGTTTCTTTTTCAGAAATTGTTTTTCTCTGAGTTGTGCTTAGTCACAATTTTTTATTTACTTAATTTTTAATTCCTCCTAAAAGCATGAAAGTGTTTTTTTATGTGTGCAGAAATCTGCTTTACACAGAGATAGGCAGAGCTGCCGCATGCCTATCCCATCCTAGTTGTAATGATGGCTCTGAAGCATAATGAAAAACTTGGAAGCAACTCATCAAAATCCAATTTTATGCATCTGTTGGAACTTCAGATTCGTGGGGAGCATTTCTAAGGAATTAAGGCCCTTACTAGGGACAGGAAATGATTTCTAGGGAAAAAGTGAGGTCAACCTCAGGCCAGGAAATCATAATTCACATTGTTACAAGGCACTGAGACTGATCTTTCTGCATGCCAGCTTTCTGGAATATCTGAGACTTGTGAATCTCATTTGCATCTTTCAAACCTTGGCATAATTATCCCAGATTTACTCTTGGCTTGTCAAGATGGTGGGCCACATCCTGCCCAAGCCCTCATCCGGATGGGTGGATTGTGACGAAAGGCCCAGCTTGAGCATCTGTGCCCCTAGTTTTAGAGATGAGCAGTTTCTTCTTCTGGGAACTTTCTCACTGCCAGGGGACCGGGTGTTAAGCGTGTGTGTTCCCTGAGTTTCGTTCCACAGACCTTCATCTTGTGAGTAATCATTCCAAGTAAATACTGACCCCCTAATCTAGATGCAAAAACTGTTAGGAAAAAAGGAGATATAACCTAACTTGCCCATTAGGGATTCGAGGCTGCTGGTTTAGATTCCCTATCTTTGATGTTTTTAGCGTTTTCATACTCACATTGGCTCATCCCTCATGTCATTTCTGTTGTGTGCATGCTTGTGTGTGCCTAACAAGGACATACAGTAGCCAGGGGGCCATTGAGTACCAGGTGGTGAATGAAAGTGGGGATGGTATAAGGAATCTGTCTCTTTCAGAAAGTGCTATGATTCTGTTCGTTTTCTTTCATGTTTCAATCATTATTTAATTCATTCATTTATGTAACACTCATCTTGACACCACCATGTACACTTGTTCCTGTGCTGGCCCTGGAGATCTATGAATGAATACAGACAAGCATGTTACTCTTATGCAGGTGACATTGTCACATCTAGGCATGGTTGAGAACTCAAAGCCACTAAACTCACTGACAATAACACCAGGCATTTACCCAGCACTTAGTACATCAGGGGCAGTTTTAATGCTTCTTCTGTGTTAACTCATTTAATTCTTTCAACAAGCTTATAAAGCATATGCTGTTAGTATCCTCTTTTAGAGATAAGGAAACTGAGTAGCAATGACTTTAGGTAACTTGCTCAGGGTCACAGAGATAGGAAGTGACAGAATTTGAACCAGGGCTTTCTGGCCCCAGACATGAAATCATAATACATGGAAAAACAGGAATTCTCTTGAGTAGTTAGGAAGTGACTCTCAAGGGAAAGTTATTAGAGCTAAAACACAAAAGCTTGGAAAGTCCCTGGATAAAATGGGTGTGTATATGGATTTTGCATATGAGTGGGTGTGTGTGTGTGTGTGTGTGTGTGTGTGTGTGTGTGTAATATATGTGTTTTATTTTAGGGGTAAAGCAGAAGCCTAACAGTATTTCTACAACAGAAAATAGCATTTATGGTGGTCCTAAGGGAGAGTGAGAGGAAAAATACATAAATAGAAGCTTGGACAATTCAAACAACTAAAAGGCCACCAGTTATGGTAGAAGTTGAAAGACAAGCGAGGTTGTAATGGTGTGGGGGTAAAGGCCAGTCATACAGGGTCTTATGTACCAAGATGAGAATAGAAAATTACCGACAAATTTTTAAATGAGAGCTACCTAATTCAATTTTGATTTTAAAAGCTCACTTTTGTTTTTAGGACATAAGAGCTGGGGACTCTTACAGTCATCCAGGCAAGAAAGAAGGGAGCTTGGCCTTGAATGAATAGTGAGGTTCTCTGTGTGGTATAACATTTTAAGAGCTTCCTGGAAGAAAATCTCCCGTCGTATTGTGTTTAAAGCTTCCTCTTCATACAAGAGGCATTTTGGCTTAAGCAAAAACTTTTCACACAAATTCATACCATTTAGGGATTCATTCTTTGTGCAAGGAGTCCTTCTCTACCCAGAGGACTTCTGCTCAAAACATGCCATTGAGGGCTGGGGATTTAGCTCAGTGGTTCTGCCGTCTGCCTCACAAGTGCAAGGACCCAAGTTTGATCCCCGGTACAAAAAAAAAAAAAAATGCCATTGACAGAGCAAACCCCAGTAGCAAAGACAGACTGTGGTTTCTGTGTACCTTACATGGAACATCTGTTCTGACCACTTGAATGTGGAGCCAGTGCCACTAGCCAATACCTATTTGTCCTGTGGGGTACTCGGGGGGTTTTGACAGATTTTTGTCTCCTTCATTTCCTTATCCATGGATACCTGACAGCAACTTTTGAACTACTACAAACACAATAATAATAGTCCTTTTCTGAAAGAGTGTCCTGTGAGCTGAAGGCTATGGAAGTAGAGAAGAAAATATAGTATTTCCTGAAATATAAACAGATGTGACTTTGATTACCTTTTGTGAGCCATGAGGTTCCCATAAGTAGATGTTGTATGTTAAATACAGTGGTGGCTTCTTTGTGAGGCGTGGAAGTTTCACATAAGCAATCCTATGTGGCCCCATTTGCATTAGCATGTGGTGTGCCACTACCCTCTGCCTACCACTGTGACTTTCTCTGGGCTCCTTCTGTTTCTATTCCTTCGGGACCTAGAGAGACAGCTTGGTATTAGCTGCCTCTGTGTTTCCATTCCACCAAAATAGAATGTTTTGATCCTTTCACCTTCTCTATTCATAACAAGACTACCCTGTAATGAGATTCCAAGACAGGAGGATTGTAGTCATGTTGTATTCCATTATAATAGTTGCTATTCATTGAACATCTACTGTTTGCTGGTATTGGGCAAGTTGCCACATGATAATGCATGTTGTTTAATCATCATAGCAGTTTACAGGAGGGTATTATTATTTGTGCTGTACAGATGAAGAAATGGAGTTTAAAGCAATTTTGGCCTGGTAGTGACTAGAGCAAGTGACATACTACAGAGGGCCACTCATCTGGGAGGGGCTTATGTTAGGATCTATATAACATATTTTAAGAGAAACATTGGCATATGAAGACAGGGCATAGAAAAGCATGCAAGGTGACTGCATCCAACCTATGCACATTTCTCACTTTCCATATGACAGGCTCGAAAAATCACATTTCTTGTTGGAGAGAGAGAACAGTCAGCATATATCTATATCTATATCTATCTATCTATCTATCTATCTATATATATCATTACTGCAGTAAGAAAAATAAAAGGATGTGTGGGGATATCCATAAAGACCATCATACTTACCAAGGAAATGATAACTGGGTTCTCCATAAATGGATTTTAGGTAGCAAAAAGGGATTGGGTTTGAGATGATTCTAGGTACAGTGAACAACATTCAGTGAATTAGGGATAGAGCAGGCAAATTTAGGAACTGGCAGATCATTTAAAGTGACTGCAGCACGATGTGTAATTTATGGAGTAGTAAGTCACAGGGCCGGCGAGGTGAGCATTGAACATAATGAAGGGCCTTGGAATGTTAAAAGAATTTGTATCTTAATGGCAATTGGGAATAGAAATGTTTTAAGCAGCAATATGATATAAATTCATTGACTTCCATGTTGATGGGAGGAGGAATGGGAAGGTTTGGCAGGTTTCCCTAGATGACAAATGATGGTGATCTTAATGTCATGCAGCAGGAATAAACAGAAGAGCTCATATATGAAATACTTCGATCAGATAGACACCTAGAAGCGGAGTACATAGGGATTACTAACAATTAAAACAGTGTTTGGAGTCATGTCATGTGGAAGACAGAGATAATTTATTCTCTGTATTAGTAGAGGGCATAGTAAGGACTAATGGGAGAAAGTCATAGGAAAATTTATTTTAACTTCCATACAATAGGATTGTCCAAAAATTAACAACATATCTTTACCATCTATCACTGAATGTGTCCCAGCATTTAATTTTAATTCAAGACACATTTTTAAAGTGATTTGCATATACTACAGACTGGTTAACAATATACAGGATACTTAACAACTAACCAAAATTTAGGAAGTACAGTATACATACTAGTATGAACAAAGAGCTATGGAAAGTAATTATGCCTGGGGCTCAAGGAAGTTATTAATTGAGATGGTAGAAGCTGGCTGAAGAGTGGTTAGAGGAAATATTTTATGGTGTTTGGAGGACATCTAGGTGGAGCTATGCAGAGAATATTTAGAACAATGAGTCTAGAGATTAGAAAATAGATGGGATGGGAAAACTATATTAAAGAGTTTTCAGTGAAACCAAGGGCCATCAAATCAAATGTCTACAGTGGATAAATAAGTAATATAGGGCTGGGGATTTAGCTCAGTGGTTTCGCCTCCTGCTGCGCAAGTGCAAGGACCTGAGTTCGATCCCCTGTACCAAAAAAAAAAATAAATAAATAAATAAATAAATAATATAAATAAGTGAAGTATATAAGGCATAATATAATCAGAAACTGTAAGGTCTATAAAATCTAGAAAGCAAGTTCCCCTTCCAAGTGATATCACTGCAATTTAGTTTCAGTAGATTATGGCTATGTAACTATGCTAGTCTTGTGTTCCTAGATCTCCATAGTTTCTAAACGAAAACACAAAATTGGAAATTAATGTCATATTACTAGTTATACTTTTTCATACAATATGTACTTTTACTATGGCCCAACGGCAGTCAGGTGGCCTTATAATAGTCACAACATGATTGACATGATTGTTGAAGTTATGGATATGAATAAACTTTTCCCAAATGAGTAGGGCACTGGCATCCATGTGCTGGTTTATTTTTATTAAGTAGGGAGCTAAATTTTATTTGGCATGCAACTTTTCCTTTTTCTCTATCTGAGGTATTATTAGGCTGTAGAGATGGTGTCAAGCCATCAAGTGAAGCACAAGTGGCAATGATAGATAAAAACATCAGGCTAATCTAGGGCCAAAGAAGACTTAGGTGTTCACAGGAAATAAACCAGAGTACAAACTGATAACTGGGGATGTGTTTGGACATTAGAAAACATTGCTCTGCTGTAGTAGTGCTTGTGTTGTACTTCATGTGAATTTATGCTGTGTTAGCCTGTTAATCCCCATAAATGTGCCTCTTCATAAAACCTGGTGGTCTAGGAACCTTGGTAGAGAATAGAATCCAAAAATGGAATCCCAGGTCACAGCCCTGAGGATAACTGAGAAAGATGATGGACGAACCACACTTTTCTAAGGAGTCAGGAGCCGTGTCATTGAAACCAGTAGTGGCCTGGAGTGATAGTGATATAGGAATCATATCAGACCTCCAAATGATATAGGGGCAATATTATAACTCCCAACCTGTTAGATGTCAGATATTCCGAGTTCATGTTCCCCCAAATCAAAGAATGAATTCTAAGAAACAACGAACTTAAGAGTAGGAAATATTTATTGAGAGGAGAGATTTTAGCTCTTGAGAGGCAGGAGGGGTTCCGAATGAGTGGCCAAGGATCCCGCTTTTCAGGGGAAGTTTTATAAACCACAACCATGTGGGTACAACGTGAGTTGAAGCTATGATCAATCAATAGGACTATAAGTGTTGTAGCTTAGGTAACATTGATCCAATGGGGGAGCAAGTCACGTAGCAAGTGTGCATGGAAAGAACAAAGAACTTTTCAGGAAGGGATGGGTCTAAGGGTCATGGTCACCACAAAGGTGACTGAAGTCTCTCTAGACTTCATTAGACCACGTCTTACCACTTATCTCATCCCTTGAGAAGTATGCTGGCCTGGTCATTTTGACTTTATCTTGAAGTCTGAGCTGATGCTCCTCTGACCACAGTTGTAATGTGTTTTCTTCTCTTGCACTGACTCTCTCAAAGGCCCAGCCCTATCTCACGGCCTATAATATTTCTACCTAACTTAGCTGTCTGTAATAATAGCACATGCCTATACTCCAAGCACTCAGAAGGCTGAAGCAGGATGATTGTGAATTTGAGGTCAAACTGAATATAAGGAGACCCAGACTCAAAAAATCAAAAACAATCAACCAAACAAAAACAATTAAAAAGGGAGAGATGTTCAATGATAAGTACCAATTTTGATATTTTCTAAGGTTTAAATATTTTCTACAGTCCCTTGGGTTTAAAAGGGAGAGGCATCTGGTAACCTCTGAGGGGCTCTTAAAGGAAGAATATTGGCAAAAGAATCCAGGTTGCTATGCCCTAGTCAGTGAATAGGGGGTCAATGAATGGAGTGAATAGAGACTGCTCTTTCAGTGTTTGTCAGTAAAGGGAAGGAAGTCATTGTGTTCCAAGGATAAAGCAAGGTTAAAAAAAATTTTTTTTCCCTTTTTTGTTCTGAGGGTGTGGAATTGGCAATATATTGAGATTGAGATGAGAAGAGTTATATTTGATGAGGGAAGGTAAAGAATGAGGCATAAAAATGGAGAGATAAGAATTACAGCAGCTGAGAAATTTTTTCCTTCTAGACGGGTAAAAATATGAATCTTTGGAGGTAGCAGAGAGGAAAATTGAGGGAGCTTATGGCTGATGATTCTACATTTTCTCTGAAGTAGTAGAAAGGAGAGGTTAGTAGAGAGGCATACGCTGAACAGAAAATAGAGACACATGTGGAAGAGCTGCTGTACAAAATTTAATGGGGCGAATGAAAAGATTGTTGAGGTTCACCCGAAAGTTGGCAACTATTAAGTAGTAATGACCAGCATAGCTATGAGCGTTCCTCCAATAATACCAGAGTCCAGGAACAGGAGTGGGGAAGGAGGGTCTGTGTTGGCATAGCATTGAAGAATGCCAGGCAAGCTTCAGCAGGTCAAGGGGTAAAATTGGAGGGCCATAAAAGTGGAACAATAGACAATGGATTACAGGCCTGGGAGGGAAATAATGTGTGTTTGGAGAAGACTGATTTGCTGAGAGGAAAGAGAGTGCTTGGGGTATTTTTCTTAGATATTGAAATGAGTTATTCTTGCACTAAGAGGGATTTTAACCTTGAGAAGCCTCTGAGGTTCTTCCAAATTCCAAGATTATTTGATTCAAGACATGAAAATATCCATTGTCATAGTGGTTCCATTGTCATAATTATCATGGTAGGAAAGAAAATAGCCCCGAGTACTGCAAGGTATCCCTCCCAGGTCCGGCCTCCAGGAAACTTCAAAAGTAAATGGTATTTCTCATTTGTGCTCCTCTGGTCTTAATGTAGCATCGTTGTCCATTCTTCATTTCATTCCTAATAGATCAAACCAGTGAGGACAGGGTGCTCTGATAATAACTTTGTTTCTGTTCAAACAAGACCTGTAGGTAGATACTTGCTCTGCTTCTCTGTGGGTCCAAATAGGTGTCCAGTTATTTATTCTGTTTTTTTGTATTTTCAAGGAGCTTTACCCTCAGGTCAGCTTTTTGTCCTTTTTGACTCAAGTTACAAGACAACCATCCTTTGGTTTTAATGTTGTCAATTCTTACAATTTCAGCTGGACAATAAGCAATATAGGGAGAGGGGGAAGTAAAAAGAATGTGAGTAATTAGCCTGACATTCTTGACATAAACAGAGGGAGATATTTAAAACCAGGTGCTTCCTTATTCTAAATCTCACCTGTCCAGTCACATACCACTTTTGTGTACCTCTCAGTTTCCTTTCAAATATCAGTAAACTGTCTTGCCTCTGACTTTGGCTTGGAGAGTTTAGGAAACACAGAGGTCATACATGGGTTATTTCTCAATGAACCCACAGATTCCACCCTGGGGGCCAACTGTCTTGCTGTTGAGAAAGCTAAATGCACTAAGCAACAGATTTGAAATATCCCCCAGACTATGTGGAACCAGGGTGTTTGAATTTTTGCGAGGGCAAAAATGGCTTTTGGTGTTCTCCTGAGGTAGATCAAAGGCCCAAAAGTTCTATTGGAGGAATCTTCAGCAGGATCTCAAAAGCCAAAGCCAAATAGCCTTGAAAGGAGAGAAGGGATTTAACAGTAGGCACTGTCTGTAAGAACTCTGATTTCATTGCATTTAAACTTCTTTCCCTGGTGGATCATCGCTTTCTAAACACTCGAGGATAAGTTCTGTGTCCATGTGTATTTATCTCCAGAGTAGCCCAGCCCCGGCCCTGTGGTACATGCCCTTAACTGTTTGTGGAAATTAGCCAATGTTGGGATATTGGTTTTCCACCTCCATCTTTATTCTAATGATTGGTGAGTGGTAAAGTTTCTTCTGCATTGTTCATGTAGCCAAAATACTCTAGGCTCTTTTTAGCATAAAGTGTTAGGAAATTTGACCCCCAAAAGTAGTTTCAAAATTTGAAAAACCCACTTTTGAGTTCCAGGGCAACAACGTGTTAATTTGAGAAGTGTAGGTTGCTTACCCTCTTTATGCCTCAGTTTCCTATAAAGCTAAGATTGAGTTCTCACTCTCAGGTTCAAATAGGATAAAAATTCCTCCTTGCTCTTTTTTTCACAGACCTCCTCCAACACAGTCTCCATATCTCTATGTGTGTGTTGGATTATAGTTATTGCTATGGCTCTTCTAGAAAAGTAGGGGCCAGGACCATGCTGTTACTTCTCATAGAGAATCAGGCATCAAGTCAGTGCTCCCTGTGCACTGATGATTATATGCTATTTTCTGTGACATGTGTGCCCTTGTTTGCCTGTCTGTACCAGTATCCATCATAGGGTTAAATAATTCATAATGGTCACTCAGGTATATACTTTGTGGCTCCCATATAGAGCTAATTCTCCTTTTTTCAGAGACTGGAAATTTAGAAGTGGTTTGGAGCTCAGAAGTGCTTCCTAATTTATTTATTCATTTCATAAGAATGTAGTAAGTACATTCTATGTGCTAAGCAGTGAGGATATGACAGTGCATCAAAAGAGGTACTGTCTTTGTTCATGTGGAATATCTGTTCTAGAGAGAGAAAGAGAGACACCCATTAATCAAATACTGTCACAAACAAGGGTTCATTTGCAGTAGTAATGAGTGCTACAGTGTGATAGACCTTGGAGGAGCTGCCCAGTGTAGAGGTTAGGCAGAATCTAGAGAATCAAGAAAAACTTATCTGAGGAAGTGACTGAGATCAGAGACAGAAAGGTAAGCAGAGTCTACTGGAGGGAAGAGTATCACACTTACAGAGACTGTGTGTGTGAAGGACTCTGGCATGAGTGAATTGATGAGGGTGTAGTGTGAATGAAGGCAGCACAGCTGAAACATAGGGAGCAAGGCTCAGGGGAAGATTTGCAAGGCTGGTGTTGGCCAAGGAGAGACATGCCTAGCAATTTACTTTTTCTTCAAACTTCAGTGCAAAGCTGTGCAGTGGGAATAACACCTAAATAGCATTGTACAAACTTGTCCATCCTGCTTTCTAGAGAACATCAAATTCCTATGACAAGATCTATGTTACCTGGAATTACTCATGTTTTTCTTTGCCAACCAATCTGGGTTATCTGTTAGTTGTCCATGTCCTTGTTCCAACTGTCGGTATCACCTTAAGAGAGGGATGAGGACTGCCTCTCCCCATCCCTGCCTCATTCCTATGTTCCTGTACCCACACAGCATGCCTGGTGCCAGGGTAGGCAGAAAGAATAATAGCTGTTGTTTCTTTTTACCAGAGCTAATCTATCATGCCTCACCCAGAAACCCCAGATCCACTCTCTGAGTGTTCTGTGTCCTGAGGTGAAACACAGAAGCAAATAAATAACCAGGGAACTGTTTGGAAATCCTTTTTGTCACTACCTAAGCATGCTCATTTATTTAGCAAAATGTCCATAATTTTTAAATTGCTTGATTTAGCCACTGGCTATTTGGTATCTTCAAGGGGTCCCTATCAGGAGCACTACTTCCCCATTACCTGCAAAAAAACAAGGCAGGCTTTTGATCCCTGGAATTAATTACATGCAAAGACTTTCATTGCTAGGAGCAGCAAGCAGCTGGTTCCTGCAGGGGCCAGGCTGAAATCTCTTGCCAGTTCCCTTCCATGCTTGTTCCTCCCTCTACACCTACACCTTTTCTTTCTTTCATTATGCTCAATGGGTTCAATTCAGTGAGGAGAAATTGTAATTAAAACATTTACAAAGCTTTCTCTGTGACTGCCCTTAAGACTGTGAACATTCACAATTCAGTCTTTTGCCAAAAACAGCACAATGGCAAAGTTTCCAGGAATTTCTTCTTTACTGCCTTAGAACCCCCTAGAATGGTATTAACACATTTAAAAACTGCTTCAGAATGACTTATAAGACCAAGGGCCAAAGAGAGGGGAGATTTGCTTCTTAGGATTGGGGGAAAAATAGCAATGGTTGCTAATTTTTCTCAGGGCACAACCTGCTTCCCTGGTGGTCATGGAGATCAATTGACAATGGTTTACTGCTTTTTTATCTTCCTTCCTTTCCCTTGTTAATTATTTATACCTCTACTATCCAGACAAGGGCCTTGTTTTCCTTTTAGGTGTAATTAGAGTAATCAAAGTGTTCATAACCTTTACCTGTTTTATTTCTCAGTTCTATTCAAAAAAATTTTTGTGTGCAAAAAAAAAGAAAATACTAAACAAAAACCTTGAGTATCTGGGTTTTGTGAATTCTTTCAGGGAAAATTGGTTTTACCATAATAGCAATTGGTGGCAATAATTCTAAGATGAACAACCTGAAATTACTCTCTTAAAGGCAATAATTTGTAGAGTACATATTTTGAGAAAGGTGGGGAGGATTAGATGATAATTTACGTGAATTTTAACAGAGTTTATCTTTAGATTTTGTGAAAAATGAGGAATCAAACTGTTGGTGTGTTTTTGACTAAAGATGTACATTAGCATATGGCTTGTCTCTATTGAATAGATGTTAGGTTTAAATGACAAATTAAACTCCCAGCTACCAAATATAGAATTCTTTTGTTTAGAATTTATATATTCTTGAAAGAAAAGTTGCCCAAATGTAGTTATCCTTTACAGGTAAAGAGGTTAAACAAACAATGACTTGACAATTATTCTCCTTTTTATATTAAAAAAACCTTCTTCTTGAAGTTCAGAACCCTTGGGAAATATTGCTTGAAAGATATTTTGCCACAGGAGCACAAGCATTTCCATGGTGATAAAGTGATATGTCATCAACAAGGTGATGGCATTTTGGAGAACAAGCTGATCAGAAGGGGAAAACTCAAGAACACGACAGTTTTAGAATTAATTCAACAACCCATTTGTGTTCACTTGAGATAGGGGGATGACTCTTAAAGTCTTACAATGAAAGAGCCA
The DNA here is from genome assembly GCF_000247695.1 of Heterocephalus glaber. The sequence goes on along the minus strand of NW_004624734.1, from coordinate 22,898,104 downwards.
ACCGAAACAGTTTAACGTGTTGGATCAGTGGGTCCTTCTGTCAATTGACTTGAAAAACAATGAAAATGTTCATCCAGGAAAAATATCACTAAAATTTTCTTCACTTAAATTCAATCTTAAGATGTATATTTTGTATACAATTTATATAAACTCATGCGTCATCTTAAACTACTTAATCAGCTTCTCACAATCATGGGTAGCTTTTATCTGGGAGAGAATTACAAGGCCAAATATAAAAACGTTAGAGTGGATGATGGGGTCCCAGCTCAGGGTTCTAGGTTTTTGTACACAATGAACAAAGAGTTAATTGGATATGTAACGGTAAGAAAAAAGCAGTAAAATTTAATTAAGTTTAATTAGGCAACCCTGTGGTCAGAGTGAGTGGGCTGGCGCTATCAGAAAGGAAAATGGCATAAGTGCTGAATATGTTGGGTTTAAAAATTTGGAATATTGAGCTGGGCTTGGGTGTCTTCCATTGGGTCTTTCAGAGGATGATTGACAGAATGATTGACAGGGTGCCGAGTCATATCAGTTATGTTTACTGCATGTGTCCTTTCCCATAATTCACTCTGTTACAATTAGATGTATGAGATGCAGCCCATATGTACGAATCTCGAATAAACTCCAAGTGAAGAGAGGTTTTTATAGGTCATGGTACATGTGCTCCTGGGTTGGGATTTTGAAATTTTCCAGGGGTCTTTGTTATTCCCTCTGTTTCTGGTTGTAGGCCTTAAGACAAAGGTCAGGAGATTGACCCTGGGGTGCTGGCCATGTTCAGGTGAGTCGAGGAGAACGGTCCTGTATACCCAATTGTATTATGGATATTAGAGAGGGGCCACAGCCACAGATGGAACCTAGGTCTTCTTTTGCCTAAATTCTTCCATAATACTACAGCACCAGCAGGGAAGTAAAGGTAAAGTCTTAATAAAAATCAGGTTTAAGAAGATCCAAAGTCTCTTCTTAAAGCCGTTCAATGAACAATAAAGGATCCAGTGATACCTTGGTTGTCAAATTCAGTTTGTTCCAAATTTGTGTTTGATCACCGAAAAGTTCGATAACAATATATTTTTCCTGTAAGAAATAATGGAAAACCAAATAATTGGTTCCCATGCCCCAAAATTACTTATATAAATTCATTTTTCTAAGACTTCAACAAATTCTGCAATGGTTTATTTCTTTGACTTTGTGGTTCTCAGTTTTCCTCTTAGCTTTACTGCTGATATTACTAACTTTCTTTGGAGCCATGGTTATGATATTTTACACAATAGGTAAAATGGAAAAAAAAAGCACAATGTTGAGTGTTTTATTGAACTAACACAAGCACTATATGTTGTCTGGGTGAGAGAGGCGCTTAGACTGAAGCGTCATCCCTTTGCGTCCACGGAGAGACTTTATGCCTGCCTCACTCTCAGGCTGTACATACAGGTTTTTTCAAGCCAGATTTTTGGTTAGACTAGTGAGCAAAGTTATGAACACTGAGATTTTTTTCTTTGAAATTTACTGTTTGTACAGTGGAAAGTTTGAGTTTGGAGCCTTTCGACAGCCAGAGTATCACTGCACAGAGATTCAGGAAGTCACCGCAATCTTCTTAGGGATGAAATAAGTCCCATCCATCCTTCCAAGAAGCGCAACAGCGGAATTCTCCGAAAGGACACGAGTAGGGACACAGAGGAAGGTGCTGTCCCCAGCTGGTCATGAACCCAAAGTTATTTCTTGGTCTAAATCTTTCTTTTCTTTTACTGGACCCATAAGTCTACTATCTTTTAGTTCTCCTTTTTAAAAATAAATTTTGAAATTTAATTATCAAAAAATGTTTCTGACATTTGGGCACAAAAAGGCTTATTTTGAAGTTTTTATTTGATGAATAATAATCATGAATATTTATAGCATACATTGTGGTAATTCCATATTCTATAAAGGGTGTAATGATCAAATCAGGGTAGCTAACATTTCTTTTTTCTTTTTTTTGGTACTGGAGCTCCAACTCGGGTCCTTGCACTTGCGCAACAGGCAGCGAAACCACTGAGCTAAATCCCTGGTCCTAGCTAACATTTCTTTGTCCTGGGAACCCTTGAACTTATTTTGAGATATATAATAAATTGTTGTAAATTGTAATCAATTTGCTGTTCTGTGAACACCAGAACTAATTCCTATAAGTGTGTTTTTTTACCCATTGAACCCCTCTCTATTCATTTTCTTCTCCTAAACTCTAGTTGTTATGTCCAAGGGTGGACAGCTCACCATGCCATGTCATGCCAGGCCACTGCTCTGATGAAAACACAGCTCCCAGTGATCATAAACCCAGTACCAGTAAAAAAACTAAAAACAGGATAAAGTTTAGTGTAACAAAAGATGGTTTATTTGGGGAGAAAAGATGGAAAGCAACAAGGATAGTCAGCTACCATGAGGTGGTAGAGGGCTTCAGAGATCTTATCCTTGGCTCCCTTTACTGAGGACTAGTGTCTTTCCCATCCCCCGGGTGGGCCCTTGCCTGTGTCTGATCTGTGGCCTTGACTGTCTTTGATCCTAACCTAGGCCTCCTGGCCATTTGGTTTACTCCTGAACCTTTGTAATGAATAAGTGAAGGAGGAAGGCCTATTAGGAAGGGCAGCCTACTTAATGATTAAGTAAAGGGGACACGTTTACATGTGTGTATCTGGTTCAGTATTATACTGATGTTAAAGGGAGAACATATATGCGTGTGTATATGCATAGGTGTGTGTGTGTGTCTTACATATTAGATAAGGTCCTTAGGTAGCTATCTCTTATCACCTTTACATTCTGAGTGGTGAGTAACAGGACCTGGCTTTCCTGGTCTTTCATTTCTGGCTTCCTCAGTGCTTAACTCTTCTTCATAAATTCTTATGATAATGTTGCCTGGCTCCTCTCTCAAGTCTAGCTTCTCTCTCCTTTCTTTGCTTTTTAATTGCCCTAACTGCAGAGTCTATCTGTGAAGGCAGGAACTGCTTTTAGTGGTAGAGGCAGGAACTGCTTTTAGTAAATTTCCCTATTGATCTTAATAAAGCTCAATGAGGCCTTTATCCTATCTTTGTCTACCTATGGGGCCCCCTGTCCCTACATAGTGACCACTGTTTTACTTTCTCCTTTCATGAGATCAATTCTTTTAGCTTCCACATCTGAATGAACCATAATAATGCCTGGCTTATTACACCTAACGTAATATTCTCCAGTTCTATTTATGTTGTAACAAGTGATAAGATTTTATCATACAATGTTCCATTTTATATCTATACCATATTATCCTTACCTATTATTCAGTTGATTCAATATCCTGGCCACTCTGGCTACTGCTTCAATGAAAATCAGAAGAAAATTTTGAAAACTATGAAGAAGATAATAATCTTTAATTAATATATTCTCATTACCCAGAAATAAACACTTGACAATTTGGCCTACTTCCCTTCAGTCTTTTCTAAATTAAAAAAGTAATACATAGATATATTTTTTCTTTTCTAAAAATGATAAAGTTAAATCCACCTTATGTATTATTCCCTCAGTCAGATCTTTTTCTTCCAAAGCCCAAAAAAGTTATTATTTTGAGTTTGATATGGATACTTCAGACTTTTCATATATACATTTATATGCATATGTTTGTGTATTAATCAGTTTTGCATTGCTGGAACAAAATACCTGGCACACACAGTTCAAAGGAGGAGAGATTTATTTTTCACTGATGATTTCAGAGGGTTCAGTCCAGCATTGGCTGGCTCCAAGGCAAAGACATTATGGAGGAGGGGTATGGTAGAGGAAGGCTGCTCTATTTATGGTAAATGGGATGCAGAGCTGTTGGAAAGAGCTGAAGATGAAGGGCCCATGGACCACATATAGTCCCTAATGCTACAGCCCCCATGACCTCATTCCTCTACCTAGGCTTCATCTTCTAATAGGCCATTCAGCTGTAAACTCTGCAAGGGACCTTAATGAGGTTACCTTAATCCAATCAATCAAGTTGATTTTTCAGTATCAGCTGGCATAATGTACATCTAGAGAACTGAGTACATGCTCTTTTTTTTTTTTTTTTTGGTACCGGGGATTGAACTCGGGTCCTTGCACTTGTGCAGAAATGCTCTTTTATATAGTTCATTCCATTTACTTACGATGATTTTTGCATGGTCCCATATCTTGCTTCTTTTTTTCAGGATTATGTTTTTTATGTCTGAGTCCCTCATAGTCTGGCTATATTTCAAAGGGTAGCATTTGATTTAATTTTAAAAGTTGGGTAAGATTGTACCAGGTTAATAAAAAACAAAGGCAGATAGAGCAAATGTGTACCTATTACCAGAGTTCATAGGAGAATAGAATATACTTGGAAAAATCAAAGTTACTAGAATTTAAGGGGTAATTTATAAGACATAAAACAGAAAACTGAGGAAATTCAGATAGGGAGACCCCAGAGTATTGGCCAGAGAATTTGAATTTTTATGAGAAGCAAGGGCATAAAAGTGAAGGTGAGATGTATTAGTTTGCGAGGGCTGCTGTGACAAAGTACTGCCACCCAGGTGGCTTGAACAACAGAAATATATTTTCTCGGAGGCTGAAAGTTTGTCATCAAAGTTGTGGCAGGGTTGTCCCATTCAAGGACTGTGAAAAACAATTTCTTTCATTCTTTCTTCTCTACTAGTGTGTTTAGGACATCCTTGCCCTTCCTTGGCTTGCAAATGATTCACCTTGAGCTCAGCTCTGACTTTCTCATGACCTTCTCCCTGTGTGCATTTTGTATCTAAAATTGCCCTTCTTATAAGGACACCAGTCATCTTGGACTTGGTGCTAGATTGATGGCCTCATTTTAAATTTCTTACTCTGTAAAGCTCTATTTCCAAATAAGGTTATATTATTAGGTAGTTGGAGTTAGAAATCTGGAATCTGAATACTTTGTGAGGTATATGATTAAACCCATAATATGAAAGGACAAAAAAATTTTCCTACTGATGATGAATTCTAGCTCTTGTTTAAGGAAGGTAGGCCAAAGTGTCAAAAGAGAATGTTCAGAGAATAGACCTAAGGCTGTGAATATATTGAAGAATTGGAAACTACTCAAATATGATTAAACATTCTGAAAATCCTTATCCTTTTTAGCCACCTTACTACTTTCCCTTACAGAACTCAAAGGAGAACAAAGACTTGGAAAACAATCTATGGTTCTTGAAATACAGTACCAGAAGTTATCTCTTATCTGTCTCGTCTCTTTCTATAATTTTATCAGAAAACAAATTTTCTCTTGGCATAAGGTGAACTAATTATAACATGTAAATTCCATTTAATCTCGTGGGAAGTAGTTTTACCATAAAAGAAAGATGCTTAACGGTAAAACCGTTGGATAAAATAGTTTCTAACTTCCATAATAACTTAGTAAAATGTTATCCCGCACCAAAAGCAAAACAAAAACAAAAAACAAAATCCTTGAGGAGAGGGGAGGACAGAGACCCTCACTGTTGATGATATTTGATCGAGGTCACACTGAGTGAACAGAAACACCAGTTTCCAAGTTTCCAACTTAATTCTCTAGACCATGCCTGCTACCTTATATTTATGTCTTCATAACATGTACATATGCAGCCTGGCTGTTATGAGGACAGTGGGAAGCATAAATTTGATTTTTTAAAATTTCTTCACATTTAAAGTCTCCACTTGTTGGTTGAATTAACATAGTATTTTAACATTTAATTTCCTGAGGGTACAAGATGTTTTATTTTGTGTGTTTTATTTGCATTGTAGTTGTCGTATTAATCAGCTTGGGTCATTTAAAATGAAACTCAAAAAAAAAAAGAATAGTGCAATCTAATAAATATATAGTTTAATAATATTCAGAGAATACATATGTGGAGTGGATAGGAGTCCAAATAAACATACTCCATTGAAGAATGATTGGATTTTACCCATTTTATCTGGATTCCTTTCAAGTTAGTGGAACATTTGAGGGAAGGAATGTGGAGAAGTTGGATCAGGAACAGTCTTATGCAGTATAGATTCCCAATACCTTTAAGTTGATTAGCACGTTAATATGAGCAAGTGAGATGTTTCCTTGTTTTCTAGAGATTCTAACATGGAATCATTTTAAATGATGTGGTTCCAGCTGATTAGGCAAGGATAAATAGAGGTAAAAATGTACATGCACCTTCCAGGGCTCTGAGCTAATTTTGGTAGACTGTTGCCTAAAAATGAAAGTATTAAAGGTATGAGAAGACCAGGCATCAAGAGAATGGAAGAGGGAAATGCTGGGGCAAAGACTAGAAGTCATGTTTGTAGGCCTGACCAATTCTCCTGTCACTGGCTTATTTATTTCTTCTTCTCCTCTCTGTCTCCTTATCTTTTCCTTTTGCCAAAAACGATTTAGCACTATAATTTTAATACTAGGCCCGCACCTACTGGGTCTGAAGATATTCATTCATTCATTTACTGATTTATTAAATAACTATTTACTGGGCTGAACAACATAGACAAAAAGCGGTATGTTAAAAATTTTTCAGGTGCAAAGGGGCTTGAGAATTATTCACAAAATAAATAATTTATATGATTTATTAGAGTGCCAAGTGGTACAAAAATGTAGGGGAAAGGATAAGGATTTGGAGAAGTTGAAATTTTATAAAGGAAGATCAAAAACAATATCACTTTTCTGATAAATTATAAAGGTGTGACCTTGCTACTTTTCATGTATTTATTCTGTGGCCATTAAAACTTGCACTAAATGTCTCTGAAAGTGACATTTAAATTCCAATATCTGGCCTTGATGAGTGTATTGTGATATATTATGATCATTTAAGATTAGATACTAATTTCTAACTATGATAGTATTTTACTTCCACCCCCAACAATGTGATAGATTTATAGCAGTTTTATAATGTAAGACAGTGGTCCCAGGACATGGATCCTTAGGACTTCTTCTGGACCTGAGTTTGGGATGATCATGGATGAATGTGATGTAAGAGAAGAACAGTATGCTTATTTAGAAGAGAATGGTTCATGGCAAGCAGGTTATGGCCATCAAGTGGCTTCATTTTTGTATACATTACTTTCCTTTTCTTTATCTTGTGCTTTGCTCTATATTTAGGATTTTGTTGGTTTTCATTCATTTAGGAATCCATTGCCACACCAAATTAGGAAGGATATGATGACCTTCTTCTTGGTCATCTCATTAGGTACAATCTACTGTGTTTGTTCTGGATAACACGAGGCATCCCATACCTTCATAATTTGACTGTGAGTTTACATAATATCCTTGATAGTAGAACAAACTCAACTCAATATGATTCTGTTGTGAAACAGTCTTTAGACTGTGCAAAGGAACGAATAGTGTTTCTGTCTACTAAAACAGGAAGGAAGAGTAAAGACATTAAAAATGTAGGAACACTCTCAATACCGGATGATGAAATCACTGCTTTTCACTGAACCCACTCTTTGTCACCTGCATTTGTGGAAAGAAACAGATTAGAGCTTCAGGATGTTTGATAGCCTCAGGTAATTAGAGAACCTCACTGTCTTTTGGACTCTGCCAATCTTCTCTCATAGGCAGTGTTTTCTTAATAGTTCTGTATTTCACTCCCCATGTATATTTACTGTTTTTCCTTTTCTTTTTTTTTTTTTGTGCCAGGGATTGAACTCAGGACCTTGTGCTTGTGGTCCCACTGAGCTAAATCCCTGGCTCTTTTCCTTTTCTTTATTACATTTGCACATAATCAAGATAACTGGAGTTAAAATATTTGACCTTTTCTTGCTATTATTTCATTCCTAAATATCACTCCTACTTTTTTATCTCTGTATTTTCTGACGGGAAACAAGTTTACCAGAACTCAGACAAAATGAGAAAAAAAATCACAAAACAAAACTTAGACAAAATTAAAAAAGAAATCACAAAACTGAACCCATTTGAGATAAGGAAATAAGAGCAATTATTCCAGCTACTACCACATATACATTTAGTTTGGGAAAATGTAGGACATGTCCTGGAAATAAATAAATCATGATTATTCACAAAATTTTTTCCAACATCCATTTGATGGTGAGCAGAATTCTTTGGGAGTTTCTGGGATATGGTGAAAAACATAACAGAGGTTGAATGTGATAATATAGTGATAGTATACTGGGGCTATTTGTAGGAATTTCTGTTGCTCTAGAACATCTCAGATCAATCTCATTCTAAACTGGTTTATTTGCTCCAAGAGAGGACTTGAGAATCTTCAAAAAATATACACCTTGGGCCAGGGATATAGCTCAGTGGTTTTGCCACCTACTGCACAAGTGCGAGGACCAGAGTTCGATTCCTGGTACCAAAAGGAAAAAAAAAATACACACACACACACACACACACACACACACACACACCTTGAAAATGCTATTGTGTTAGTTTTCTGTCACTGAGGCAAAATATCTGAGAAAAATCCACTTAATAAAAGGAAAGGATTTATTTTGGCTCACAGTTGTAGAGATTTCAGTACACAGTTGCTTGGTCTTCTTGGATTGGGCCTGAGGCAGCACAGTGCATCATGGCAGGAGTACATGCTGGAGAAGGCTCTTACTTCATGGTGATCCCCAATAAACTAACTTCCTCCCACTTTGTCCCACTTCCTAAAGTTTCCAGCAATTCCCAACAGTTCTATAGGATAATGGAATAATTTTTCAACACATGAGCTTTTGGAGGACAGTCAAGTTTTAAAATATCTATTAAATATCTATAAGTATGTTTCTGATGGCTTCTCTGTTGTATTGTTCAGTATTGACTGGCACAGAGCTCAACTCTTCCAATTGAGTGGGGAAAAGAATATTTTTTAAGGCCACAAAAAGATAAACGAGTTCTTGTTCCCATATGTTTATTAGCAGTTGGCCCAGTAATGGGATTAATAGTCAGTGAAAGCATTATTTGATGAGTAGATGTATGTAGAAATGCATTTATTAATGGATTGACAGTAGAGATTATAAAATTACTGTCTATAATATTCTTTCTGATTTCAGAAAATCTTCACAGAATGTTGATTACCATTTGTTGGAGACGAACTCTGTTGATATTTCAGACATGGGTTAGTTCTCTTCTTGAAGGGCTTGTAGTCCACTATTTCTTTTTTAAATCATTCAGGCCCAATGCAGACTATGAGGGGAAAACATTTCTCTGATGTGTACGAATGTCCATGAAGGTGATATCATCCATAACACAGCTACCAATGCACTCTTCTACCAGCCAGTTTAGACACATGGTCAGACCTTGAGATTCTAATGAGGAGACACTTACACAGGCCTTTTCTGTACCCTTATTAAGGTCATTATCAGTGGTGTCCTGGTATTGTCCAAAACCTTCCGGATTTTTGACTTCTGAGTAAAATAATCCTGACTGCAGAGGCTGCTGTCATTGTTACTGTTGTTGTTGCTGTTATTTAAATCACTGAACAGCTCTTAAACTTCTGAGACTTGACCAAATATTGAATGGTTTGTGCTACATAAAAAAGTAATGCCATAAAATTTTATTTTTTTCATAAAAGAAGAGTACTTTTTTTTGCATTTTCTTCATTAGTATCTATTTGTATTACATTAAAATAAAAAATAACGCTAGGGTATAATGTAATGGAGACAATATAGTTTCTGTTGTTTTAAAATGTATAGTAAGTCTTACTTATAATACAGAATTGCTTATAAACTTGAATATGTCAACCAGTGTGACTTGGCTGGTATTTATGCTTACATAATAGGGCAGTTCTGAGAATTTCTTTGAGTGGGGAAAATTCACATGGAAATGCTTAGTTATTTTAAAGGATTATACAATGCTCATTACTATCACTGTATTGAAGAGTTTGTTGTAGTGGTGCCATTCATTGGCAGTGTGACTAAGATGACCACCCTCCTTTCTTTTTCTCTTGTTTCCCAATAAGGTCTGTGTACACGGACATCTCTCTATGATGCAGCTATATGTTGTTTTCTAAGCTAAAAGTCATGCTAGCTGCAATCAACCCATTTTTTCCCCTTTATCTGGAGAGCTATTGAAGTATAAAACAACTGCAGGGATCCCAAGTGTTAATTCTATACATAGGTTTTAGAATGCAAAAAACATAAACATGCCTTTAACTATTTCCCATAGAAACTTGCTACAGATGTGTATCTTAGAGACAAATTGGCATTTATTCTTCTTACAGGCATTGCGTTGGCCTCTGTAAGAAAGCTGCAGATTAAATCAGCATTTTCCTCCTGCTGAGTGTGATTTAAATCAATATTGAATGGGAGTCCTAGTTTATCTATGTGATAGAGGTTACCAGAGCCAATGTTAGGTGGTTTAGGTGCTTAACGAAGCTGGAAATGTCTTTGCAATACAAACAGCATTAACAAGTGTTTTCCTCTTAGTTCCTTTCTTTGGCAATTATTCCTCATCTTTCTTTGAAAGTTAAACCAGGAATATATTGATGGGCTCTATTTTCACCTGTTCTTTTCTCTCTGCACATTGCTATTACTATTCATTCCCTTGGATCCACAAATACTAATCTAATGTACAGTGTTAAGAGAACATTTTCTCCAGCTAGACTACTGGTATTCAGATTCCATTTTTGCTACTTACTAGCTCTGTGAACTTGGACAAATTCTTAACTTCTCTGTGCTTCAGTAGCCACATTCTAAGAAAGTTTTATACGAAGATTAAATTTCTACATGATGCATACAAAACTATCTGGTACATAGTCAATACTAGATGCTTTTGTCAAATAAAATAAGACTTTCTGGATGATCTGTATTTTTCACATTGTTTTATACATTCCCTTCCACACAGTAGATATGTAATGAATAATCGACCACTAAAACAATAAAGTGGAGTAGGAAGAGGAAAAATGAGTTATTTTAATATGCTATTAAATAGCTGTACAATCTTGCAGTTAAAGATTTTTTAGAATTGTCTTCTCATCTGCAAAATAAAAATTATAATATATATCCAAGGTATTTCAGATGATAATTATAGTTATCAAAGTGATAATGTGTTTTAATAAGCTAACATATATAACCTTATAACATTTATATTTATCCAATTAATCAATTCCAATAGAAATGAACTTAGTTAAAGAGTTAAAGTTTGACAGAAATGCCTGGTGCAGAGGATTGTAGCCAGCATGAGTCTGAAGACCTAGCAACCACAGCCAGTATCAGATCCTGGGAATATAGACAAATGTTTTAAGAGCATTCATCTCAGTCAGGAAGGGGGCCTCTTCTTTTTATACCAGGGTCCTATTCAGCTCTATTTGGCTACTTCTTGTTATGAAAAGGAACCTGACCATCCCTTAGGAATCTATTTCTTTGTCACCTTCCTCCAGTCTGTTAGGCCAGGCTCCAAGGACAGGGCTTGGAGCTGTTTGTTTTTATGCTGATGGATGTTGTAGTCTGTAATCCATGAACTGAATGAAACAGGGCTCCTCTTCCATTGCTACTGGCATAGCTTCTTGTGTTTATGAGTCTGACAGGCAAGCATATCTGTGGCATAGCTCATTATGTTGATCTCTGAGGGAGATAAGCCCCTGGTTTTGCTTGACTGGAGAGAAAATAAGCAGGTAGCAGAAAAGACTGCATTGATTTCTAAGTGATCTCAAACAGTCAGGAAAAGATCAGGCCTTCCTTGGGCACACTGTAGCCTCTGCTATTTGATCATTTGACTGGAGTTTGCAAGCCAAAGTAGGCAGGCTTCTTCCAGCCTCAATGGATCTATTAGTATTCATTTGTTCATTTATTTATTTACTTATCTATTATTTACTCATTTATTTATTATTTCATAAGCTCTGTGATTGTATTTTGATGAGCTTTGTTATGAGGAAAATTGAAAGTCAAGTAGTGTCTGAACTTAACATTTCTTACTTCATTTGCTTTGTGATTTTATGTATTTTCTTTTTATTCTTTGATTCAGGTTCCTCACATATAAAGTATACCCATTTCAGTTCATCAGCAGGCTTTTACAGAATAGAAGAATTTCCTTGTTGAAGAGAGACTGTAAAGGAGAGCTGGTGGATAAGGACCAAAGGACTGATTCTTAAGTAGATCTTGAGTTTTGATGCACTATTGTCGCACTGTTTGACCTATTTGTGTTCATGACTTAGATGTCATGATTTCCTAGTTAGACTGTAAACTTCTTGAGAGCAGTAGAATTTTGACAATGGATAGGGATAGATATTATTTAAGATGATATAAAATAGGTGCGTTTTTTGCTAATTTTTAATTTGTTTTAATTTGCTGAATTTTTAATTTTTTGGTTCATAAGAATGTGGTTGGGATTTCTTCTCTCTCATCTACAATTTTGTCTTTGTAGACTGCTGTTATCACCGTCCTTCCTTCTCTGATTTCTTGTTAATTGGTTCCAATAGTGTATGTTTCAAATCTTTAATTAAATCCTTCTTTTTGTCTAACTCTCTGACAAAACATATTTTTCACTTTTCTTCCTGCAATGCTCAAACATGAGCTGAAGCCAAATGCATGCTGTTTGATGGCCTTCTTTCCAGACTTACTTGCAAAGAGGAATAGGACTGCAGCGTCTATTGCAGGTAGCTGTACAAAGAGCCATTACTGGCGTTCAATGTGCATGGCAGAGGGGGAGGCAGGAGAGGAAAATGAAGTGGATGTCCTTCCCAGGACTTAACTAATTTATGAGAGAAATAGAACACAGCAGATTAGATGGCATTGGCCCTTTGCCAGACTGAGCTATCACAGTGTTAGCTGAGACATGATCAATATGGAAGACTTGGCCTGCAGGGTCCCTTTAACTTCCTCTTCCAGCTTTGTGATGAAAGCCAAACTCATGGGTTAGAGTATTGTCTTATGGCAAGATGAGGAAGACCTAGCAGCCTCTGCCAGAGTCAAGTGCTGGTAGTGATCATATTGTCTAATCTAATCCATCACTTGACTCTTGATTCCCAACTTCTGATTTTTTCTTGTTTGTGGAGTGGCTTCATAGATTATGATGACTAGGGAGGAGGAAATTTTTTTTTATTTAGTTATCTGTTGCTGCCCCAAGATATACTCTGAAACTTAATAGCTTAAACACCAATAATGCATTATCTCACAGTGTCTGCAGGTCAGGAATCCAGGTGTGGCTCAGCTGGGTTTCTCAAAAGGCAAAGACCAAGGTCAGGCTTTTAGGCATCTCAAGGCTCACTATTGGAATGGCTCTACTTCTGAAGTGATTCCTGTAGCAGATAGCAGAACATAGGCCCTTGCAGACTGTTGGCCAGAGACATTGCTTCCTTCCCAAATAGGCCTCTTTATCAGCTTTCAGAATGATGATAGTTGTCTTTTTTTAAAGAGGGAGGAGAGGGAGAAAGAGACAGAGACACAGAGACAGACACCAATGGAGACAGAGAGACAGAGAGACAGAGTCCTGTACGTAAGCACCCATCTGTACTGCTGTATCCTATCCGTCCCTTAGAAATGGGTCAATAAGTCGAGCACACATTTAAGGGGAGAGAATGACACAAAGCCATGAGTACCAGGATGCTGGGATGATTGGGATCATCTTTCAGACTGACAGACAGCTCTAAATAGCATGAAACAAACATCAGAAAGCCTGAATTACAGGGTCTGCTGAGAAGGTATATAATCAGCTTTATCGTGGTTCCTGCCACAAAGCAAAGCAGAATTGTCTATTTCCAGCTCATCTCTAGCACATTGCCTGGCATATAGTTGGCCTTCAAGTATGTCCATGCACATGAAATTATATCTATTGTATTAAAAAGACTGGAATCTCTCTGTTTGAAAAGAGATTAATGTTGAATGTTGTCCTTCCTAAACAATTTCCTTCTTGTACTTCACTTCTCTAGTAATACTGAAGGAATAAAGTCTGAAAGAAACTCTTTAAAAAAAAACAAAACGAGTAACTAAAGGAGGTCTATTACCTTGTTTGAATTATCTTTTTAAGCATAATGAGAAATTTCTTCAGATCATTACCAATCTTCCAGCAGATGATAAGAACTGGATTCCTTCATGCCTTAGAAAAGAATATATTCTGCTCTTCCTCTTAAGGGTTCAGTAAATAGAAAGAAAAGCACCAAATGTGTGTAGTCTCAGTCATATAGCTTGAAGTACTAGTTGAATGGCCACATACACATTGCTCTGTATGACCCAGTAAGTGACTTTTTTCTATTTCTTTAAACTCTTCTGTAGTTGAAGTTTTTATTTCCTTCCCTTATTGATGTGAGAAATTATCATCATTAATTCCATTGTCAGAAATACTCATTAGCTTTCTGTTTCCACTTGGGTCTGCTAAAAAAGAGTGCTTCGCATCATCATGGGCCCTTTTGGTAGTCATAGGAGAGATGATAGAGACATAAAGTTAAAAATTAAGCTGAAAGAAAATGTCTTACAGAACTAGACATATTAGTTATTTTGTAACTCAGCCCCTTATAATTGTTGATATAATGTGAGACAAATTTCCTATAACTTGATAGGGCATTAACTGTGATAACTTATTAATCTGTAGCACTGTATAGTAGGGTTTTGTTGTTTTTGCATTATATTCAGGCAAAAGAATGAAAATAAATGTGTGAGAGAGACCTTAGACCTATTGTTTGGCAATATCTAGTAGGGTTTATTAGGGCTGGGAAAGGGGCTTTCTATTTAATTTGAGTTGTTTTATACATGGAAAAAAATGCTAGCATGAGAGAGCTATTAAAAATATATGAAGAGTTATGTTGACATTCCAATAAAGCTTTTTACAAAATAAAGATGGTTATTCAATTGGCTGATATGGCAACATAATAAAGCTAAAATATTTTCCCTCTTGATATGCTTTGGTACAAAATGACACTTGAAAATGCCCAAAACTTTTGGTTGCTGCTCTTAGAATCAGAGGCTCTCAGCATAGAATCAAATGTTAGAGGTCAAAGAGGTCAACAAACCATAAAGTTTTTCTTTTTTTCTAAACATTTGGCCACTCAAGGTAAGCTATTGGCCAGGATAGCTTCCAAGACAGAATAAAGTGTATACATAATAATCAATGAGAAGTCAGACTTTGGCAGCTAATCCATGGGGGTAAACACTATGTTTTCTAATATTCTACCGAAAGTGAATGATAGAGGTCTCTTTCCATTATAAATACTGTTTAGTGACTTCTATGATTAAAAATTCATTAAAGCTTTCTCTACAAATTTTTTAGAACCCTAATGCAAAATGATACCCAAACCATTTTATTTTAACTGCTGATCCATGTATGAGGGAATACATAAGATGAAGCTTGTTTCAATACATACATTTTTCTAAACGAGTAGGAGAGCAAGAGGTGGTCAAATAAGGCATTATTCAGTTCATTAAATACAGTAACAACTTGGCTCTGATTGTTAATGTTTGCCCCTGCCAGGTAATTTATAGTTTTGTCAGATTAAAAACACCCTTGGATATAATTTTATTTATAGCTACACATAAATTTCTAACGAATGTATGGCCATTTCTGGGAATACTTGAAAGAATTTGAGTTTTTTTTTCAGCACTGCTACATGTTAGGTAAATAATTTCCTCACTTCCAACACCTATAAAGGGAGAAGACTTCAGTGGATAATGGATAAGGCCCCCTCCAGATCCTACATTCTATTAGCTCATGATTCTTGTAGGGATCCATAGAGGTGATGAAAAAGAACCACACTTCTTTTTTGTCACCAGTATGTATGATTCGTGGCCTACATTTGTCCTTGAGTCAATGTTGTTTCTTTTAACAACAAAAGCAAACCAGTATTCCCATACTTCTTGTGGAGGCAGTTGTGTTACTGAGAAGCAAAAAACATTCTCTTCCCAACACACTTCTGGTTCCTGGTTCCTTTATTTAGTTTTGTGTTCTCTTTCTTGTTGAGGATGTCTTTGGCTATAGACAGTCACTCTAGCTAAAATAGCAGGCAATTCTGTACCACTGCGAAGCAAGCCAGTAAGGGAGAATAGAATCTGGAGGTCTAGAAAATGAAGTTGTTTATAAAATTTTAGACTATATAAAAACCTCTCAGAGGGCCAGAGATTTAGCTCAGTGGTGCTGCCTGCTCTACAAGTACAAGGACCCGAGTTTGATCCCAGGTACCAAAAAGCCCCCCAAAACCTTAGAGTATTGTACCTACCTTAAAATATCCCTTTCTCCATTATAAAATAGTAACTGAAAATATAAGTATACCACTGAAGTAATGATTTTTCCATGAAGGAAAGGATATTTAGACAAACCAGCAGAATTATTTTCTTTGATATAGAAGATCATTATGTGAAAGTTAAAACTTAATTTAACCTCTTAATGAGATAAAAACTGGTATGGATAATTTTAATCCTCAGATATATATGTTTTGATATCCCATTACAGCTGTTTGTTTCAACCTTCTGAAAAAGTTTACCCATGGATAGTCTAAAAGGAATAATAGATAGATATAAATGATTCTCTGTCTGACTCTTTGGAAGAAGTACCAAGTGATAAAAAAGAATATATAAGAGGGGAACAGAAAGTCAAAGTGAATCATCATTCATGAACAGAGAATTGTTAGTATATTGAGATCATTATGCCATTTGGATTAAACCACTTGAAGGAAAAATAGAACCTTTTCCTAATCAGTCCCATGTGAGACTTACAGGGAAAGATCTGGGGTTGGGGGTGGTGGTGCAGAAGTAAGCACCAAGAGGGAATTTTGGATTGTTTTGCAAGGAAAGCTGAACCTTGCCCCTGTAAATCCCATGAGTTTCTCTGAGGGAAAGCCTCTTCAGATCCTTCACTTTCTTACCTGAGAAGCAAAGACAATTTGATCTTTTGCCTAAGGATAAGCACGAGGAAGAAACAGACATGTAAAGATTGTGGAAGGTGATATTAAGAGATGAAAGAGATATAAATAAAGAATTTTGTTTGAACTGGAGTCACCAGGTGGAATATGATGCTTTATGACAGATGAAGCCTATTATAAGAGTATTAATTTGTGGGAGACCCCCCCCCCCAAACAATGGCAGTTTGTACAGAGTGGCTCAAGTCTAATTAGTTAGGGTCAAAGATGAAAGGAAATCTGTTTAGGTTCACATAGTAGAGGTGTGATTCCCACACTATACTTCTCCCCCAGAGCATATGCCACATTCTTATCTCTTTTCTCAGCTCCCATTCTTTAAGATCTCTGCGTATCTCACATGCGTATGTACCTTGTGTCCCTGTGTCCTTCTGATATTTTAAGCCAGCTTCTTTTTCTTTCTTTCACCATATCATGATGGTTATTTTCCTAAATTTTATATCTGACAAGAGCTTTGTAAATGAATAGAAGGAAGTCTATGGCCAATTATGGATCACAGGTTCCCAAATATCTTACCAAATGACTGCCCTGCTCATCCTCTTTGTTCTTGTCATGATATTGGTTTTGCCTTTTTCTCCTGGGAAATCTCCCCAGTCAGAGCTGAGATATTCTAATTAGTGAAGATCTAGTTACCCAATCACAATAATCTATTGGATAAGTGGGAATAGCAATACTATAATCCAGTGCTTTTTGAATGTATTGTCTCATTAACTCTTCAGAGGAGTCAGTGATGAAAAGTTGGTTCTCCATCCTTATACCCACTTTGTAAATGGTAGAGGTGAGGCTCAGAATTACTATACTTAGCAAGTGTAAGTGTACGGATTAAAAAAACCTGCTAATTTACAGTCTCTTATGATTAACGTTTACCGTACTTCACCATTCTGTGCTAGGCAGTATTCATTAATGAAAATGGAGAAAAGATAAGGATCTGTCCAACCTGTCTACCTAAAGGAGACAGATTTCAAAAGCAAGTTCAGTATATGGTACAAAATTGAACTCGCAGAGGTGTTAGTGATGTTCTGAGGCAGGCAAAAAATAGGGAAAAAGACAGTTTTCTTCACTTCAAACTGACTCTTCCATAACAGTCCACGTTTATTATATAAGCAGGATTTTTATGACTATTGCCAAATACCATGGTCTGCCCCATAGGTTGTTATCAATAATAAAAAATAAGGCCAGGGATTTAGCTCAGTGGTTCTGCTGTCTGCTTCGCAAGCACAAGGTCCCGAGTTCGATCTCCAGTACAAAAAACAAACAAACAAAAAATAAAATAAAAAATAACTTGAGAAGACACAAGGGAAAAATTGTCTCTGACCACTGCTGAAAAAAATTCTCTAGATTTGGATTTAATGTTCAAGCAGGAATATACGACTTAACATTTCCAACCCCCAAATTCAAAACCTAAAATTCAAAATGCTTCAAAATCCGAAGCTATTTGAGTGCTGACAAGACACCATGAAATGAAAAATTCTGCACCTAACCTCATATGACGTGTACAGTAAAACGCAGGGGCACTAACAATATTTTATAACATTACCTTCAGGCTATGTATACAAAATATATATGAAATATGAAAGTATTTTGTTTGTACTTGTGGTTCATGAACATAATGCATATACAAGTATTCCAAAGCCTGATAAAAACCAAACTCCTTGTCCCAAGCATTTCAGATTGAGGACATTCAACCTCTATGTGTGTATGTGTGTACATATTATATATAAACATGTATATACATAACATACATGAGTATATCTATATAGCCATATAAAGCATATGCACACATACCTATACATATATGCATGCAGATACCTTTTGAGGAGATATCTTGTATTGGGATTTTAAAATACATTCAAATGTATGTGTTCAGGGGATGAGCTAGAACGCTTACCTAGTACACACAAGGCCCTGAGTTTGATCTTCATCTCTGATAAAAAAGAGAATTAAATAAATTTACTTTATTTGACAAAGCAATTCCAAACTTTTACATGCCTGCCTTGTCACATGTAAGTGATACATTGTGTGGTAGGAAGTTATTGCTTTGTTCTACCTTATGAGAAGATTGTAAGCAGTTTTATATTTGCTGATCTACCATGTATGCAAACTTACACTTGCACACAGGCGTGTGGATACATGTGTGTGTGTGTGTATGTAGCTAGAAGAGCAACTCAGGGCACCAGGAAGCTGTAAGTTCGGAACAATCAGAGTCATGGTGAAGGCATAAGAAATATAAAATTGAATGAGGGGCTGGGGATCTAGCTCAGTGGTTTCACCGCCTGCCTGGCAAGTGCAAGGTCCCGAGTTAGATCCCTGGTACCAAAAAAAAAAAAATTGAATGAGTTGTGGGTTGCCTTGAATAACATATAAAAACATACTCAGAATTCAGATCTTTTGTCTCCCAAATAAGCCCTTTTTCCACTTCACCATCCATTTTACATCAAGCATACATACTGGGATTCTTTCTAGTGTAAGTTAATCAGAAAGAAGTCCAAGATGAAAGAACTGAATACACAGGCCATACAAAACAAGAGAAATTCTGATTTGCTTCTGGAGAATTCATTTCAAAATTCAAATCCAGCTAAACAAAAAATGATTTTCCAATATTACAGATTAGCCAAATAATGGCCATTTATACTTTGGCATAAGTTCTTCTAGTCTCAGATAAATGAGATTTTCTTCTGGGGTGACTCAGAGTAGTTACAGTACAGCACTGCCATTTGCATTCCTGACACAGGAGGGAAGAAAGATGTTGATGGAACTTTTGTTTTCTGCCTTCTTCATTTTTAAATGGATGGTGGCATTGTTTGCAGCAGCATCTCAAAAGAGACGACAAATTCCCATTTATTTTCCATCAGTGACACTGTGTGAGAGGTTGTACAAAAAAGTCTAAGCTTGGTGTTCCCGAGGCACAGAAGCTTTATTTCTATAGCACCGTGAAACTCCTATAACAATAACCATCCTCTCGCTAGTCACTTTGTCAAGAGTATTGGCAGATTGAAGAAGACTTATTTGATTTCACTAAAGCTATTTGTTGGAAACTCTGATCTGTAAATCTGGATGGGGAAGGTTGCTTGCCAGAACCAATGGTTTTTGTACATTCTCAAAAACAAAGGTCAAGTAAAAACACTAGGTTATGAAATGAAGCAAAGGATGAAGGGAAGTTTTATTGAACTCTTGCAGTGTTCCCAGCATTCTACCAGGCTGTTTACGTCATGTACATGAAACGGTACACTGGCTTTACCTTTTATTTTTTCATCTTTTTTCCTACCAGCACTGGGATGTATGTTTTTGTGTATTTTTCTTTTCTGTTTCTGTTTCTGTCTCTTTCTCTTCTCTCCCACCGCCCCCTCTGTACTGGGGATTGAACCCAGGACTTTTGCAATGGGTTACATACCCAGCCCTTTTTAATTTACTTTTTAAAAAACTTCTGAGATAGGTCTTTCCTGCCATCTATAATAAACCATGGGTATTTTGTTTCCTACATCTTCATGGTCCTCAGAAAATTAGAAAAATAAGACCATTAAGAATTCAGGGGGGGCCGGGGATTTAGCTCAGTGGTTCTGCTGCCTGCCTTGCAAGCATAAAGATCGGAGTTCAATCCCCAGTACCAAAAAAAAAAAAAATTCAGGATGATGAACAGAAGCCTCTATGGTGCCCCTATGGTGACTTTGGTTGGTTCTTATTCTGGTCTTTCTCCACTCATCATCATCAATTCTCCTATTGATCTTTCTTTCCTTTTTTTTTTTTAACAAAGGTTAAGTACATGTTTGTAGGTGACACCAGTCGCTTCAGGGAATTTGTCCCTTCTCTGTACTGTTCTGATTTAAACCCCCTGTGGCATTTTTTACTGCAAGGATAATGACAAATGGGGTTGAAAGTGTCATAGAAATGAACTCAGAAGTAAGTTTATAGCACTGCTGGGGGCCATCTGTTAATGTAAATGTTTAAGGTAAAATGCATTAAGTCTTAGGAGCTGACGAGACATTTTATTTGCTGCCTGCCTGTGGGATTATGCCTGGCTTCCACCTAAGTGTAGAGGGTCCTTAGTTAAACTTGAGGAGCCTACTTTTATCCCTTTATCTGTCGCTAATCATTTTCTGTGGTGAAATCTTAAGTACTTACTTGAATTGTGACTATATTAAATAATAAATATTAGGAGTTATGTATGTCTTTGTTGGATATGTTAAATTATTTAAATTCAGTGCATTTATATGTGTCTGCATCATTTATGATTAACTACAGTTGAATATTTTGTCTTCAGTATAAGAAAGTTAAGTACTATACTTTAGGCCTATCAATCAGGATAAAAATAATTTATGAAATGAATGAACTGATATTAAAGTCACTATTAAAACTACTTGAATTATATGGTAATTTTCAGGTGATCTCATAATAGAAGAGTGAAGTTTGAAAGTGTTCATTTTATTTTTAACCCTTGAGAGTGTATTATTGGTGAACAAAGATAAGTGACATTTCTTTACTATTCTTGGGGAAATGGTCTTCTTCGAAAGGAAAAACCAAATTCAACTAGTAAATATAAATCAGTAATTTTAATTTCCAGTTTTTAACTGGGCATATACAAGGTTTTGTATTCCATAGGAGACCTACCCAAGTGAAAGAAAGCACAGAAATTGAGGGAAAAATGAACATAATCAGAGGGAGAGAATAAATGAGAAGAGAGAAGCCATTCTAATGCAAGACCAGTGAGTAAGACACTTTTCCAGATGAGATTTATATTGTGGTTTCCTTTTCTAAAAACTCTGAGTATGATGAGGTCAAAAAAGTATTACAGATTGAATGGCCTTTCTCTGGGTGACTAAAATGACTCAGGTGATCTTGCCTCTGAAGCTTGTCCTTTGGGAATAGCAAAGAAGTTCCGTTTTCTCATCTTCCTCTGTGAACTGTAGTCTGATTAATACATAACTAAGATCGCTAAGGAGCAGTGGTAAAAGCTATTGAGTCTCCAAATTCTTCCATGAGAATTTTTTCACTACTTTTTTAAAGACTTTTCTTGAAGTTCTTACACTATAAACTGTTAGCTTGATAGTAGGGACAAAGAGTGTGTGAGAGGATGGTAGGAGAGAGGGCTCATAGTAAGCAAACCTGAGCTACAAGAAAAAGACAGAGTCCAAATTAATTATGCCTTTTAGTCTGAATGAAATGCTACAGGTCACTCAGCCCATTTCCTTTATATACAACAGAGAAGAAGAGTACTCTTGAAGCAAAGTGATTTTCTCAAGATTATGTACATTGTTGAGGCAGATACAGGACAGAAATCCATGTCCTCCCACTGCCAGACAATTGTTCCTACATTGAACCATCTTTCCTCGTTATTTTGGGAATCTTTGAAATTGCCTGAAGAGAGGCCTTCTAACCTTTCTCTTCTAGGAAGTAGTTGTCTGAGATAGCTAAGAGAAACGTAGAGTAAAATCCCATCTCAAATCAGTTCCCCCTTTGTGAGTTTAGAGTGCATGTTACAGAGTTATAAATTTGCATCGGGAATATGGAAATTCTCTGTTACTCAGCTGACCACTTAGCACTCAATCTGATGAACATTGCAGAATCATCACACATTCTTGAGTTACGATGTCAGTGTTTAATGAAAAGATGTTGAAGTGTTTTCCTCCACTTGCAAGGATCTGCTAAGCTAATTTATATTCAGTGCTTTTTATTTGTTTTCCTGTATAAAGTAAAATTAATTTTTAAATATAAAATGAAAAATTTTGATATAAGATTGGGCATCAGTATGTCTCATACTTCATCTATAACTTCAAAATATTATGTATTCTCCATGGAGATGAAAAAGTATTTAATGAGGTGTATGCAAAGGTCTTCCTTAGATAAGTCTGTGAATGAAAAAACCTTGAAAATTTGAACAGGAATTGAGGAAAGAAAGTGAGCATAGTTATATAAATTGGCAAAACAAGTTCAGATGAGGAAGATTTCACATACCTTCCCAGAAAAGGTAATACTCTAAATGGGGAAATAAATATTTATAACAAAAATTTTGTGAAGCTTACAATGATTTTGTATGAACAAAGCTTTATTGGAACCAAGTACCACTTGTGCTTACATATAAGTTTCTTTCTTTTCTCTTCCCTCTTTCTCTCTTTCTTTCTTTTCCTTCTTTCTTTCTTTCTCTTTCTCTCTTTCTCTCTTTCCCTCTTTCTCTCTTTCTTTCTTTTCCTTCTTTCTCTCTCT
>NW_004624734.1:22718118-22875052 GCF_000247695.1 Heterocephalus glaber | reverse complement strand
TCTCTCTCTCTCTCTCTTTCTTTCTTTCTTTCTTTCTTTCTTTCTTTCTTTCTTTCTTTCTTTCTTTCTTTCTTTCTTTCTTTCTTTCTTTCCAAGGTAGTGGGGATTGAACATACGGCCTTTACACTAAACAAGATCTCCAGCTCTTTTTTTAAATTTTTAATTTTAAGACAGGTTCCTGCTAAGCTGGTTTTCCAGGCTGGGTTCAAACTTGCAATCCTGCCTCAGCCTCCCAGAATGCTAAGATTATAGGTGTGTGCCACTGCGCCTGCTAAAGAAAAGAGAGAAGAGCATTAGGTAAAAGAATTAAGGCAAAACACATAGTTCTACATATCTCCACAGGCCTCCTAACCCTACACGGTACCATTTAACTCAATCAAAATCAACTCTCTTTTTCTTCACATCATTATGATATATTTTTTAAAGAAGTCAGTGTATAACTTCTTTAACAAGAAATACCAGATAAATGTCATTGTAACTTGAAGTTATTTTTGAGGACTGTTTTTGGAAGAGACTTCTGGAGAAAAGATAAGAAGATGATTTCAGCTGTTCATGAGAAAAATGTGAGCTGCTGGATCACCTGTGCCCTGGAGAATAACAACTAGCCATTCTCTGCTTAAAGAAATACCAGTACTAAGATGAGTCGGAGCCCTCTCTGAATAGCTGGAAATTGCCCAAGGCTAACTACACTTGAAATGAGATGGTGAATCACCCCAGGAACAAGGCAGAGTTTTCCCTTGTTAGGTGGAGACAGTGGTGCCCAATAGGTCAGGGAGAAAAGGATTGCTCAATCATATGCCCACCTCTGCCAAGTCTGCTACAGTGTTTCAGATCAATCACTTTAATTGTCTGAACTTTGCAACGCCTTAGCCTGCACTTAATAAGAACTGCTTGAGCCTCTCATTGTGCTCACCATCTTGTACTTCTCCCTGAAGATCAGCATAAAGCATGTTGATTCAAAGGCCCCAGCAAAATCAGAATCCATTACTCGCTCTTGTGAAAGGTGGTCAGAGACTGTGTCCCACTGTAGCCTGCTCCAGCAAGGAACATCATCCCAAATTCAGGCAAGATGGAGAAAGATGACAGCAAAGATGTGAAGACCTTTAAGACTTTCCCCTTTCCCTGAAGTTCGAATATGTCCATGTGTATGCATAGGATATGCTCTCAAATTTTTTTTACAGTGGAAATAATGATACTCTTTTAGGAAAACAAATT
This sequence comes from Heterocephalus glaber, assembly GCF_000247695.1. Next base: position 22,873,837 of record NW_004624734.1, on the reverse strand, counting down.
TGTAGGATTTGTCTCATGGCTTGTGTTTAAAAAGTCTCTAAATGGTTCCCTACGTGCAGTATCTGCACAAGGGAAGGTTTAAGTTAGAATATAGTCAACCTTTATATAAGAAGATAATGTAATCACTTATAAACCCAAACACATTTTCTACTATTTCATTTTCCATATTCCTTGATTCATTTTTCTCATGTCAGCCCTTTTTTGTACATTGAGTTGGAAATGTGCCTTTCTGGTAATGGCTGGATGCTTAAAAATAAGGCAGCATGAATCACATTGTCGTTGTTTAATCTTAAAAGGCACCTCTTCTAATCTACGTGTAATTATCAAGGGCCTCATGTTGGATGAGATGCTGGCCATTTCATTGAAATTTCAAAGTAAGGACATTCTGCACACTTGGGAGATGAGGTTGGTGGCAGGAGAGAGCAGAAGAATTCAGCCCCTGCTCCAGATTCTTGTGTTTTATGATCCTCGTTATCACGCACCTGTTCTGCTTCTGAAGAATCAGCCAGGGGAAGCTTATTGAGCTGTTGCCATATGGAAAGCCCTGTGAGGGCCACAAAGTGGTTGGCGTCCCTTCCCTCAAAGCATTAATAATTTTACAGGAAAAATATTATTTTATTGAGCAACAGCAGCGTATTAACAATTTAAAACCCAAATGAGAAAAATTTAAAGAAAAATAACTGCTTTGAATTTCTGAGAGATTTATTTGACGGCAAACAAGGACGTTGCCTTGGTAAGATGGTTGTTTGCTTTGAGCTTCCGTGGATGAGAAGAAATAAAATAATCTGAGAGGAGGAATAAAAAAAAGACAATGGTGAAAAGAGCATCATGAACAAAGCAAGTGAACACTCTGCAGATAGGAATTTTCTCCCTTTTCTCTATTCAGCAGTTATTTCATACATGAAAGGAAAAGGCCAAACACAGTCATGAGCACTTGCTTTTTACTTTCTGCCTCTTCAATTTTTTTTCGAGAAACACTAAATTCACACCTAGGAATATTTTGACAAGCTTAGAAACTTTTTCAAAAAATAACTCTTGTGCATGGCAAGATGTTACTAAAATCAGATTTTTTTTCTCCCATGGAGAAGATGATTGCAGAACTTTTCATTCACACCCTGAGACTCTTCACAGAGAGCACACAACCTTGTTCCTTCTGTGTGTTTTCTGCACCATTCAGTAGGCTTGAAAGGAACATAGATAATCACTGGAGGGAGTCGCTTAACCTCATCACACCTCTTGGTCTGTTTTAAGAACACTTACTTGACCTGAATTAAGATAATGACTTTTCATTTTTCAATTTGAGCCACAAATCAAGTGGGAGTTTTGCATTCTGCTTGTGCTTTTAAAATAATCATAAAAGTCATATCCCAGCACTTCCTAGATTCAAGCCTCTGAACTAAGACATTTTGGGTTGCTTTTATGATGAAATCACCTTCCCTTTGATAAATCAAAGAGCACCTATTCATCGTTAGCAGCTTTCTGGAGGACTGACTGCATTCTAACTTTAAAAACACTTTCTCTTTTAAATGTCAAGGAACTTTGGCTAACAGCTTAAATGGTTCCTGGCTCTGGAGTAGATAGAGTAATATTCATCCCCTTATGCATAAAGCTACCTTTGGAATTCTAGCTAATTGATTCACAGTTAATATATTATGGTGGTTATTATTATCTTGGAAATAGGCATTTCTGGATGTGTATAGCACAAGACAAAGATTTCCAGGTGTGTTCATCAGTTTTTCAATACTGTAACAAAATACCTGACATAATCAATGTAAAAAGAACAAAGATTTATTTTGGCTCACAGTTTTAGAAGGTTCATTCTATCCATAGTATTTCAATACCATTGCCTTTGGGATTGTAGTAGAACATTAGGACAATGGCTTATGGCAGCCAGAAAGCAAAGAGAGGGAAAAGAAGAAGCTGGAGTCCAACATTCCCTTTAAGGCTGTACCCCCAATGACCTAACTCCCATTCACTTGCCCCCACCTCCTCATGGTTCAACTACGTCCCAATAGTGTCACAGGCTGGACACCAACCTTCAGCAAAGTTATCCAAACCATAGCACCAGGCATTTGAAAATCATTGTTTTCCCTTTTAGGTATGAGGATATTTTCCTGGCTACCTTGTACAGCAAGTCTTACGTAAGACATATTCCCTTCCCCCATAGAGCCACAGTCTTCCAGTTATATTTAAATTCTGGGTTTGGCGTCTATCTCTTGTCTTACTTTTCCCCTTTGCTTCTCTCCTGTTTCACCCATCAAGTTTCCAGAGCATCATACATCTTCTTTCCTCTTGTCCTATATGCCTATCTCAGTTGTTCCATTCTCCCTGCCAACTTCCGCTGTCACTGTGACCTCATATCTGGTCCTATTCACTCCTTAGTGTCCTTTTGCTTGCGATTGCCTCTTCTTAGCATTCTAATTCTTTATTCCTAACCCTCCACCAATGTTCAAAAAGGAAAAATCCACACTTTCTGGATTCTTCAAGTAGTGGACTTTATCCACTTCATCCCTTAACAAATACTAGGTGTTCAATAAAGCAGAACATGCAGGTGGCAGCTGTAACCCAGAAGACACACCCAGTATTTCACAGAAACAAGGCCTATTATAGGAATTGACTGATAGTTTCCCAACACTCAATACCTGTGATTTTTAGCAATGACATAACATCTAAAATTTAGGGATAAAGGACCTGTAGGGAGAACCCAGAAACCCAGTGCATACAAGCCATGTGGTTAAGAACAATAGGAAACACAGGAAGTTCCTGTTTTATTGAGGGTTGTCCCCAAAATCCCTTTGTTGGGAAAACAACCACATGTCATTGTCTTTTCACAGTAAGTAATATGGCCCATACATAGCAGACCAACTTCACATTCTTCTTTCTTTTACCCCTGACAAGATTTTTTCTTTGTCAGCTTCTTTCTTTATTACGTCTGGGCACACTACATGTTATAAAAGCATGTAGCTCGGTGATGACAAACTTTTTAGAGCTTTCAGTGATACAAACAGCCCACTGTGGCACGCATACCATAGGATCATCACCACTGATTTAGTTTATGTCCCAGGACATGTTGTTATTTGAAAAATACTGACCATGGAAGAGTCTGAAGAAAGCTAACTGCATGTAGTATAAGTCTTGAACATCAGAATAAGTTCAGATTGATATATTAGGCAGTGAGAAACCCCACACCATTTTTCTTAACATATATTCTTCTTTACTATTGGTAAAAAGCAAGAAGAATTAATAACAGTAGCATTTTAGAACTGAAATGTAAGTTGCATCTGGCTCATATTCAGCCTCTAATTCCTCAGGAGGTTTTCACACCCCTTCTTCTATTCCTGCTTTCCAGCTGATTTGACAGAAGGACAGAAGGATTAAGAAATCAAGTAGCTTATCTGAGAGGTTCCCCACGGGGCACTTTGTCCCAGGTGTTCCTGGTGGTGGCTTACATAATCAGTGTTGTGTGCTGAGGGCATTACTATACCAGTGATTGTTTGAGTCAGTGGGTGATGGTGTCAGGGTAATTATAGCCAGGTTATGTGTGATCTTAAAGACCTAGTTAGTGCCCCAGGAGAACAAGACAGGGCTTCTTCCCATACCTTTGCAAACGTGTTCTACAGTGAGGTGGCCCCACATAGCAAAAAGGAACAGAAGTGAACAATAAATGGGGACTGTACATTCTAGTACTTTTGAGGGGAAAACTCCAAGTTAATCTTTTCTAATGTGTCCCTTTTATCCATTTGTAATTGTGTTGGGGTTCTTTGTTCACTTAGATTGAAATTAAATCAAAACTATTAGAAATGAATGTGGTTTCTCTTGATGATCTTAAAAATAAAAGCAGTCAGGTTATTTTTAAAAGGAAATACAAAGAACAATAATAGCTGCATTTCTTTCTGTGTTTATTCTCTTAAATTTTCTCTATCTGGAGTTTATTTAGAAGAGAGAAATCCACATTAAACTTGAGATGACATTAAAGTTGTGAAAGATTTATGATTTGTATCCTAATTGTGGTCAAAAGTCTTAGTATGTAGGGCATCCTTTTGAAACCGGAGTTCAGCTGAATGTTCAGGCACAGGACTATACTTCTCTGTGGGACTAAGGAGATGATCAGAGGTTGTATTTTTTTTCCCTCTTTGGTTTTCTAATCACCCAATTAATGCATACTATTGAGAAAGATTTTAAAATATAGAATATCACAAAAAAGGAAATCCTCTTTAGCCATCTCCAACCTGAAGTGGGAGCCACTTTTCCATGAGGCAGATGTCCAGATCTTTTTGTCTGCCTTTGCAAGCAGGAATGAGCACAGGTGCATGTGTGCGTGCACACACACACACACACACACACACACACACACACACACCTTCCCAAAGGTGTTTTCATACACAGAGCACCCAAAAAATATATGTCCCAGACCTCTCTCCTTGTTAGTACATGGAGACATAGGTAGGCTCCATTTAAAATCAAATTCAAAATCCAGTGTTTGGCTTAAGCTGCCTCCTCAATCCATGCTTCCTCATTGAGGAGGATAAGAAATAAGTAATTGAAATTAACCAGGCAGTTTCTGCCACAGCATGACAGCTTGGTTCCATAATCAAATCAGCCCCACAGTGGAGCAGAACACACTCCTGCACTGCCCATTGTTCTTAAATAACTTGTACAGTGCCAGGTACTTGGACTTCATTTCTTCTAGGTTTAAAAGGATAAAAGGAAGGTTGTCCCCGGAGGCCTTGTCTGGGTGAGTCCCTATCTTGACATCTGTGTGCCTAATTCTGCTTATATCTGCATTTCCAAAGCCTGGAGATGGAGATTATGATGTGTGGAGACAGCTAGAATGTGTCATCTGGATTCACTCATTCACGCATTCATTGATTCATACTAAAGAAATATTTATTTACCATTAACCAGGTGGCAGGCACTGAGCATGGAAATGGGAAACAGACACAGTCCATTCTTTGCCAAAGGACTTTATAAATCAGTGAAGGATACAAACAGGAAAAGAGGCAATTGCGAGAGAGTATGTGTAGTGCATTACCAGCCAAGTGCAGAAGCTTCTAATTCCAGGGGCTGAGAGGATGCTTTCTGACCAAGAATACATTTAATGCCTTAATATTAGTCAAACAGAGGTATGGGAGAAAGGCATATTGGATAAAGAGGTGTTCACATGCTGGAAGTCTAGGAGATTCTTCCGGGGCTGGCACTGTGGACCAAGTAATAGCCAGAAGAGTTATGCAGGACCTATCTCTCTGGCCTAAAGGCTCCTTTTAGATTTATTCTGACAGTTACAGGAACAACTGAAAAATTTTGAAAGGCAAACATTTCTGACTCATAAGGTTTGTAAGGTGGAGAACAGATGGAAAAAGACAGGGACAACCATTAGGATGCTGGGGTGAGAGATGATGGGGCCTGTAATCCAGGGAGGGGCCTTGAGATCTGAGATGCATGCGTCATTTCTCATGAGTCATCTCTGGCATTCTGTGAACATGATTGTGCAGTTGCTTAAGCACTGAAGTTGAGTTTGGCAACTTTGAGGAGCTGCGTAAACTATGGGCAAGGCAGTTAAGTCTGACTTGGCGAAGCTGAATGGGCTTACTGCAGAGGTTGGATAAATACCTATCTCTGGGGGGATCTACACACGTGTATTTTTTATTTTGTTTTGATTTCAAGAGATAATTGCACCCAAAGGCTGGAGCCTGCTCAACCTATCTTTTAGACTCAGAATACAGTGCCTGGTCTATTTTCTACACGACTGAGCTTTACTTCAGAACTGACGAGTCATATGTCATTCTGATTGATTTTTTTTTTCTTTTTCTTTTCACTCTCAAATAAAGGAGGGAGTCAAATAGAGATTGTCGTAAAACACCAGGGGAACTCAACCCAAATATGCAATTATCAGGAGAACCCTCAGTCTAGAGAGTATAGTGTACCTGTCCTCCTCTTGTTTTGTCTCCTCAGAACTGAGATAAAGAAATAACGTGTTGTGTGAGGTCAGTCAATGGTTAGAGGACAGGGAAAATAAATAAGCAGCCAAGTCTCAGAGTGTTCTAATCTCTGCTGGAAGAAATGGTAAGAAGAGGACATTGAAGATGCAGAATGCTCAACCAGTGTCTTGAGCAATAGGATACAGCTAAGCTTGTAATTGGCTACCAAAGCTTTTTTTGCTTCTGATTCTTGAATTTACTTTAAGCTGTGTCTTCTGTTTTAGCTTCCTTTCTTTCTACTCTCACTCCAAAGGCAGAGACCCCAAAGGACAAGCGTCCATTTTATTAAAGCAAAAACATGCAGATTGAAGATGAGTTGTGTGTACATTTTTAAAACAGCCTTTTGTAAAGATAAGTGGATTTAACACATAGATGAGGCTGTATCATAATGAAATGCATGCCTCTTATTCAGCCTACAGTCCCTCTGTTCTGCAAAATATTGTATTTTTAAAAAATCTTTTACCTTTCTGACTTTTGAAACAGTTCAAATGGATTAGTATCTTCTGATCAAACAATCCTTCCAACATATGTATGTTCTTCACCCTCAAAGGAACATGTGCCTGTTAAGGTTTTAAAAGAAGTAAGCGAGAGTATTTTTAGTTGTCAGTTAATACTCATTAGGAAACTTGAGTTATGCTTGCCTAAACAATCAACTGTCTCTTGGACTCTTAACAAATTTATCTCCTCTGGTGATCCAGTATCCAGGGAGGAAGCACTAGATTAGACTGAAAAGATAAAGAGGATAATGTAGATGTAGATATAGATAACACTGAGGCTTTTAGAAATTTCCAACTAATATATTTTGGGTTTAACAAGATGTTGGTATAGTGTATGTATGCAAGTGTGTGTGCATGGGTGTATGTGTGTATAAATGTGTGCATGGGATTTGGGAAAAATACCATGCATCAAAACAGACAGGTCATTTTGTTGAGTGTAACTGAACTCATAAGCATTAGATTAGGAGCAGTCATAATTTCTGGCTGCCATGCTTTATGCTAATGTGGCCATCCTCTGTTGTATGCTTCTGCTGAGGCAGCCACTTTACTCCTGCTTAATTTTCTCCCTAATGATAGTGGTAGGGGCTTGGGTAGCTATAGTCAGCTTTTGCCAATTTAACTCTGGCTGCCACTACAGGCCATTATAAATTATTATTCTTATTTAGCACTTGAATCTACAATTTATTTCTTTCCTTCATATTTTGTAAAATATAGCTATAGGCTTAGGTCTAACAGCCATGTTCTTCCTTCTTATAAATCCAGTGCTGTTTGCAATAAGCTAAATTTTTTGATGCTAAACATTTGTAGCCCCTGTAAGATAGACTGCTAAATTATCAAGGAGCTTTATTCATTTACTCATGCATATATGCATTCACACAGTCATTTATCCAGGCATGCAATATTTACTGAGCACTATTTTATGCCGGGCAATGTTTTAGTTATTGGAGATAAGAGTGAGCAATATGGATTAGTGAGGAGCGCTATTATCGCTATTATCCATAATGTCTAAAATATACTAATCAGAGTTGAGGAAAAATATCTTCTCCATATTGATATTCTCAATATAGTTTTTCTCCCAAATTGTCAACACATCTCCATGGGAACCCTTGCGAAGTTTTATTTTTATTATATTTTTTTAGCCTGCCTTCTGCATTTCAAGAAGTTGTCTTTGTCTTAGTACTTTCTCCCTAATATTTTAAGAAAAATGTTTCTTTCCTACTGATGATTGTTTTGGAATGTGAGAATAATTGCTAAAAATCTAGATATGAAAATTTTGTTTTAAGAAAAAAAAATCATGTAAACCTGGACAAGCAGATGAGTACCACCTGTTCTGGAGTCAAGATTCTAGAGATTGTTTTGAAATTTCTCACCTTCTTTTCTAATTGCATTACTTTCAGTTGATTGGTTGCTTTTCTGTCTCTTTCTGTTTCTTTCCTAAGTTTTTTCTCTTGTCTTTCTCTCCTGTCAACAGAGTTAGGGAAAAACTATTGTACAGGTAATTGTTTTTCTCTTCTATGTATCCCACTAATGATAGTTACATTACTGCAGACACTTAGCTATTCTGAGCCATGATGCATTACCTCTAAAATTGTACAATACTTCCTGTGATGATTGAGATTAAGTTTGGGAAAAATAGTAGCATCACATTGTCCACCTTGCACGTTCTAGCTCCATGAGTCTTCTCTGAGAATCAATGCACGGATTCCTCTGCCTGCTTCACACCTGATATTGTGCTTCCATTGCTGCTTCCCCCAGCTTCCCCTCCAACAGATCTTGCTGTCATTTGTTGCTTGAGCCTACTGTTCAAGCTTTCTTTCAACCCTATTGTTTGACTTTTGTACCTGGCAGGTCTAAATTCTCTCCACATATTCTAATGTATCAAGCTGACCCATTGGCAATTATAGTTATTCTAAAGAGTTGGGGTGCTCAGGAGAAATTGAGCTCAGAAGATAATTTTGATAAATGGTGATGAAAAGCTCAGAATTTGGGAGTTTTCATTGTTTGTTGAAGGTGACTTCCTGACCAAAATTATCTTTTCTGCCTTCTGCTAGGGTGCCTGTAATTTATTTAATCTAATCTCATTTCTTTGCTCTTTAAAGGTTTTTTTTTTTTTTTTACTTTTCTTCCACACCTCAAATCCTCATGGTTAGCACCTTAAAGGATGAGCAGCTGGCACCTAGAATAGGGTAAACCGAGATTAAGGTTTTACAGAAATGGAACATATTCTGATGTTGGAAAACAGAGGAAATAGAAGAGGAAAAAGCATCAGAAGCAAAGTTAATCTTGCATCCTAGTCTTGCTAAGATCTATGCTACTATGACACCAGGAGTCTTGCTGCTGCTAGTCATTTAAGGCTCTAAGTAGCTTAGGAGGAGGAGGAGGAAGGATAGGTGCTTTCTGCCTAGTTTTTAAGGATGAACATAGCTAGCCTAGTAACTTGGTATATGTCATGAAGCATCATGGTCAAAAGAGGGGAGTAAATTTACACTGAACTTCAAGAACAGATTTTTATGTGGCTTGGCTTGATGAGTACAAAGTCTAGAAGGAAGAGGGCAAAACATCACTGAACTAGCAATTTCTAACTATGCTGTATGGATTAATAGCATTTCTTGGATGGATGGAATTTGTGTCTCTGGCATATCTCTCTTTCCCCTTTCTTTCTATGTTGCATTCAGTGGATGCGCCAGAAATGAATAACCCACATACCCAGTTATTTCAATATATCCTGTCTCATTTTAAAGGTGAAGCTTATGTGTGTGTTTTGTGTAACTGTGTTGTCATCCTCCAATAAGCACCCATGGTGCTAATACATAGGGTTCTCACAGTTTGTGCTCCATGCTGAAATGCTGCACAAACTCCCAAAAGTGACTACAAAGCCTGCCCTTAAGACTAAATAAAGGATATACATACAAGTTCTCTGCAAGTGTTCAGCAAGTTGCTTGGGTTTATATTACTCCCCTACAGCTGCCTCTCAGAAAGGTCCACCTCTAAGAGATGTTTATGCCTCTTACCTCTTGGGAACTCTCCTGGGCCACTATTTAAATTCACATTGCAGAGCAAACTTAAACAGTGAGCCCTTAGCAAAGTCACCTGGAGAAAAGGAAAACCCATGATGCTCACTTTAGTTAAGATTTAAAATAATTTTATGATGGCTAAATTAGAGAAACCCTGGCCATCCTGCTCTGGGGTACTCTGTTTTAGCCCATCTCAAATTTATAATATGAGAACAATCTCAATCTGACTTTTTGATGAAAATATATTCCCCTGCCTTAAACTTGTACTTCAATCCCGTAAAAGAGTATATGCTTTATTGCATATGCTTTTTAAAGCTGTTTACTTAGCAATTTCATTTTGTTTGCAGTCTCATTGCAGTTTCTTCTCTAATTACCAGATATATGCATCATCTCTTGGCGATAAGGGAAGTATTATTTTCTTCCTCATTGGGTAATTTCCTAGGGAAGGAGCTCACGACTTTGCTCTGGTTCTGGATGTGTTATGTGCCTTCCCACACATTCTCACCCTGTCACACTTTTCTTACAATGTTGCTGAGTCTGGCCAATTTAGATCCTTTCTCTAATTTAAGTTGCTTTCATTTAACTTGGGCTGAGAGTATCTGATATTTTTCCAGCGCTGTTGAATTTAAGAGATCTGAGCATTCCTGGTGCCCAGAATAGGCAGTACCTCTGAGTGCTCTCTGGTGAGTTAGTAGGGTTTTGGACCACTTCTAAGACAAGATGACAATTGCTCCTCCAGTTGTCTTCACAGTTTGACACTCAGAGGCTAGAAGAAACTACGTGTTCTCTATTTTTATTAGAGAGGCAAAACTTTCCAGAAGCCTCCAGCTTACCCCACTTTAACTCCAACAGTGTTACCTTTATGTCTCATTGGGCAAAACCGAGTTCATGCTTACCCCTAAATCAACTAATAGCAGCAGCAAATGGGTTTTCCATGATCACTATGGCCCAATCATGGCATTTCCAGACCTCACCCATCTTCATGAGCACAGACTTGTTCAGTCTACCCAGAGACTGAGCAAAATAAAAATTAAATTGGTTAACAGGTACAGAAGAAGACAACTGCAGAAGTAGACAACTACATAATCAATAGTATTTGCCGTGGGAAGAATCATGAATGGGCTTCTTGGAACTTTGTCATTTGGAAGTGTGTAAGCAGAGTTTGATGTTTTGTCTGAAATGTCTTTTCTGTTAGTTGTGCTATTCATTCATTAGATTCCTTTTTTTCTTTTTAAATCTCTCTTTTAAATCCTAAAGATGTATCCTTTTTACATTTTATACTTCTCTTTTTTTTCCCTTTGTATATGCTTTTATTGGTACATTTTAGGTATACAATATAATGACATTCATCATTGGAAATTTGCACCCTTACATAATCTCTTGGTTCTTATTTTTCCCCCTGCTGAACACTGGTTCTCTCACTGCACAAGGAAAGGAAGGCTGGAGGAAAATTAGGAGAACCCTTGAAGAAAATGTAGGCAGAGGAGTGCTCCCCAAAGAGTCCACTATAAACAGAGTGATCATAAAATTAATAATTTAAAACAAGACACCTATGGAGTCAAAAAAGAGATTATGAAAAATTTTACCAAGTCAACAAATATAAACTGTTCTAAGCAAACTAAATATATGCCATAATCAGGCTTAAAAGGCCATTCTTCTTAAAAACCTTAACTTAGGCTTTTACAATTTTCTTGGGGAGAGAGTCTGACACATTTATTTAGGATTATTGGGAAATTCCAAATTTATGTGAAAATGATTTTATTTTTAGTTTTTAAGTCTTAAGTCTTGTAAGAATTGAAAAAGTATATTATAAAAAGTTCAATGTCTTTTTTCTTAACCCCTTAGACTTCATAGATGTTCCATGATGAATGTTGGGGAAATTAGTATATATAAAATCAAAATGTTGAATACTGTTCACTAAAAAACTGAACATGTTTAACTCTTTTTTTTTATCTGATGTCTCTGCCAAGTCTTCCTGTAATTTATTCTAATTTGCTAAGGCTTAGGTATCAGTGATATTTTTGTAGTAAAGATCTTTTGGGTCTTGGCTATGATGAAAGTCTGAAAAACAACATTTTGCAAGGGGATAACTAAGCCAGATGGACCATCTTCCAGAGCCAAACTGTGTTCAAGATCAGAAATCAAACATGTGCATGGTCATGCTTGGGGAAGAGGAAAACCACTGGTTTTCTCCTCAAAGAGTACATTTCTAAGTACTTTCTTTCCTGTGTATAGTTTAAATTTGTGTTTTGCTCCTTTGCTCACAGAATGTTCTCTGTCAATCACAATAAAAAAGAGCCTTTTTAAAAAAACAGACCACTGAATCTGTTTTAGTGACTGCAGTTGATCATCTGTGTGTCTGAAGAATGAAAGCCATAAGAAGAAGCCTAAACACATTGGTGTTTAGGGTAGATATTTTCAAAATTGAATGTTGATACTGAGACAGTAAGAGTAGTTATTTTGAATGCCCCAAATCATCTCTTTCTTCTACTTAATTTCAATGATAATTGAAATTCAATGATAAATACTAATGATAAACTTTTATGATCTTTAATCTCTCTTTTATGGAACTTAAAGACAAGATCCAGTCTTTGGTTTTTTTCTTACTGGTCCCATGTGGCCTTTAGGAAATGATATATGAAGCTGGGTGTGGTGGTGCACTCCTGTAACCCCCACATTCTGGGAAGTAGTGGCAGGAGGATTACAAGTTTGAGTGCAGCCAGGGCAACTTAGAACAGTATGTCCCTGTCTCCAAATGAAAAATAAAATAAAATAAAATTTCAAAGATGGGCTGGAGGTGTAGCTCAGTATCAAGGTCCTTGGTTCAATACCCGGTACAGAAAAAAATAGTGATCTAAGAAAATGTGATTGCTACTAAAATATTAGATGTATAGTTTTATGTGTTTCGCTCTTGCATCTTAGAAACGAATTGATGTTTCTTTTTTCTTTTTAGTTGGCACATAGTAATTGTGCATATTTATGGAGCATAGTGTGCTAACTCAGTACATGTATATAATTCGTAATGATCAAATCAGGGTAATTAGCATTTTCATCTTCTCAGACATTAATCATGTCTTAGTGTTTAGAGCCTTCAAGCTCAACTCTTCTAGTTCATAAAATATATAATAGTTTTCTATAAACTGTAATCATCTTATTGTTCTTTAGAATACTAGAACTTCATCCTCCTATTTTATTTTTTAATTTTATTAGTTCATGTTTTAGTACATGAAGTTTACATTCATCATAGAGAATAAGTACAAGGATGTAACACAGTTTGATTCTTTTTAAATCCCCTTCCCATCAACCTCTTTCCCTCTTTCTCTAAATCCCTTTTCCCCATTTTCATTCTTATTGTTACTATTATTGTTATTATTCATGTTTATGACATATGATATTTACACGGATTGTGCATATCTCCCACCACTATCCCTCCTTCACCCCACCCACTCTAGCCTTTAGTAATCACTATTCTACTCTCTTCTTTAAAGTAAACATTTTTTTTAGCTTCCACATCTAAGTGAAAATATACAGTATCTGTTTGTTTGTGTCTGGTTGATTCTACTCAACATAATGTCCTCCAGTTGTTAACAGAAATAAGTTTTCTGTCATGAGTTTAAAAGAAAACTCAAATTTCAGAGCAAATGTTCATGGTTTTGGAATAGAGCTATTTCTTGGTCTGCAGAGCTGCTGATCTGAGGGTTACATTCCAGTCCAGGTTACCAGAAAGAAGAGGTCACCTCCTGGAACTTGATGACACTGTTGTCATTTAGATAGCAAACAAGGCATGAAATACCCTGTCACCCAGCTCAAATCCCCCAAAATGGGGACAGGAAACCCCTCACCTCTGGGCACAGTGAAAGGTTGCTGTGTTAAATCATGTCACGTTTGTGCTATTCCTGGGATCATAACCTACAGGTCTTTGTTACTCCAGGGAAACTTCTGTTTGATCCCAAACTGCAGAGCAGTAGATGGACTCATGTGAATGTTGAAACAGGCTCTGTTGCTAAAACATAATGAATTATTTCCTGATCTTCACATTTGTTTCCTAAAGGATAAGAAAATGGATAAGAGCAAACATTACTCTGGTAGAATATAACAGATCTAACTCTCTAACATCCATATACTAGAAGAACTGGCTGTTTCCCATACTTTGCTCTTTATGTGCCCCCAACAGCCTTATCAGTAGCTATACAACAAAGGAAGGGAAGGATTCAGTGGTAGTACTTTGGATGGTTTCATTGAAAAGGAGAGTTCCTATGATCATATTTGTGCAGAATCCTGAAGTTATCACATCAGAAATGCTACTCCTCTTTATACTCCAGTTGTCTTAAATTTTCTCAGATTACTCAGATTTCTCTACCTTCTGGACAGCTAATAAATTCAAAGATTTGCCTTCCTTAGTGTGGAATCATACTTGAGTTCCTATGTGGTAATGAGAGAAAAGCTTAGGGAAGAGAACCTATCTTTGCCATGGCTCTCTGCACTCTGGTTCTCTTTGGCTGTGTCTCCTTTGTATGTCCAGTGACGTGTGGTCAGTGGCATTCCCATGGACACCTGCTGGCTTCCCCAGTCTCATCTATCCTGGTTCTTGCATGGAGGCAGAACCCACCTTGATCCTTGTTGTGGATTGAATTGAGTCCCCCAAAAGGTATGTTGAAGTCCTAACCCCTTATAACTATTAGTGTGACCTTATTTCAAAATAGGGTTTTCGGAGATGTGAGTAAAATGAGTATTGAGTTCATACATAAGGTGGGAAATATGGGTTCTTAATATACCAGGACTGGTGACTTGACAAGAAGAGAAGTGACACGGATAAAAACATTCACCTAGAGAAGAATGGCATGAGAAAACAGGGACACAAGCATGAAAAATGTCATGTGAAAACAGAGACAGAAATTAGCGTGGTGTATCTATAAATCAAAATGTGGAAAGAAATTCCAGTAATTCCAGAAGCTAAGAGAAAGGCCCAGAGTAGATTCTGCCATGGAGCTTTCAGAGATAGTGTGACCCTGCTGATGCCTTTATTTCAGATTGCTGGTCCTTATAACTATGAAAAAAAATCTATTGTATACAATTTGCTAAAGTAATCATAGTAAAATAATATAATTTTCTTATTTGTTTTTTTTTTTGCAGATCTTGATCTCTCTTCCAAACCCCTTTTCTCTGTAACTCCCCCTGACTGGGGTCATTTAGCATAGTCCTCTGCCATGAGCATTTAGAACACAATGCTGGCCACTCTACCTGGGACTGGAGAGCATAAGGAAGACACTAGTACAGTTTTATCTTCTTTAAAAAAAATCTTAGCCTGTTACATTTGCATTTTCAGGAGGCAGGAAGGTGTTAATAGTTCCCATAGTCAAATTTCCAGCCTTTGATTTTGTTCATTTTAGCATGCTCTTCACAGAATGACTCTTGGGACTCAGACTTGTCAATTATTTTCAGCAAATGTTGACTGAGTAGTGCCCATGTGCAAGACAATTGGGAAAGATAGTCTTAGTCTTCTGTGAGCCAACATTTCAGAGGGGCATAAAGAGTCATATAGACATATTTTAAAGTGTTATAGGAGTATACTGAAAGTATGAGTAATTTTTAAGGGAAAAGAAATGGTGGCAGTCATAAAGTCTTTACTTGAAGGTAATTTTGAGCTGCATCTTCAAGGATGGGCAGAATTTTATCAGATTAGGAAAGAATACGCTAGGACCTGAGGATATTATGATTAATAACATGGTAGCTTTGAAACGGGATTTCGTAAACATGATTAGATTACACTATGGATAAAAAATAGTTGCAGCAACAGGTTTGTAAAAAATTGGGGAGTGTCTGCTTTGGGCCAGGTCTTATGCTACTTTTTTTGTTTATTGGAGTGTGGTAAGTAATTATTTTAATTAGTTTTCTTCTCTGTTAGAAGTTCCATGTCAACAGAAGATATCCACATATTTTTTATTCCTGTTTCACATTACTTGTCGTGAGTGGGCAATGGATGGATAGATGGATGCATGGGTGGAAAGATGGAAGAATGCGTGAATAAATGAAGCTTGAGATGAGATATACAGATTAGTCACTTAGGGGAAAAACAAGCAAGACACAAGAGTATACTTTTCACATCATAATGGAATTCTAACCTACCTTTTCACTTTTCTAATAAAGATTACTGATTTAGTAAACTTTAAAGTATTTCTTTTAAACTTCTTGATCTCTAAAAGGAAGATATATTTTTCCCATTTATGTCTTTTGTCAAGCTGTGTGGAGAATACAAGAAGAATACTAGGCAGAACTTTCTATTATTGTCTGAGCTATCTCATTAATTGATACCAATGTTGGAGTAATTGACTTCTCATTAACACTTCACATTAGACAGCTATTATTTTAACTGTTGGCATGGACTTCAGAACATTGAATTTATCATCCCTTTCCAATTTATCATGTCAAGTAAATTCACTTTTCCCCTAGATATCACACCTTAATTTTTCTTGATTTAATAAAAACTTTGTGATAGAGTATTATTTCCTGGGCAGTCCTTTAGCAATTGCTCCATCTAACACCTCAAAGCTTTGTTTTAGTGAACTGAGGTATCCATTCATCATTATTTTATTTTGCCAGCACTCATTCATTGTTTCGAAGATTTAAATACTTTCATGGTATTTCATGTCTGAGCCTAGTTGCTCATTTGGTCAAAATACACTGAGTCTAGAATAGTGGTTTACTTATTATTTAAATTATATTACTATAAAACTATATTGTTTTCTATAACTATGATTGCAGGAACCTTTTAATCCCAGACAGCCATGACTCAGGTATGTCTTTATAAAAAATTGAAGAAAAGTGTGACTTATCATGGCACAAATAGGCCACCATCAGAAAAAAACAATCCACAGTATGTCGGTCAACTTTCTATTGCTATGATAAAACAAAATTATCTGGAAAAAAATCAGCTCAAAGGAGAAAACACTTTATTTTGGCTCACAGTTTCAGAGGTTTCATTCCATAGAAATTTGGT
This sequence comes from Heterocephalus glaber, assembly GCF_000247695.1. The sequence goes on along the minus strand of NW_004624734.1, from coordinate 22,857,351 downwards.
TCCATGGTTTCCAGGCTCCTGGTGAGGCAGAACATCATGATACATAGTGTGTGGTGAAACAGAGCTACTCATCTCATGGCAGACAGGAGGCAAAGACTGAGAGGGCAGGACAAAGGGTTTGGGGACAAGATATAGCTCTCAAGAATCCACTCCTTGAGGAGCTCAGGCACACTGTGTTGCGAGTCTTGGGACCCCTTTTGGAAAGACCATGGCACTCAACAAGAATCATTCGGAGGGTGGCGGAGTGATCATCAACAACATGGAGAGCATCCTCATGTCCTATGATCATGTGGAACTTGGAGTCAGTGACATGAAGAATGTGCTAGAAGCCTTCAAAGGGGCCAAGAAAGGTACCGTGTACTTTAACCCTTACTGGGTCATCTTTCTGTCCAAGGGGAGGATGCCATGCAATCCTTCATGATGCCATTTTATCTGATGAAGGACTGTGAGACCAAGCAGCTTGTGTTTGGCTCAAACTATATCAAGGGAACTGTGAAGCCTGAAGCAAGAGGGGGCTGGGAAGGCTCCGCTTCCTACAAATTGACCTTCACAGCAGGGGGTGCCATTGAGTTTGGACAACGGATGCTCCAGGTGGCATGACAAGCCTCCAGAGGTGAAGCCCTCAGTGGAGCCTATGAGTACCCTTACATGCCCAGCGGGGCCTATGTCTTTCCCCCACCAGTCACCAATGGAATGTACCCCTGCCCTCCTGGCTACCCCTATCCACTGGCCCCATCTGGGTTCTATCCAGGACCTTCCATGATGGATGGAGCCATGGGATACGTGCAGCCCCCACCACCACCCTATCCTGGACCCATGGAGCCTCCAGTCAGCGCCCCTGATGTCCCTTCTACTCCTGCAGCCAGCCGAGGCCAAGGCCGCAGAAGCAGCTGCCAGCGCCTATTACAATACAGGCAACCCACACAACTTCCACATGCCCACCAGCCAGCCTCCACCACCTCCCTACTACTCTCCAGAAGATAAGAAGACCCAGTAGACTTCGCCCACCTTCCTGCCTCCCCCATCCTCATGGCTCTTTCCTACCCCTCCCCATGGGGCTGGCTGCATCTGTGCTGGGAGGTCAGGGAGGACCTTGTTCTTCCCTGGGGCTGATGATAAACAGTAACCAGGAACTAGCTTTTGGGGGAAGGGTGGGGCCCCCAGCCTCTGGAGAGGCTCCCCAGCTTCCCATGCCAGGTCTGCCACGCCTTCCTCTCACCATCTCTGGGGCTCTCCTCAGGAGCATGGAGTGTCCTGTGGTTCCTGTTTCACTCTGCTTCCCACGGAGGGACTCTGGCCACCTCCTACGCCACAGTCCAGCCCCCACAGTCTGGTAGCAATTCTGCGCTCAGCCTCGTGAGCTTCATGAGACCAGCCATGTCTTTCCCGCCTGTCTTACCAGTGCTCACTTTCCTCCTGCTGGTCTGTGCCCGGCCCTGGAGGGCCACTGTCCTGATGGACTGTCAGCACACATTCCATTCTGCCAGGCCCAGCCCCCAGTCACGTCCACCCTCCCTAACCTGTGCTTGGATATTCTGTTGCTGCCTCTGACTTCAGGGGCTTTACCATGGTCCAGGGAGTTGGGTGGCATCAGGGGCAAGACCCCTGCAATCAAGGAGCCCCTCTGCTCTCTGCTAGCGATTCTGGAATTTGGTTTCCTGCTTATCTCCTTTCCATCTACAAGAGGCTTCCTGTGAGGAGCCATGGGGTGCATGTCTGTCCCGTCATGCTGCTGGGGGGCTGTGAGGTGGGCTGAGAGCCTGGGTCCCGCCCTGTGTGCTGACCACGGCCCAGGCCCCTCAGCCTGCCCTCCCTAGATGCAGGACCTTCAGCTTCCTCTGTGCCCACATGCACAAAGATTTGCTCTCCACTGTTTCTGGACTGACCACAAAGTGAGGAGATGGATATTTAAAGAGAATTCCCTATTTATTTGACAAAACATTAGTGAATATATTAATGTGAAATAAACCCTGTTTGCACCTTGAACTGTTTGCTAAAACTGTGAACTAGTAAAAATGTAGTATCGACTCTCAAAAAAAAGAATCCACTCCTTTTTAGTTCCACTTCCTAAGTTTCCTTCACCTTCCAGTGATGCCATTTAATTATGAAATTATCAGTAGGTTAACCCATCAGTAAGATCAGAGTCCTTATGGTCCAACCACTTTCCAGAAGTCCATCAGCTGGCAACTAAGATTTTAGTACATAGTCTTTGGGGAGCATTTTAGATATAAACCAAAGCACATAGATCAATACTATCATGTTAGTCTATAAACAAACACCATTTTAGTCTTTATGTACAGGTACCCCTTCAATATAGTAGCACAGATTTTCTTTTCCTAGAAGCTAGCAAATTTCATGCTTATTGTCTCTAGATGAGCACCCAAGAATTCCAAGATTTGTAGTTCATAATCTTCCAACAAAATGGCCCTAGAAAACTGATGGTTGTGCAATAAGGAGATATAACAAGGGTTGAATCTCAACTCAAAATTTAGATTTGGGGACATAGATATTTTATTTACCTTCTTGGCCAAAAAAGAACTTATTGAGTCACCCAAGAGTTGTCTACCTTTCCATAAAAATATTCAGTGGAAAACTTTCTAAAGAAAAGAACATGCTTTTTCAAATGGATTTTTGTACTTTTTCTTTATTTTGAACATGATATCTGTGGTAAATTACAAAATTTCATCAGAGCAATGTAAATACTAAAAATATTAATACATTTCTCTTGGAGTTTTAGTGATCATTTATTCCACTCTCCTGGCTTCTCTGAGTTTTGTCCAATTGATTAAGTTGAAAATGAATGACCCATTACAATGTATTTACCCATCTTAAATCTTCCCTCTTTCGCAAGTATTTCCCCATGTTTTTCCACTCATATTCTTATCCAGTTTCAGGCAGAGCTGGGCAAACATAATCCCATGGGACCACAATGGTGATGGTAAGGGATCTAAAATAAGTTCTTAATTCTAATAACTGGTATGCATTTTTTTTAACTCAAACGTTTCTTTCTTCTCTAATTGTTATTACTATGATTGCTGGGCTTCCTTTCCCCTTTTTCTCTGTTAACCTACCAGATTTAAAGCACCCTGAAAACAAGGATCCATTTTGTTCTGATCACCACTCTATACTCAATAATTATCACATAATAGATACTAAACAAATATCTGGAGATAGACTGTTCTTGGTATAATTTAAATTACTTTGAATTATGTGCTCCCTTTTCTGATCTCTACCTTCCTTTCTTTCCCTTCAATACAGTAGCATAGACCTTCTTTTCCTATGTTGTAGAAGCTAGTACATTTCATGTTTGTTGTCTCTGCATGGGCACCCAAGAATTGCAAAATGTCATAGAAATCTTCCAGCCAAACAGCCCTAGAAAACTAAAGGTCATGGGGTATGGAGAAATGGCAAGTGTTGAAATGAAACCAAATTCAAAATTTAGAACTAATTTTGGGAGTGTAGATATTTTATCTTGGAAATATTTCTTTCTTTTAATGGAATGAGAGAGAATAACCCAAAGAGCTACTTATATACTCAAATTCAAATACTGCAAATGTGTATTTTCTTCTCTGAAGCCCATAAGGAGAAACTAGATAGTAATTTTTTATTTCTAAGAAAGAAAAAGAATTAAGTATTCAAGAAAAAAGTAAACCAAGAACATGAGCAAAAAGAAAACAGATGAAAGCAATAATGTAGTTAAACTAAACTACATTTTGATTTAGTCTGCCATGTGACTGCTCCACCTTTCCCACCTCTAAATATATTTTGTCACTAAAACAAACTGATTTAAAAATATTTAATATCTTTGTACATTTGCAATTAAATTTTGGATTACCATATAAAATTTCCTGTAATTGAGTGTATTTAGTAATTTACTTTACAGAGGATTCTTTTAACAATGACAGTTGAAAGGTATATAAAATTTACAAATAGAATATTAAGCTATTAACTAAGGGTTCCAAATAAAGGTATGTGGAAGTAATATCTTATGTGAACACAAGGTAGTATATTTTTATTTGCTCCCAAATGAAAATGGGTCCTGATGTCTAGGACTTAATTATTGAACTTGTGATAAAAATATACAGATGAATAGATAGATAGAGATAGAAATGGCTTAAATAGACAGATATATGTTTATAATAAATACATGGATATATGGATTGCTTCCCTATGCAGCTATAAGAAGCCAAGAACAGATATACTAGTAAAAGGTATTTTTTTTAATGGATGATGAGCTCTGTATTTCACGAATTACCATCCTAGTAATAGCTTATATTATTTTTCTTAACAGGCTTCCTCAGCTAAAAAGACACTGTAAAGGCCATACTTTAGTACAGACTTCTTATTTTACTGATAAGGGTACTGAGAGCCTTAGTGAGCAGAGAGTAGAACATACTCAATTCCTAAAGCCAGTGTGAAGGTGATTCCCAATGTTAACAGACCGAGAGAGGGAGAGAAAAAAAATACTCCATCTTTTCAACTTAAGCATTTTTCTTCCATTTACCTGCAGTTTATCAAGAGCCTCACCATAGAGAAGGCACTGTGGTATGCTATGGGAAAACAGAAGTGAACAATCAGACAATTTCCCTGACATCATGGAAATTATATTCTCATGGTAGACTCCAACAATATGTAAATACACAAATGGCCACACAAAATAATATAGACTGATACCAGCACTGCAAAGGAAAACAAGGTGACATGATAAATAACTGACTTGGAGGAGGGAGCTTTACATAGTATGGTCTTCCCTGATGTCATTGAAATTGAGACATGAAGGTTGATAAGTGATGAGTATATGATGAGTATATGAGCTTTGGCAAGGGTTGATTCTAGACAAATTATGAGAAGGGTAGAAACAGAATCAGTGAGGCAGCTGAATACACTCTATAGAATACTGAAGATCATGCTAAGTAATTAAGATGTAATTCTAAAACAATTGGGAACACTGATGGGATTTAATTGAGGGGACAAAATGACTGGATATATATTTTGAAAGAGCACTCTCTCTTCTATATGAAAAATGGATTTATAGGGGGAAATGATGGTGGGGCAGCAATTTACTTAGGAGGTTTTTGTAGAGGGATTGGAGAGAAGTCAAAGCATTGAATACATTTTTGGAATACAGATAACAAAATTTGTCAATGTTCTGTGGATAGATGAATAAGGAGGGTTGGTGGGCAGGGAGAAATTGAGGATATCAATTTGCTTTCTGAGTTGAGAGACTGAGTGAATGATGACAGTGTTTTCCTGAGATGGAGAAGACTGGTGTATATTCAAAAATATGCTTTATTAGTCTAGTTCTTGCATTTTATTTGACTTGGATTGCTTAATCCAACACAAAAAAGATTAAGCCTCACCTGGAGCCAAATACATATTTTACTTTGGTCAGGACAATATGAATGTGCCAAAGGAAATGATGAAATGTGAATATCTTCTCCTTATATCACAAACAAAACAATAATTTTTATAGTGGTTGAAAGCTGTCTTGGAACTGTATGTGAAGGGGTAGAATTTGTGAATATGGAAGGAATTAGTACATTTGTGTCATGTTATTGTAAATGGCATGTGTGTGTGTGTGTGTGTGTGTGTGTGTGTGTTAATGTATATGGAGAAAGAATGTCCCTAGGGGTTGTAAAAGTAGGTTGCCTTTGGATTAGGGGGTAGTTTAAGATAGTCTTATAATACTGAGGTTGATTTTTAAAGGAACCCTAATTATTTTTTCCCAAAACCATTTTCAAAAATAGTACTTTTCATGAATATGCATAAAATTACAGACCAATCCTCTTCTTCTAAGAATGGAAATAGTTTGCTATGTATTTCTCATCAGTAAATGTGTTTTAAATTTCAAGAATATATTCATTGTGCAAGGTTTGGGCACACATGTATACACACACACACACACACACACACACTTCATTCTAGTCTCAGACTTTGCAATCTGACAAATATAGTAAAACACTCAGTAGAAAACCATATATTGGCCAGATATGTAGGCCATTCAACTACAGGTTACATAATAGCTGTGATGGGCATGTTTTTTTCTTATAGTTCTAAATATTATGGAGGCCTGTCTGAAATTTGAAACTTTAAATCAAACTAATAAATAGCAATCTTAAACTGTCCACATCCATGATTAATCACAATGCAATACAGCATGTGCTTTTGAATAGCATCAAATGGGATAAAATTTTCCCAAAAATGAATCAGTTTTCTGCTTTTAGTTTAACACAGCATAATAATACATACATATTTTTAAATCACTTAAAGGGAAAAAAGAAACTCTTTTCTACTTTTTCTACTCTCTTCCTTTTCAACAGGGAAGAAAACTGAGAGAATTAAATTCTCTACTCTGTTGTGAGAAACTGGAAGTTAGTTGGGAGAAACTAATGGGGAGGCATCATCAATAGGGGAAATAATAACTTCGAGTACATCGCTACATTTTTGAGACAGGTGCCATTGAATTACCCCATTTCCATCATAATTGCTCACAAAATAAGCAACTATCTAGGTAGACTTCATGAGAATTTCTGTTCAGATACAGCGTACTATTTCAATAAGCACATTATTCTTTTACATGATAGACACTCAATGAATGTTACATTGATTTCAATAGACTTTTTTATGTGCTGCTTATTTCCCAGTATCTTTATATTGTTTATTAATAAGAGTGGGAACTGGCTGGTTGTCTCCTCATTGGCAAATTTAAATTGGATTTCATGTTCGTAGATTTAGAAAATTAACCTTATTAGTTTACCAAGGGACAACGATTCCTTATAAGAATTAAAAACTTATAAGAAATAGACACTTTTCTCTCTTTCTATTGTATTTCTTTCTTTGGCAATGGTCTGGGAATCTTTCTCCAAAAACCTGTGAGAAGAAGGGAAAAGTCCTCAGCAGAGCCAGAAAGGTTTAGAAAATACCTCACTTCACAATACTGTTCAGCCCTCCTTCATCTCGTCTATGAAAGAAATGAATATTTAGGTACATGTTTACTAGGCTAGTGGGGATTTGGCAACTCTGTGTTCTACCTGTAATAAAATCCAGCTGGGGTGAAATCCCCACCTAGATTCATTATGAATTTTCTTCTCTGTCTCTCTTTTATACATTATGTATTTTTCAGGTGGCCATCTTACTCATTGTTCCAAATAGTCTTAATATTAAATCATTTTACCTTCAGTTTCTTGTAAGGAAAATTTAGGGAGAATATTAAATATTATTGCAAATATCATTCATCATGCAAATGCTAACTTGACCTTGAAAACAACCATTGGCCCACATTCCCAGTGCCTACCAAATAACACTAGATCAAATCTCTGTGAGGCTATAGTTTTCTATAACAAGATATGAAATGCTATTTAAAGCCAGGCAGCATGGCTAATAATATATGCAAAATAAAAATTTTTTACCTTCTCTTGTCATTATGGACAGTATTGGACTTGTAGTGAATAATTACTTGCATAGTATTACATACATAATTTTATGTATGTTCCAATGAAAAAAAGAAATTCAGGAAAAAAATAGCAATAAATATCATGAAAACAGCCATTTTATGATACAAATATATCTGAAATTAAAGACATATTGGGAGGTCCCGAAGTGTTAAAGGAATGCAAACATGGAACTGGAAAAAGCATTTGGGGCGCCACTCATGTGGAGTAAGTGTGAAGGCCAGCTTTTGACTCAGACTTTCCTCGGTCCCCTCTAGATCCATCCCTATATTGTCTACAAAGATGCGCACTGATGATTTGGGTATGTTGCAAATGCTTAGATTGGTGCATTCTATATATTAGAAAATTACTCATTATTAGGTAGACAGATGAATGAAGAAGTAGGGTATTTGCTCTTTTGTTAACATTTGACATGGTCTGCATATTAAGGTAAGCATCCTCATTTGGATCATGATTTAAAGTTATGTCAGTTGGTAATATAAGGGGGAAATGAATGAGACATTCTCTGTCCAATTCTTACCATTATCTGTAAATTAGACATTATCTAAAAGAATATTATCTAAAAACTTGAGAATGGAGAAGAAAGTAGGGATATGAAAGGGTGAGAACTTTTAACACTTGGGCAGGAGAAGGTTAGCTGGGTAAATGGGCAAGAATCTAACTAATACCTTGCCTGTTTTGAAATGTTCATAAATCTTCAGTTAAAATCTCAAATACTCATTGTTTGCTATCAAATTTCATTCGTTACTATTACCCACCTTTTATCTAATTCTTGAAAGCTGAAAGTTTTGACAGCCCTGAATATGCCCACTGTACTTGCTCCAAGTTTTATTCACAAGTATTAAGTATTAGTTCTCAATTGGATAATATAGTTATCTTACATAGTCAGGAGACTCCAAAGAAAAGTGGTGGTAAAAAAGGAAAGCATTAGAAAATATGGCAACCATCAGAATTATTTTGTGCAGGGAACAAATACCTACAGATCCTCAATGTTCTCAACAGCCTGTTTTCCATCGTGATAAAGGAGTTCTGTGTGTGCATGACTAAGCTCTTTCCTCAAAACTTTTAAAACCAGAAGCTTGAAGAAATTATAGCCCATTTTAAGCAATATCCAAAAAACCTAATATAGTCAACTTGTGAGTAATCATTTAATTACGGTGTTTTACATTTTATTTTTAAATAATACACTGAGTACATAAAATGACTAAAATATCAACAGACTCTTCCTATTCACAGCCATTAATCTTAAATGTTCTAAGGGAAGATATTTAAAAAGTAACCCTTTCAGATTAGCCCTTCTCAGGCCCCTCTTTTTCCCAGCTGCCTACTTCTAGCCTATTATTTTATCTTTCTTGCCACCTTGCAGTTTTATTTCAGCATGTAAGAGTGAACTGGTGGGAGAAGGAAAGAAGAATTCATTTTGCATTCAATTGTAGATCAGCTTTGAAACCTGACTGGCAGCAATATTTTGGACAATAGATCTTTCAAACAGACCCTTGTCAGTTGCTTCCTTCTGCAATTGTTGGCAGAGTTCTCTGTTGTGTGTCTTGTTTCTTGAAACTTTGAATGAATAAACTAGGACACAGTATTAATGTAAAGAACTGGCATCTTTGTTTACTTATTCAGCAGACTATATATACATAGAAAAAAGAAATAAGCACTTTCAAAAGTGTTGATCTGCACATGTTTGTAGAGTTTAAACAATGTAAAATTCAGTACCTTCTAAAAGAACCAGGCTAGTCTCTGGAATATGCAAAGTTTACTTTCTAAAGAAAGATATCTTGTTGCCAAAAAGTGAATAAGATATAAGCAATTGCACGTGGCATGCAGATGTGTTAGCGTATGGACCAAACTATGCAGTGGTAGAGTAAAAAGTAACTTTCTTGAGTTGAATTGTGGAAGAATTTACAGCTAAAGTAGATGATCACCTCTGGTTTAGAAGGTCCATGACAAAGGAGATTATGTAAAAATTAGAGTTAAGATACAAATTCCCAATTTGGAGAGGCCAGTCACTGTTACCTAAAATTCATAATCAAGGAAGTGATAAGTTATTTTCAATAAACTATTCTTTCTTAACCTTGGTACTCTTGATATTTTACATCAAATCCTTTTTGGTTGTAAAGAACTGTTATGTGAATTGTAGCATGTTTAGCAGCATGCCTGACTTGTACCTGGTAAATGCCAGTAGGACTCCCCCTCCACTTATAAAAGCCCCAAAATGTTGTTTGATATTACCATGTATTCCCTTGCAAGTCAAAAATCATCTCTGTTTGAGAATCATTGCGGTGGATTAAGTTATGTCCCATATTGAGCAGAAAGAAGCTCTATACTGTTAAAGAAAATATTTGATATTTTTACCAAATTCATAAGTCACACACCAGAGCAGTTTAAATTGGGACCAGATTTGTCATTGCACTTTAAAGTGTCTCAGCCATGTGAGCAAAAAGTGAGTAGAGCAGAGTGGTCCATTGACCAGTACCACAGTTCTCCTCCACCAATTACCCCTTCTAGATTTTGTATCATCAGTTTCTCCCTCTCCATCGACTTTTCCCCTGGCCATGAAGTTGATTGTCTCCTGTATTGTAAAGCAAATAAAAATTCCTCTTGACAGTGGAAAAGTTTACTTACTGTACTTTCTCTTTTCACTTCACAACTAACTTCCTAGAAAAGTAGTCTTCAGTCTCGGTCTCCACCTCTTCACTGCCCACATTCTGGAACACATCCAATTTGCCTTTCTTTCCTATTCCACTACTAAAAGTGCCCCCCGCACCGCGTTGTTACAATCCAATATCCCAGATATTCACATAAACTGAACCTTTCTTCAACTCATTTTCTTTGACTTCCAGGCAACTTTTGTTACTCTTGACCAATGCTTCTCAGAATTTAGCATGCACCATGATCACTGAATGACAGTTGAGGCACAGATTTCTGGGTCCCACATGCAGAGCTGATAATTCATTTGGTCTAGAGACTGAGAATCTGAACTTTTAAAATGTTCACAGGCCATGCCCATGTTGCTGGCCTAAAGATTACATTTAAAGAACCATGTCTTAAGTTATTCTCTTCTGAATGGTTTTGTTGGGTTTCATAATACTATAATTTCCTGGTTTTTAAAATTTTTTCATTCCCATTTTCAATCACTTCTTCAGGTTCCTTCTACTCATTATCCCTAAATCAGTGGTTCCTAACCAGAGAAATGCTGCCCTCTGCCCTCAGGAACACTGGGAAATGTTTAGAAATTCTTTTAGTTATCCCAGATAATTGAGGAAAAGGGAATGGAGAGAAAAAGAGGGATGAGAAGAACTGGTATTGGCATCTAGTGGGTAGAGGCCATGGATGCTGCTATTTAAGTGTGAAGGATAGCTCCTTAAAAAGAAGAATCATTCGCAGCAAACTTTCAGTAGTGCCGAGACTTATGAATGCAGGAATTCTCCAACAAGAATGATCTTACATTTCTTTCAGGATATACTCCCCTCTATGGTTGATTTCAGATGAACTCATAGCTTCAAGTCTTACATCTCTGAAATGACTCCTAGAGATATTATCTTTAAATATGACATTACTCTTGTGTCTGGTGTAGATTTTCAACTGCCTGATAAAACAGCACCTGATTGAGTCACCAGCATCATAAGTTTAATATGCCAAAACTGAACTGATTCTTAGAGTAAAAGACTCTATTTCCATAAGAGGTAATTATTTGATAAGATGTGTCTCCATAACATTTGACTTTCAAGGCTGGTACAATGGTAAAATATGATTATTTTTAGAAGATTAATATAAAATCAAATATATAGTTTAGTAATAATAATCTTGGAGCAGTTTGAGGAATTCACAGATACGAAAATCAGAAGAGAAACTTCCCATCTTATATGAGATTATCTAGAATTTTGATTGGCCAGGGAAAAGTATATCCTCTTATTCCATGTAAAAGCAAATTTATCTGTCTGTCTAAAACTTAATCCAATATTTCTTGGAGGAAATACTAATCTGATACTTTAGGTTTCAAACAGAGGAAGCATATGATGATATGATCTCACAAGTATGATGAATCTTTTCAGTAGGTTTGTTTTACAAGAAGTCATGATATATCTTATTCTTTGATAAAATTCCATGTGTGAGGTCCTTGTTTCTGGTATTGTAGTAATTAAGCAGTAGCCCTGGTTTTTCTGAACAACTTATTAAATGCTAGAAGAAGTACTTACTTTGTATGCTACTGTTATGTACTATAAGCTTGTATGATAGATTTTATTATTGTATCCATTATGCATTCTTGGAAACTAGTGATTAAAGAGGATTAAGAATATAATCAAGGGTACCTCAGTTGTATCTGTCAGTAAGATACGAAAACATTCTTCAACAACCAAACTCATACTTCCCAATATTACTTCTATAGTAGAGATGTAAGATGATGTGGAGATGTGATTTTTAGAACCTTACTTTTTCAAGTAAGCAGACCCGTGCTTCTCAGAATCTAAGACCTAGGTGGGGAAGGGAAGACCATCCAAATTACCTGTTCTTCTCTGGGGAATGGCAAGGCTCATCCTCCATTCCAGCACAACCATAATGTTCCTCTAGAAGTGGATCAGTTGGCTAATGGGTGGAGACAAGGGGGAGAGATTTTCTTTGTGGAAGTTCATTATAGAGACAGCTGTGTACCTCTCACTCTTCCATACCCTTTCACTTTCATAGCTTCCATTTCTAGGCTGTAATGAATGCAGAATTACTGCAGCATTTTGTTCTGCCAGGCTGACTCCATTACAAGTATACCATAATCATAAAGCTCTGGCTTAGTTATTGTTTGCATGTTCAAGACTCCTATGAGGCAAGGAGGTGTGGGGCTTGGCAATAATTCCAATCAGAGTGAATGGCTGCTTCATTTTAAACAAGGAGACCAGCCTCCTTTCTAGAGTGGATATTGTTTTCATCACTGATGGGGTAATCCATTCTCATTTTCCTCCTTAATGATAATGTTCCTCTGTTATGTGAAGGATCTTTAAATGAATTTCAGGTAAGAGAGGGCAGGAAAGCATAATTTCACATGCAATAGTTACAGAAGGTTGGAGAGACTTCATCTTCATTCCAGCAACCGTTTATGTTGATAATATTTTATTAAAAAGGAGCAACAAGATGAAAATAATATGGTCACTAGGATATGAGAATTTGGAATGGCAGAGGTTCTCAGACTTGATTTTCTTAAATCTCCCTTTCTCTTCTGCATCTTTTCAATGATTTCTGAAGCTCTTGTCCCACCACACCCAGTAATAATCTTGATTGGAGAACATGAACAAATTGGTTTTTATAATTTACCCACATCCACCTTCTGGAAGATTCTGATATTCATTCATGTAGTTAAAAGTGCTTACTGTGTCCCAGGGAACTTTCTAACCATTAGATATATATCAGTGAATAAGACAAACATAAGTCCTATCTGCTGAACATGTATTGGTAGGGTTTCCTAGGTTTCCTATATTTTATCTACTTTACCCTAAATTTCTCCCAAAATATAACACATTTTATAAAATATTTCTGTACATAATTTTTTATATTTTGTCTGTGACATTGTCTACATTGAGGTAAGGACTTAGATGAAAATAAGATACCACAAATGCTTATAAAATGCCTTGCCTTTTAAAGTAATTGGGAAAATTGGAGTGATACTTTTTTAAAGACGTGATTGTTAAGCTTGATTATGTCAACTAGATTGGCTTTGGGATCCACCTGGGTGATTGGTGGAGCATACTTCTGAGAGTCTGGGTGGGTAATGGAGGTATGACTTTGGGAAATAGATTGGGTCACTCCCTCCTCCCTCTGTAACTGCTTCCTGGCCACCATAAAGGAAGTAGCTTTTTGGAGCAAGATGACCATGAACAGTGTTCCTTGAAACCTCTCAATTAAACCTCTCCTCTTTTAAGTTGTGGATTTGGGGTATTGTGTCCAGTAACAGGAAAGCTGGTGAATACACCAGAACATGTCTATATTTCATTATCAAGCTGATAAAAAGAACGATAGGCTCACGGATATATTCTGGGACATAGATTCATTGAAAGAATTTAGTATCAGCTGTCCTTTGAGAAATTCTATTATCTTTTCTTATTCACATACGTTTTCTTTACCTTTGAGTCTTTACTTTTGAGGTATTTGACCCTAAAACATATGTGTAGCAATAAATTTATAAGAACATTTAAAAACCTACACAAATGTTGTAAGTGGAAGTAGCTGACGGGTTGGGAGTGGAGAAGGAATGTGGGAAGAAAGCATGCCTTTTAGTCTTGGGAAGCACTTCTCTCTTTTCCAACATTTCGTCAGAATCTACTTATTAACCTGTCAGCATCAGACAGATTGAAGGAAACTCCTCTCAAGGTGAGACCTTACAAAAAGGAACATTTTAAAAAAGTCAGTGTTGGGGTTGACAGAGAGAGAATTTCACAAGGGTCTGGGCTATGAGAAAATGATACTGAGCCTAGGTTTGTGCTTTTAAAACAAGACATTTTGTGTAGGAAATCATGGATATGGAGACTGTGATAGCAGGGAAATTAAAGAAAAAAGAAAGGTTGTTCCAAATATGCTTGCACAAAGCAACAGAACCATTTCAAAGGTTCAGAGGGCACAGATCTTAGTGAAAAATTTCAGATCTGACCCACGATGTGACCCTGGCATTTCAGTGGAGAAACAGCAAATCTCCTCCCAGTGAGAAATCATTCACATGCATTGGATGGATGCAAAAATAAATAATAACTCTTTGCACAACAGAAATCATGTCCTTATCTCTGGATTTGGCACCATTTTTTAAAAATGAAAGCTTAGTTGGTTTTACAGCTTTATTTTACTTGTGATATTTCTATCAGAAAAGAAATTCATTGAATAGTTCTGGCTTTCTATATTCTGGGCATACTTCCTACAGTGAGCAGGGCCATGTGATGATTTCTAGCCAATGAGCCATGAGGAGAAGTCACATGGGTTCTCTGTGGGCCAAGCAGTAAGTGCTGATGAGACTCTCTGGAGCTTTTTCTTTTCCTTCTGGCTTGGCTACCAGCAGCTTTCAGGGGCCATTGCGCTGTCCTCATCCCACAAATGAAGAACCATGACAACCTACAAAAGTCTCCAGCACACCACAAAACAGACTTTTATTGTTTTAATCTGTTTTAAACTTGTCATCACAGAAAAATCTGGCTGTTATATGGACACATTTGATTAAAAATGTAAGACATTTAAAAATTTTAAATGAATAATAGGGTAGAGGTTATATGATGTTATACACTGCTTCTCACAACTCAAATTACCATCCCTTTGTACCCAAACTCCTACTGCATTTCCTAGGCTGTATTTTCCTTAAAATTATGTTGTTTGTTCTGGTTTAGTCCTAGTAGGTTTAAATCGAGCTTAAAAAATTCAGTCAAAATAGAGACATGATAAAATGGAGGTATTTTATTAGTAATGCTTTAGTATCTGAATGGCTTTTGTGCAGGGAAGAGAGCAATTATTATCATATCTATGTTGTGTAATAGTAAGTCTATTAAGATCCTATATTTCAAAAGCAAAAATTTAAGTGGAAGGACCTGAGTTTGATCCCCAGTACCCCAATAAAAAAGCAAAAGTTTGAAAATCAGTATCTCTTCATTTAAAATTTTACAAATGATGATGCATACCTCTTAAAAATTTAATCTTCAGGCAGGTGTGGTGGCACATATTCATAGTCCTAGCCCTGTGGGAAGCTGAGGCAAGAGGTTTGCAAGTTTGAGCCCAGTTTAAACAAATTAGTGAGACCTCATCTCAAGACTGAAAACAAAGAGGGGCCCGAGACATAGCCTGGTGCAAAGGCCCTGGAAAAATATTAAACTTCAATTTCAAACATAGTATGACTGATTTTTGCATTTTAAATAACTTAAAATATATATTTTACATTTAAAATTTTATAATTGAATCTATAAGAAATAATGGGTGTGATTATTTTTTTCATTATTTCTATACTTGTTTTTATAGGATTTTATCAATGTTTAGCTAAGGTATTAAACAGTACAGTAGTTGCTTATTCAACATAAACCAAATCTCAACCTTTGTTCAGGTTGAGCAGCTTCTTTTCAGATTGAGGCTTTTTTTTTAAATCATTAGTTTCATTAATTGTGTTAAGACATAACTTCCTTCACAAAAAGATATACATTTCCCTGTAATTTACTGCTTTTGTTCACAAATAATGCATGCTTAAAAGTATGCATGATATGGCCCATGATCATAATTAGATATTGTAACTTATTTAGCATTATTGAAAACCTATGTTCTTAAAACACCTTATTAAAAGCCAACGACCAGTTGAGTTTCATCTCCCCAGAGGTGAAGCTGAATCTAAGTGGTTGTTTCTCTTCTTATCATGTTACATCAACGTGTCACATTTGAAGGTCCCATTGGGCTCCCCCATTCTCTCAGGTTAGTAGGCATGAAGAACAGGTCTGATCAGGTTTGCCTGCCTTTGGTAAAACTCTTTTTTCTTTTCTTTTTTCAAGACTGATGTTCTTCCTGTTACTTTCATTTATCCTTGTTTATTTACCCAATATTTTATAAATAAGCACCTAAGCGATAAACCAGAATATTCATACCCATATATGTTAGGACTCTTTTGTAAACTGAATATATTTTATTATATACATATTTCTATACTATAGCCATGTTATATCACAGTAGGCTTTATATTCACTTTTTTAGCATCTCTATGAATCTTTTGTAGATTTAGCTTTTGTTAATCAACAGAAATAATGAATGATTTTGTTGTTACCAATCTTAATTAGTGTTCAAATAATCAACAACTGGCCTGTCAGAGCTCCTTTAAGTGGGCTCCTTGTGTGTCCAGCACTTTCTTCAGTATCTTTGAACACATACTTGTGTTGTAAAAACAGTAGAAATTCTAGACTCACAGAGGTGATTTCTTGCCCCTAAACATGAAGTCAACAAGACTTCAGAGAATCTTGTACATAAAAGTAATAGTGGCCATGCTGTTCTGATACCAAAGTTGAAAAATCTATTTTCTTTTAAGGTCATAAGTTCAAACTAATTTCTTCCCAGGAGAAGGATATAACTTTAGGTAATTTCTCATAAACTAGTAGCTGGTTCCAGCTTATGGTTTTTATCCAGATGGTCAGTAGCCTATAAATATCATTAGATTTTTATAACGGAGACTGATGGAAAAATCAAATTATAGAAAAGCAAGGTAGAGTATGAGATTATATTTATCAAGGATGCATGCAAGTTTCCCTAAAGGGAAACTTGAACAGATCTGCTCTAGAATTGATTTATCCTTCTCACTATGCCTTTTATATTTTTATATTATTCACATTTTCTTTTTTGAGAATATCTCACTTTTACAATTAGAACAGAAAAGTTAAAATTTTTAAATAATGAAAGAAAATTGACCAGCAGGAAATAACTCTGTGTATTGTTCAACATACACACTGATTCTGTATGCACAGTGTATTAATAAAAGCTCAAAAATTGCTCACTGTTTATGACTAGGAGATATTTTTATTTTGGGGTCCATACTTTCGCTTTAGAATGAAGAGGATTCTAGGTAATTTTATTGTATCATATTTCTACTTTATTGCATTTCTCTGGAGAAAATTAACAGCAGACAACTTGTCACTTGATTTCTATTCATGACCCCTCTGCTGAAAGCATTATAGAAGGAATGTAACAAAGAAGGGATACAATTCCAGGGGAATATGGTCTCATAGATCTTTCAAAGGAAGTTAGAAGAAAAGCTTTCCCATGACTGTTATAGCAGATAATCCATTTAGCTGTGTTAGAGTCATGTTTGTAAGGGCATTGAATCCAGAAATGAGCAATAGGATTATATTCCAAGTGGCTTTTCAAAGCAACAGAGAGCCTGCTCCCAGGGCTACTTCCTATTGATATGTGTGTCCTAAGATCATGGGATCATGATCCCCTTGGTGTGATATAAACCAGAAAGTAACATGTCTCTTTGCTGGTATAAATAATATATGTGTGAGTACTTATAAGTGTGTGTGGGGTCTAATTTTGAATTTTAGGAAGAACTTCTAGCCAAAGGCATACCTTCCAGCCTTTCTTTTGGTAGTCAGCTATTTCCTCTATAACATCATTTATTTTCAACTTGAATTTAACTTTTGACATCCCCATTTTTGTCTCTTTGTTGGCCAGTTTTGTCTTTTGATTATCCTCTTTTGAAAAGGTTATATATATATATATATATATATATATTTGGTACTGGGGATCAAACTCGGGACCTTGCACTTTTGAGGCAATCCCCAGAACCACTAAGGTCACATAAATTTATCGCTGAGATACCAAAAGACCATAACCTACATGGTTTGATATCTATGTGTGAACTTAATAACAGATGCTCCCTGACCACTCACCATCAGGCACTGGAAGAACCAATGTGATTACTCATTGATCATGATGTGCATCTATAATTTAGGCCAAGAATGTGCACTGAAAACTGGCAGCAAGGTTTATTTTTCATGCAAATACAGTTAATATAACATAGTAACTGAAATTTAAACCCTGTTAGTAGAGAGATTAAACTGCTTAATTAAATCATGATAGGTGAAATTCACACTTACCAGAACTATGCTAAATGAGAATTCCCTATGGGTGTATGTGTGGTTAGTTTTATTTTATTGTAACCTCAGCACAAACTTCTAATGTTTACTTAGCCTGAATACGTTTAAGAAGCGTATTATGCACTCTCACATCTGTTGGCCAATTGACTGCACTGTGGCTTCTGTCTTGAAATGTGTCCTCTATTGTGGTAAGGTATTTTGACCTACAGTAGTTGACAGATACGTACAGTGATCATACACAGAAGGAGAAAGCAGACTTTACTGTTGTTAACACAGTGGTATATAGGGGCTTAGAGCACTGGTAGAGGAGAAAGAATAATGAGTGGCAGATAGGGATTGACGGGAGTCCTGTGACATTGTAAGAAGTATCCTAACCCATTGCTGCAGCCCAAAGGGAGCTTGGCTGAAAGAAACTGGCCAGAGATATGTTCTGACTTTGGTTGGCTTGGAAAGAATGGCAGTGCTACTAGGAAAGTACAAACATTGAAACTGCTATCCCAGTCACACATGGTGAGTCAGCCAGCTCTCCCATTTCCAGATACCAAATGCGATCCATAAGTAGAAGGACTGGGAATTGCTTTCTGAAGAGAGACTTTAGTATTACTTGAAAATTAGATAAGGATAATTGTCTTCATTAAGTTATATACACTCCATATCAGTGTGTTACAATGGAAATAGCCTTTTACTTGAAATATCCAATACTTAGGTTGAATTCACTGCCCTGCTAATTATTAACTGTATGTATTTTTTCATTCAATTGTACAATTTTTTTATTTTCTTACTAATATTTACAAGTGGCTAATATGTACTAGATATTACACTAGGCTGTATGTAATCAGGTTTACGTCACTTCATCTCTTTTAAGTCTCTCACCCGTGAAATTCTCAGACTTTTCTGAAATATGTTGAAGAAAAACACACCTAATTTCAAAGGCAGCTCTACAGTTTGAAAACCTGTTTTTCTTTTAAAGCCAGGAGTGACTCTAACATAATTTCATGGAAGTAAATGGAAATATAATTTTTAGTGATGAAGTTCACAATTGAAGAGAGGGTAAGGTATTTTTCAATTTATCTTCAGCTTATTCCAGACTTCACCAAGTATAGGGGTTAGGAGTGTGCAATAATTTACCTTTATTTGGGATACCAATTAGAGCATGGGCTCCACATGAAAAAAGTCCTCTGGTCTACTCCTTTCCTTTCAGATAGGGCTACAACTAAGTGATTTTATATGGTTCTGTGTGTGCGCGCGCGCGTGTGTGTGTGTGTGTGTGTGTGTGTGTGTGTGCGCGCGCGCATGCGCACCCAGGAAAGAGAAGCCCCCCCACTTTGTCCATTATTCATCTCAATGTTCACTGTCAAGATGAGTTTTCCAATTTTGTGTTGTTTCCTCTAAATTGAATCTCTCATGTAGAGTTTAGAGCTGGCCTGTCTGCTAGGAAATAACTGCATAATAAAACGGTCATATAATAGTGCTATAATTCATCAAGTATTCATTGCTTCCCTCAACAATAGGACCTGAAATGCATCTGTATTTAGGGGTTTCAGTTAAACTCAGAGGAAAGTTATTGAGTGCAAGACTATATGCAAGCTACAAGACTGAGACTATTGAGATGGATAAGAAAGTGCTCCTTCCAAAGTGGCTTGGAGTTGAGAAGAGAGACAGATGTATACCATTGACAGTGGTTGCTGTGATTTGTGATAGAATGCCCTTGGGGCTGTGGAAATGGACAAAGGTAGAATTTAGTTCTATCTTGGAGGCTGGGGTATAGTCAGAGAAGAAGTTTCAGTGAAGATTATTGTTAGGTGTAACAAGCAGGGCAGGCCAGATAAGCAAAATCGTGAATAAAGGTGCACTGTAGCCAGCAAACTTTCTGGTCCTTTGAAAGACTATTTTTGACATCCTTAGCACCCTCTGTTTATTTTTCTTTTGGTTTTCAACTACTTCTAAACTGTGTATTTAGGATCAAGTCCGTGTAATGGGATGACTCTGTGTTTCCACTCCCATATCATGTCACTATATGAGCACGAAGTCTTGGTACAGTATCGGGAAAGGTAACACCTGGCTCTGATCAGAAGTTCTGCTAGCAGCTCAGATGTAAGTCTGGAGGCTTTAGTTTGTTACTTCAAACTCTTACTGACTGGTCTGGCTTTAACAATAATACTCAATGAGTTATACTCATAGCTTTAGGTAAGGAATAAAAAAATGCCACCAAGCTAAGTGAAGTGCAGAAGCAAATGTATGATCAGAAAAAGTCAGCGCCTATTTTCAGGCATCATCAAACCAACAGTCTCTCTTGCTTTTCAGATCAGAAGGAGACAAAGCAGGGTATAAGTGCTAGGGGGCACTGTTGCCTGCATGTGAGCAGGTGTGGTGCTTAGTGTAAATCACACATTTTGTTTGCTCTCTTGATTATTTCTCTTTACTCTGGCAGACAAGAACTGGCTGGGAGCACAAAAAACCACTATGTGTGCCTGCTTGCCAGAAAGATCTGCTGGGACTATTAACATCTATTCTCCCTATGTAAGCAGCAGGTTATCATTTAGTTACTATAGCTTTTCTCCAAGCCAGGACATGGTGGAGAGAGAAAAGGGGACCGTGTAAGTCATCTTGCCTATATAATAAAACAATGGGACATTCCTAGGCAAACTAGGACTCTTTTGGGATGAGTGATAATCTTACCATTTGTTCTGTCTGAAGAGACATTTCTAAGAAGAAATGTAAAGAGTATACAGAGTATGCCTTGAAAGAAAGCCAAGACTGAAGGCAATTACTCATTATATCAGTCTATGAGTTGATAATCTTTGGAAAACTTCAAATTTGAGCAATTACTTCCAAAAAGTTTGGTTAGACCCATATAATAACCATCTTTCTCATATGTAGGACCCTCCAACAGGAATATCAGAATTTAACGCAGTTCTTAGAAAACGACTTGTAATTATCTTATTCAAGAAAACATTGGAATTCAGGCTAAACAAGATATGTAAAAGGCACCTTTCACTTTGATTATTCAGTACTTAAATTATTTAAGAATGTAAAGTATTATAAAGAAAAGACTGCTGGCACACTACTCCAGATCATCTGGCTGTTTCTTCTTTTTATATTGTACATCTTCACTCAATGTCTCCTTCTCAGAGCTTCCTTTCCTGACTACCAGGGCTAACAGGACTCACTGTTCTCTGTCATGCTCCATCATAAATGTCCTTTTATCCATTTATTAGCACGTATTGGTATACAGAATTATCTTGTTTATTTACCAGTGAAATCATGGTCATTCCATTAGAATTAAAGGAATTAAAGACAATGGTTGTTGCCTATCTTCTTCAGTTGTTTATCCCTAGCACTTAAAACCTTGTAAAGGTGTAGCAGCTACTCAATAAAAGGTTGCTCACTGGAGGAGCTGATGGAAAATGGACCATTTTTGTCTTTGTCGAATCTCATTTGCATCGGGGATTCCCCTCCCTTTGTGATTATGGTGAATAGGTAGCTATCCTCTTGCTCCCAATGCTTATACTAGATTGATGGGACTCAGCCTCAAAAAGCCCTTGAACATGCACTCAGCCACACCTTGCAACACGATTTTCACGGGTGTCATTTCCACCATGTTTGGCCTTTATGTCCTTTGTGCTTAGCCTTCTCATGATTTAACCTTTGCCTGGTAGAGTAACAGCTGAAGAGCCTGCAACCATTTTGATCTTCTGGTCATACAAGTAAATATAAATAATTTTCATGTTCTCTTTTCTTGGTCATCTCTTTCATCTCTAACTGATTACTGTCAACTGCAAAGATGTGCTTTTATTTACTGTGTGATTTATAGGCTGTCAGTCAGAATTGTTCATATTGCCAAATAAATGATTTCATTTGCTTGTATAGCTCCTTTTATTAAAAACATGTCTTTGCACTTTGTTTCTATGATTAACATAACTCTTCTTTCAATTATCTTACTGCTTTTTCACTGACTGGATATCTTAGAATGCTCAGAAATAAACTGAAAAATGAAATATAGGAAATGCCTGCACTGTCCAACACAGACATGTGGTTAGTATGACTGAGAAACTCAATTTTTAATTCAATCTCATTTTAGTTAACTTGAATTTAACTTTGAAAATTGATTTTCAATTTAGTTATTGGAAAATGCTTAAGTATGTTTGGAACTTGTTGGATATGTGAATTGCTTTTTCACTGCTAAATTTTATGAAATTTCTATATAGATAAATATTTCCAATAAAATTTAGTGTCTGAGTTGAGATATGCTGTAGGTGTAAAATACATATCAGATTTTGAAGGCTTAATATTGGAACTAGAGTGTACAATATGTTATGAACTGTTTTCAAATTTGATCTGCCCTCAAAGGGTAATATTTTTAATATATTGAGTTAAATACATATATCGGTAAAATTTATTTTGTTCTGTGCTTACTTTGGTGTAGCTAATAAAAAATTTAAAACTACGTATTTATTTTGCTTTTTATCTTTTCTAGGGCAGTACTGACCTAGAAAGTTTATTGACTGAAACTAGTTAATGTTATGATCTGTATGTTTGTATCAGTGGCTTAGCTTTTGTTTGATCACTTTTGTGGTCCCTGCGGGTGCTTCTGTTTGGTTTTTAAGTCCAGACCAGACTGATGAGAACCCAACTCCAACTGGGACCACATTGCTCCCTATAGGTGGCAGCCAATACCAGTCAGAGTTTGTTCTTATCTAACCACAAAAAGTTACAAGAAAAAGAACTTTCATGCTTGTTAATTCCTCATAACTACTTGTTATTTTCTTGAACATGGTCCACATATGTATACATCTGTGTGTGTGTGTTGTGTATTCTTCTTAAAGCCTTGTTCAAAGACTGGTTTACATTAGAGGCTACACTTATACATTATTTACTAAAAATAATTCTTGTGATAACCAATGATGTCTGTATTATGTATTTCCACCCTCAATGAATTTTGGGTGCCATTATATCCTGACATTTCCCCCTCACCACCCACAGCAGTTAAGAAACTAAAATTTGAGGCTAAAATAAAATAATGAATTGAGTGTACATGTTACTTATAGTTTGTTTGTAATGAATATTTGAATGGAATGATGGAGGGAGAACACATCATATCAGCAAAAGAAGAGTGGACTTTGTGTTTGGTGTGGCCAGAAAGTACAGAAAAGTTTGGAAAGATGAATACTTCTTCCCTCTACAGACTGACTGCCTGTTTTCCCAATTCTTTACAGTGCTATGTAATTTTGTGGAATATAATTCTCAATTAGGAAACTTTAACAAAGACCAAAAAAAAAAATGGGAAGAGTCTGTCTTCTAAATATATCCTTAGCTCTTCAGGCAGCAATTTAATTTCAGTTAAAAGGAAGAACAAAGGCAAGCCAATGTTTTGGAATGAAGCTAGCCAGGGACTTTCAGAGAGGCTCTTTATAGAAATGGACCATGGGGCATTTACAAGGTTATGTAACATTCTCCTCCTCATTGCAATAGAGAAGCTGCAGCTGATTTGAGACTTTAGAGAAACAGCAGTGGCTTGAATTAAGTGTTGCTTGTGTCCAAAAAATTATTGGCATTTTATCATTTTTTTCTCCATCTTCAGATGATCTTTTTGAAGGAGATGTAAAGGGATAATCTATTCATCTCTATTTTAGAGATAATTAAACTGAGTTTTAATGAGGTTTGTTGTCTTGCTTCAAGTTATCTGTTTGCAGAAATGAGAAAAGAATAATGCTTCCTCAGCTTTCCAGATTTATTCTCTACTCCAGCTTCTGTCTGGGTGTCAATAAAATATCAAATGTTTTGTGTGTGTGTCTGAGAAACTTAAAATTTCATATATTTTCACTAGCATTTATTGAACCCCTGCCTTTATTTAGTAAGGTTAAAATTAATATAAAATATTTCCTTCACAGTGCTTAGCAAGTATTTTTTCCATACAGTTAGCTAATACACCAGTGATCATTTTCACTCCATCTTGTGTATGTATAAGTAGTTGAAACATAATAGGAATCTGAGAGCCACATATGTAATGAGATGCATCTTAGCTAAAATATTCCAAACCTGGGAGAATTAGAAAAAGTTTTTCCCTGATCATAGTTATCCAAATATTTATTTGACATGTGTGTAGCCCTAGGAATATGTATAGAGTCAGACAGAAAAAGATAAGACTTCTTGTCTCACCTCCAGGACCTTTTAATTTCTGCAGTTACAAAAGTTCTCTTTCTCGTTTCTCTCTCTCTGCCCCCTCATATTCATATATATATGAATATATATGAATATATATGAATTTATATGTGTGGGTGTATAACATATATATGTATGAATGTATTAGTCATAGCATAATAATTACTTACATACATCCTGTCTATGTCTCTTAAAGATGTTTGGAAGACTAAATCAAAGGCATTAAGAAAGATAGCACACTATAAATAAAAGTTGTTACTATTATCCCTGTCCTCTAGGAGTTGCTAAACTCTATTTCAATGTAAATTTGATCTGAATACCCAGGTTCACATACAGAACAAACAGAACACCAAGAAGCATTCCTTCACTACTTGCAATGTCCTTCTTGTCCCATAAAAAGAAAGTTTGATAACATCAGGAGTACAACTAGTGACTCTGCATTTGAATTATTTAACCAAGTAAGTGGTTGTTAAATTCAAAGAGCAAAATTCTGAATAATCATTGATGATCATTTGCAGAGATAATATAATTTCACTGGTGCTCTACATAAATAAATTCCTATGAAGAATTTATTTTATCTCTGAGGAAAGAGAGATTCAGAGGAAGCATGTCAGTTGTCCAAAGCACACACCTCATTGATGACTGCTCCTTGGTACAGAAACAGAGATATATTTAAGTCCAGTGCTATTTTTTCTATATTAGCCCATCTCCTTGTAACTCTCCCACACTCCTTTTTCTTCTACTCCTCCTTCTTATTTTCTTTATCATATAGTATCGGGTTGTTTTTTGCCTTTCTTTTCCTCTAAGGGTACACTAACCAACTCCTGTCTAGAGTTAAATTTATCGGAGATCAAAGCAGGATAAAAGCCTTTATATCCAAGCCAATGGGCTGTGTTTCCAGAGGCATAAATCCTAGGAAATAGTAATATCTCACATAAAATCACTGAAGGATGGTGTCCTGGTTATTTCAGTGGCCTCTATGATACTCCATAGAGGTGTAACTTATCTGCAGTCTCTGGACACATTTGTTCCTGCTCCCTGCAATGGGCTGTGCATTTTTTGGAAACCCTTCCACCTAACAGAACAAGGACATAGATCAAGATCTGTCAGCCCATACCTGAAGTGTCTGCTCCAGGCCATGTTGCTACTAACCTAAAAATGTCTGGCAGTGTCTCCTGCCTTCTTTTGTCCCTTTAAGAACCAACCTGATAAGCACTCAAAATGAATAAGTAATAGGGCTTTTTTCTTCTCTTCACCTCTCTGCTTCCCTCAGCAACATCCATTAGGAGAGGTTGAATGGGTTCAAAGGTAATAGGATTTGGAGAACAGGACCCAGGGAATTACAAATAAATTCATTATGTTTGCAGTTGCTGCCATTGCCAGTGCAGGCTTGCTTCTCTTACAGTGGGGCCAAGGTGAGTGCAGCATCACAGAATGCATGATAAGACCTGATAAAAAGAAAAATTGAGGCTCAGAAATAGAAATGTCAGGCCGGGGATTTAGCTCAGTGGTTCTACCACCTGCCTCGCAAGTGCAAGGTCCGGAGTTCGATCTCTGGTACCAAAACAAACAAACAAAAAGAAAGAAAGAAATAGAAATGTTAGAGTCACTGGTGTGTCCCCTTGGTACAGCCAGCACTTCAGTTACCAACACTAGGGAAAAAAAATTCTTGAGGTTATAAAGGCCAACATAAACACTGTAAAACACAGAAACCGAAAGAATGAAGTCAGCCATAGAGTCCTGCTCCCCATTGTTGGTCACTAATACTGTTGTCCAATGCCAGAAACTGGGATACAGAAAAGATCTTCAGGGCCCAGGAGCATCCAAT
The DNA here is from genome assembly GCF_000247695.1 of Heterocephalus glaber. Next base: position 22,831,321 of record NW_004624734.1, on the reverse strand, counting down.
GACCACAGAATAATTCTGTGAAAACTTTAGTGAGGCCATGTTCTCATCACTACTCTTTAATCTACATTGGTCATTACGGCCATTTTGATATATTCTCCCAACCAAGTGAGAAGTTAAGTTTCTTTCATTCCTCTATGTCAGGGACTCTGCATGCTGCCCGCTGGGAAAGGAACACTATGCTCTGAAGGTCTCAGGCATTTGCTGCTGTCTCAATAGGTAGATTTTCAGTTAGCCTCTCATCATCTGTTGTTTCTGCGGTCTCCTGGCCTTCATCTGGAGGAAGGTGATAGGAGAGTGTTCCGTTCCTGCAGCAGGTATGCTTGTCATCAGAGTAAATGTGTACTCTGAAACAGATACTGCCTGCATGGCTGTGCCTCTTGAAAGCGAGTATTTTGGTGTGGATCAATTATGAAAAGTTCTGTACACCGCCCCTGCACATGAAGACATGGCACGCCCCACCTGAAAGCTTGACATAACTCTAAGGTCTGGGATCATGCACACGTCTGCTCAGCGCTTCAAACTGTACCAAAATCCAGCCACTCACTGTCAGTACTTCAGTGAGTAATAACAAAATTTAGGGTTTTATCAACTGCTTCCAATAAAATAATTCAGATGCCTTTGGTACTTTTATAATTTCATAATAGCACTTTTATATTTATTTTCTCTTGTCTTTTCTGTAAATACCATGTAGGATATTTATTTATTTCCTATTTACTAGACAAAGAAAATATGACTTAAGAGGTTTTTACTAGGGTGGAGGTTTTTCTACTGTTATTGTTTTGTTTTCTATTTTCTGACATCAATTTTTCTCTGATATCAGGATATAAGATGGGATATAGGATAACCTAAGACCCTCAAAAGATGAGGGCTAAAAGAGACTACGAGGCTTTGCCCTTAGAAGTTCATTTGGCATTCCCCTGTCCTTGGTGGAGGCAGGGCAATCTCCATGCATGTCTTGTGGAGGAGTCTCCCCCAATCGACCCTGTACTTCTCTAGAAAGCAGCAGAAAAGCTTTGTTAAACTGATACTTTGAACATTCCAGAGAATGTTTTCTGAATAAAACCTGAGAAGTATAAAGTTTTGATGCAGTGGATTTTTTTTCTAAGTATCATAACTACTATGTTCTACAAATTACTGAAGTCATAGAACATAAATTACTGTGAACTGCAGTGACTCTTGAAGCATGGTGTGTGACAGAAGTGTGACAGAACTTTATAGGCTAAATCATTAAGGTCACTGCCTAATTGGGATTTATAGGACTAAGACCTGACCCAAGTTGTAAATTTTTGGACAGAAAGTGAATGACTGACTGCATATCCTGTTGAAATCGCTAGGGAACTTGAGGAGGCAGAAGGTGCTGACTGAAATTAAAACTTGTCTGAGACATCAGGATAAAAATAGTTCTAGATATATGAAAATGGTCTTAAAAATGAAGCAAAATTGATATTGCAAAGCAGCAGCCCAAGCTCAAAACATTCTTTCCTTCAGAAACCAGTATACAAAAGTGGGACACTGAGTGAAGCCATTGAGCTGCTGTCAAAGCAGAAACAACTAGAAAATCCATAGTAGGGAAGAGCTTCCTTAAGAGAGGGCATGGGGTACAGGGGTCAGATAATTGACAATGTACAAGTGAGGTACCTGTCTTTTCAAAATTTCTTCCAAACCTATAATTTCATAATTCATTCTCACTTTCAAAGCCTGTGGGTTTGTTAACACTACCTGAATTATGCCTTTGGATGAATAATGTCAGAATTGAAAACATTAGAGCATTTCAAGATAGCTTTGGTTTCCAAATATCTTTGCTCATGGATCCACATTAAAGGATGGAAGTGTAATTGATTTCCATCCATAGGATTATCTGATGACTTTCAAAAGCCAAAGTGTTTCATTTGGCCTTTTGTTAATGCTGAACTCTCTTGTCACAGAACTCTTCAGGAGGTGTCTTACTCAGCATGTCAGTAGAGATCTGTGTATCTTCCCTGCCCAAGTGCATACCTGTGTATCCTGTCACTTGGCACCATTGATGTATTCTGTTGTAAGGGAAGGAGAGAACTCTAATAATTAAGATCATCCATATTCCAGACATGAGTTATGAATTTTACTTATCTCAATTAAATTTTTAAATAAAATTTTATTCTCATGTCATGCTTAATATAAAGACATAAGGTTACAGTGTTAAGCCTGGTCTATAATTTCACAAATATCAAATGATTATCTAGAAAATCTCTGGTTCATTACCAATGAATCACATAAGCCCTTATTAGTTATATGTATCTTTGCCCTCTATTTCAAAATGTGGCAAATTGAACATTATTTTTCAAAAATTTGTAATTAGTGATTAAATTCTCAAGATTTTCTAGTAATGGATGCTAAATGTCCTGAGGTTCTTTTTGACAAAAATCTTGCCAACCTTCCGTATTAAAAAAATCAGAATTACTATTACTTCGAGTCCTGATGTGAATTTAAAGCCACCTTTAAAATTAAATGCTGCCAGGTTTGCATACTCAGAGTCTTTATTAGAAATTAAATGACATATGCATGTATATGATTGGAAATAGAAGCACAGGAAATGAAGCGAGCAACTCTTTTGTTCCTATTTGAAGGCTATCTTTGTTGTCATTTTTAAGAAGACACTAAAGTTGTTTGTCATTTAATCCAAAGCTATTTGTTTCATTATCTATTAGTTTCTGCCTCTTCACATTTCTTGGATTGAAGACAGAGGAAACAAGCCATGAAAATGCCATGGGAAAATAATTCTTGTGCACTTGCTGTCTACGAGAATTGAGAATTAATGATAGATGCTTGGTTTGGACATACACGGCTTACATGAACTGGAAAATATTGATTTTGAGCTAATTCAAATTTTAATACACTTCCCTACATACATATATTTGAAAGACAGGTATATGGGTTTTGAGAGATTTGGAAAACATGACTCTTCTTTGACTTTTTGGAGCAGTGGAAATGTACGCTGTTTGCCTCTAACCCCAACAAGAATGGTTCTAATGAGACACCTATATTGATTTGGAAGTGTATTATATCTGCTTTTCTTAAGAGCTTTTGCTTCTCTATTGTCCTTTTTTTGGAAAGGTTGTTCCTTTATCCTTTTACTACTGTTGGTTATCTTTCTTAATATAATTAAATATCAATGAGATATTTAGGGAATGTGTTAGCCCTGTGGCTGGCCCTTTAGAAGCACTTGATAAAGGTAAGCTACTATGCTTATTACACTTTGATCTTTACCACATCCCCTTGATATGTTTACTGCAAATGATATAATCCCCATTTTATTAAAAGAAAGCTGAGACTAGTGGAGGTGAGAGGTTACCTGACTTTTCTTAGGCCTCAGAATCAGTGAACATTATTACAGGTACTTGAATTAATCACTCCCATCTTCTGGGCCAGTAATTGCACCTCAACAATAAACTTTAAAACAGTGAACTTTTTGTTTTCCCTGAAATGCGAAATGCTTTTATATCTTCTCTCTGATTTTAAACCTATATCTCATCTTAGTAGAAATGCCATGCATTTGTTTAATATTTCTAAATGCATATAAACTGAAGTGACAGCCTAAGTATAGTCTAAATAACCTCTGTTGGTATCCTCAAACTTCTGTAGATATTTAGTATATTCCATAAGGTGCCGTCTTGTGAAAGGCTTATAAACAAATCAATTGGTCTTGACTTAATTTTCAGCCAACATTAACATCTATTGAGAATGTCAGCAATAAAAATATCCCTAACACTATTTGATGAAATACATATAAAGTACTATTTGAGAACATATGATGAAGCAAAAATATTCTTCCTGGGAGTGCAAGGAGAACTACTAAGCAGGGTTACCACTTAGACTGAGTGTTAGGTGATGTTTAGACATTTGTGCAGTGCGGCGGTTGGGTACAAATAGGTCTGTAGGGTGGGCCTGTTCAGACAGAGGTGCATGTTAGAGCAAAGACGCTAAAGAAAAAGAAGTATCAAATGATCCAGTACAGTTGAGCTATATGAGAGGCAAATGTACCTGTTGTAGGTTCATGAACTGCTTGGAGACTAGGTTCAGGAGTTCTAGAATAATTTGGTAGTGTTCAAACTGCGCTAGGTGTTTTTAGGAGAACTGTGCTATGATTGAGTGTGTGATTTGGAAAAATAAATTTGACAGTCATGGGATGGAGAAAAAGTGAGAGATGGCCCTGTAGACAAACAATATCTTTTTCACAAGGGCAACGATGAAAATTAAGACTAAGGAAATGGCCAAGGAGGTGAGGAAGAAAGAAAACATGTTAGAAAAATATTGTGAATATATTCAGTGGGGCTGAGCACATGATGAAATATGCAGATTAAATAAAATAAAAAGGACAGAAAATTAGCTTAGATGGATGGGTCGACTGCTCTAGGCATAACTAAGACAAGTATATGAAGTGCCTCTTTTCAATAAAGATGAGATTTGAGTATATGAATAGCATCTAACCATTTGCCATCTTGTACAATGATATGGCTTTTCATGGATAAGCAGTTATGGTGGCTCCTTGCTTTGTCGTTTAGTAGTTTCTCTCTGCAATCAACTGTAAGCTCTTTAAAGGCAAAGACCACCAAACCATTTCCATTAAATCTTTTGAAAACCACCAGCACACTGATGCCAAACATAGACTAGATCTCAACAAATACTTGATAAACTGGATTGAATTTACATATACTTATGGTGATGGAGAAAGTGATGCAAGGATTTTTTTTGCTTCTTTTCTATTCTTAGGTTTCACCCAGCCTTTTCATTTTGGCTCTTTTGAGCTTTTGCAGTGCTGAAAACACTTCTAGCTGACAAGAAAGAAAAAGAGGGTGAGTGAGTGAAACAGAGGTGGGGGCACTGCGGTTTCCAGATGGAACTCCGCAGGTCCGTCTCCCATAATTTTCACCTTTGATGGGGAACTGTCCCAGACTTCATCCACCAGGCGAAGGTTCTGACATGGTACCTTCTTAAATCAAGCTTGAAGGGAAATTGATTGAAAAGAAAACACCATGATGGGAAAACAATTCATTCTCTTCTCCTTGACAGAAGATAGACTTTTGTCTATACTGTAGAATAAATATTAACTGGCTGAATGCTTTAGGATCTAGATGCCTAGAAGAGTCAAGATGGCTTTGCTCACTCTTTGCAGGGAGATTTTCCTCTTATTTAAAGACGTTGAATACAAAAGCTATGGTTACATTTCAATATTAGTATGTTTCCTCCCCTGTGATTATTTATATTAACCAGATGTAAATGAATGACAACTCTGACAGATATTTCTGTATGCAGTTGTGTGTTCCTCCTGAAGTATTCATTCCTTTAGACAAGGAATAAATGGATATTTTTCATTTTTCTACTAATGACTTAAATATTACAGCAGGCTTATGTTTTCTGTGTTATAATAAAAATGAATTTCAATTCATAAAAGTGAAGTTAATGCAAAACTGTGGTGTAATAGGCACCTGATGCCAGATGTAGTGGCACACGCCTGTAATCCCAGCACTCAGGAGGGTGAGGCAGGAGGATCACTGAGAGTTCAGGGCCAGCCTGGGATGTATAGTGAGTTCAGTGTGCTATATAGTAAGCCTGAACTGCATAGTGAGACCCTGTATCAAAAAAAAAAAAAAATAGCCACCTGATGCTTCTTGTAGCAGAGACGATTTCTTCATTGCTTAGAGGTAGCCTGGTAGATGCCTACATTGAAAGACACTCATCCTTTGATAAGAAATAAAAGTTGGATTCATTTTCTCTTGTAGAAGTTGCAAACTAGGGCAGAATTTAGCCCTGAAAATATATGTTTGGCCAATAGTTCCATGCTATTTGGTTGGCATCCCTTTCCCATTCTATCATAGGCTGTGCTATCCCTTTTGTAAAATGACTGGCCTAATTTGCACATTTCCTAGCTCAACTTCCGAGATCTCAGAAGAGGTGAGTGTGACTGTCTCGCTAAAGATTTTGGTGTAACTATGTGAAGTTAGACTCCTAGCCCCTGTGAGTGGAGCAGGCAAGGAACAAAGGTGCTGGTTTAAGGCCTTCCTCATCCACTTCCCTAAGTCAAATGAGAAGGTTCAGAAGTCTTACCCAGAATGCCATGATTGACAATGTGTTCTCCTTCTCCCATGACCCTGAACTGTTGTCTCTGCAGTCAAGGTAGCTTTTACTCTAAGAGGTGACTTGTGGTGTGAAGATATCTGGTTAAGGCCTGGCCAGTGAAGATGCTGTCAAAGTTCCACACCTGTGATGTTCTTGAAATGATCTCTCTTTTTTTTTTTTTTTTCCTGAAATGATCTCTTTTTGAGCCAATCCCAGAATTACAAGCATTTTCCTGCTCGTTTTAGTGCTAATGACTTCACTTTTCTCCTCAGCTGTGAATGTGTTATCTTCTTGGATTTTTTTCCTCCTCTATCTTTCTGTCTATTCTTCTTCTTTTCCTTCTTTTTTCTCCAGCTTCCTGCCCTTTTTTCTTTTTTCCCTCCTCCCTTCTCCTTAGTTCTTTCCTTCTGTTTCCCCTCCCCTTACTCCTTCCTTTTGAAAATCTTAGCAAAAGTTAGTGGATTTATGATCTAAAAATTAGGTTATTAGAAATCTATGTCATAAAGCCTGGAGAATTGATGTTTGAATTCTCCTTGGCTTGAGTCAATCCTTTATCCTTTTTAGGTAAATGAATTAAGGCTCATGCAATTTCCTGTGTGGGAGACTCTTTTTAGATGAATCATTTAAATTGAAAGCCTTGTCTGCTCATCAAGGGGCACGATTTCAGAGTTCTCCTGAGTACTGCGTGAGCATTGAGTACAGTCATTGAGACATACAGGCAGCCTTGTGCCTTAATCTATGTGAGGTCTTGATTCACATGTGGGTATTTGGGGAAAGGATATAACTGCATTTCTGCGTCCTTGGATCTTTTCCCCAAATTTCCCTTGGGGTGTTTTAAAATAACCTTTCTTTGTTCCTTTTAATATTGAAACTTTTTATTGGAAGAATTCAGACTTAACTTTGGCTCCAGACCGAAAGTCTCATCTCATTTAGTTCTGTCATCCCTAGTCCATTGCTGATACTTAGAATAGATGAAATACTAAAAGTGCTATTTCACCCCCAAATTGACAGAGTGTTATGACTGCTATTATTTAGTGCTGTGGAGAGCTTTTAATGAACTATTGCAAGGCCTTCAGGGACACATTTATGTACTACATTGTTTTTATACCAACCTCTAGGAAAAGGGAGACAGGACTTCCTCCAATGGGTAACCTGATATCTACCTTTGTGGTTCTATGGAACTTGTTAAACCTCACAGTTCTCTAATGTTGTAATGAGAAACTCTCAATTAATATTTGGTACTCCTTGTGATAAGAGAAAATTAAAAGGTATTCACTGGTATTAGGCAGGATCATCCTCATACTTGTATATCCATGGCATTGAAGTGTCATTCTGTTTTGTTTTCCTAAATTCTCCCTTGAAATGATGTGGCAGGAGGGTAAAGGGAAGCCAGACAAGATTTGTTAATACTTTCATCATGCTAGTTATCTGGATACACTAGTGAAGTCTTTTCCAAATGTTACAGATGAGGAAGAGAGACACAGATACATTATTTAAATAGTACAAATTCACATAGCTAATAAACAAGAGAGATACAATTCCAAACCAGATCTTTATAACTCTAAAACTTGTGTTCTTTCCATAGCCAGCTGCCTCATTCATCCCACACACTTTGTAATTTCTGTGTGGGGTAGGACTCACCAGGTACAACTAATGGGTTGTTCTTGTATGCACATGTCTCATGTTTGTTGAATGCTTTATAACTTAAAAGATTTTCATATACATTAATTATTCAGACCTGTGCAGTGGTATGTTTGTATGTTTCATTTTACAGAGAAAGTCTTTTGGATTGAAGAGAGTTATGAATTCATAAAGACATTTGTAAAAATGATTCTCTCTGTGCATGTGTGCATGCATGTGAGTTTAATCAAATGTAAATACTGACTTCCTAATGTGTCTGGTATTAAACTAGGCATTATGGGTGATAGAAAGCAGCAACCACAAAATTTAACATTTATTGAACTTTTATTTTGGTAATTAGTTTGCACATATTATTTCATGAAATCCTTATAGCCTTGTGGTATACATACTCGTTATCTTCATATTTTCTGATCCATAGAAATTAAGTAAATTAATTGTTGTCTCGTAGTTAACAAAAGATGACTTTAAGATTGGAGCCCAGGAGCTTGAGCTCCAAACCCTGTGCTCAGAAACAACACAGAACATTACAGGACTGTAGGGTGTGGCCCTGTCTTGTGGGGCTAGAGTCTAGAAGGTAGGACCACACCAACGGCCAAGGAAAGATTGGCTAAGACTTTGAAGAACTAAGCCTTTAGGTTTGTGTGGGAGAAGGGGAGGATATTCTAGTGATGGGAACAACATAGCAAATTCAGGGGCATAGGAATGGAATGCCAGTTTTTAAAAAACCTTTCATTCTAGATAGAGTTATAATATTTGATACAATAATATGCAGAAGAATGTGAAGTTTACAGGAATGGACTTTGGGGGGATGATAATCATGAGATGTAGAAGGCTTTGGAGGGCAGGCCTTGAAGAGATTGTGCTAGCAAAGCCTGTGTTCACAGCAGAGCTATCACCTGGGTAAACTGAGGCTGTAGTGAAATCCTGGAAGGAGAGGAGAATTCAGCGCAGGAAAGCAAATCTCCTGGGGTGAAGCCTCAAGATGTCCTTGCCTGAACCTAGGAAGGGAGCCCCCTGGACTCCAGGAAGGAAGGGTAAAGAAAGACATTTGCAGAGAAAGAGTGGTGCCCATAGCTCCTAGGAACTCTGGGGAGGTGTCTCCCCAGCACACTTGCTGAACTGGAAGTTGAATACCAGTGAGTACTAGCAACTGCCGAGACTGAGGAGAGCAGAGACAATTGAGCAATTAACCTTTGGCCATGGGTATGAAATTCTAATTAAGAGCAGAAGCTCTCCTTCTTGTGGGAGGGGGAACTGCAGAAAAATGTACAAGGAGGATGTTAGCAACCCAGACTTAAAATACATCCACATCAGTGGGAGACAGTGACAACAAAGAAGGGGATCACTGAGCAATTAATTCTCCTGTGTCTCAGGCTCAGTTTCATCTTGCCTCCCAGTCACTAAGGCACTGGAACGTTGTGCACAGAAGCCGCAGTTCAGGGAGCTGATGTTGGATGCTTATGCTTGTCTCTCGTAATTCTTCGTTTGCTGAGCATCATTGTAATTTCTATGTAAATTTGCTCAGAGTAGCAATTTAGCAGGTTTGTTGTTGACAAATGAGGAACAACTTAATAGTCTAGTTACTCCATTTCATCACATTTGATGAGGTGGAAGTGGCATTTTGAAGGTTGCAGAGAGTGGCACCAGACATGGGTGATCTTGGGGAAGCCTCGTTCCCATAAGGTCCTATTTAATTTTGTTCATTTTTAGATAGGAAAGAATAAGCTTCTACATCTGGGGAACCTGTTTTCCTGTGGAGAGATACTGTCTTGAACCTTCTTTCTCTGGTCACTTGGTGACTGAATGTCTTTCATATAGAAGCGAATATCCTCCCACGTTGCCTAGACACCTTCAAAAACACAGGCAGAACTTGTTTTGTGTCACATGCTTCTCATTGTCCATCTTCAGAAAAGTGGAAACAGTGGAGTCCTTTGAGAGGTGGCCCACAGAAGGATTCGGGGAGCACAGCACCATAGCTTTCCAGATGCCACTTTTTCTTTACCATAAGGATCAAAGTCCTTTGGGGTGGAGTTTGAGCATTTGCCTAATTCAGTCCCCAAGAGACAGCTCCTTGTGCAGCTTTTCCCCAAAACTGCAAACCTTCCTCCTGCCACTGTGCTGCAAATGAGAAAGGTAGATAGATTGGGAGGCCTGGAATTCTGGTCCTTCTTCCCCATCTTCAGCAGTGATTTTGCTCATGCATTGGTCTGGCACTGTGGATACATAGCAGTCATTTATTCTGTTCACAGTTCTGAATGTTACAAAAGTAATACAAAGTCAAAACTACAACTTTCATGGAAACTTTTACAGAAGAGGGAACCAACAATAAGCAAATAAACAGATAAATGGCATATGAAAGAGTGGGTGGGAGAGGAGATCGACAATTCAGGGAAGCCCACTGTGCAGAGAGGACGTTCAACAGAGGTCTGAGCACTTATAAAAGGGCCCTGTTCACAGATTGACAGAGGAGTGTTCCTGGCAGAAGGGACCAGACTGCTGCAGCAAAAGTTTTGAGATAGGGAAGAGCTTGCCTTTTGATGAATCAGATACAGAACCAGGCTACTGCTTGCATACCAAGACTGTCTCAGATCACATTTGGGGATCTCTAGAACTATTCTATCCTATTAGGCAACATTGTCAGATTCAGTCCAGTGCACTCAAAGTGGTACCCACTGCCTTCTTTGTTATGCACATTTTTGCTGGAGTCGTGCAGTTATATATCTTCAGTGCCTTTTCTTGCTGGGCATATGCACCCTGTGAATTGGAGATGGAACTATTTCTCTCTGTTGGATCCCCAGGAAATTTGGGACGAGTTTTCCAGTAACCAGCTAGAAAACAAACTCAATAAATTCTCTGTCCCTTTTCACATAGAATCCTTGGGCTGCCTTACTAATTTCTTAGCATTCCTCTCCATTTTCTCCCTCTATAAGTTGTCTCTTTAAAGATCACTCTCTGTGCAGAGTCTTCTTTGTTCTTCTTTGTCAAAAACCAAAATTAGTTTCTTTATTTCTGCTCCTAAAATTCGCCAGATGCAGTTGGGAAGTAGAGAAGTTGAGTAACCTTTACCTGAAATACTGAGACCAGAAGTGTTTTAGGTTTTCACTGTTTTGTTTTATTCATTTTTGTATATTTGTACATGTATAAGAAGATATCTCACAGATAAGATCCAAGTTTAAATATAAAATTCATTTATATTTCATCTTACACACTTGAATTAATTTTATTATGTTTTTATTGCTATGTTTTATTTGCAAACCATCACATGAAGCGGGATGTGGAATTTTACACTTATGGCTTCATGCTGGCCCTCAAAAGGATTTCAGATTTTGAAACATCAAAGATGTCAGATTTTTGGATTAGGGATACTCAACCTATGCCATAAAAACAAATAATAAGAATTTTAAAATGCTTTCCATCCCCATACCCTGCTCAATAGTTTCTGTCCTTGCTGCACTACTGGGTAAAAACCATAAGTGTAGATTTTATGATATTCCAAGGTTCCAGAACTGAGACCTTCACACAGATACTCAGCTGGGCCTAAGTTTGATCTGGCATCACTTTTTTGTTGCCGATTGTTAGTGTCCGCATCTTCATTAGGAAGACAGCAAAGTATTTTTTCTTTTGTTTTTAAGTATTAGTATAATAGCTAACAAAAAGAGAAATGTGGGCCTAAGAAAGTACTGGCTCTTTGTGGGCCTCGATTTTATTGATTTACTTTGGGGAGGAGGAGGATTAGAACACAATAATTATTTCTGATATGCATCTTCTAGAGGAAATCAAGCTTCCTAAGATGTTATCACTTGTCTCCATTTCTTTTTTTATGATTAGCTAAATACTTCTCACACAGGACACAAACAGGCAGGTCTCACACATACCGTTCTAAATCTTGCCCTTGCCTATGGCTAGAATGAGTATGGAACATTCATGGGACTAATTGTGAGCTCTGGTATGCACATGGCACTCATGAATTGATGAAAACATTTGTATTGGGCCCTGCTGGTAGGTAGTAGAGACCAATTCTATATTAGGCAAGGTCAGGTCCAACTCTTGAAATAGAATACATAATGGAAACTGCAGCTTTTGCTCTGGTGCTTACCAAAAGCTGACTCTACCCCTAAACTTTCTTCCTTCCTCCTCCATATCTATGAGCCATTAAAAAAGGCTGTTGTGAGTAGGGGTGCAAAGAGGCTTAGCATAGACAGGATGACAAATGTGGCTGCCACCTCAACTCATACCTATACATGTTGCCAAACAGAGAAAGGGGCCAGGACTCCCCACACTCTAACCACTGCTTCACACTTCTGGCTTTAGCTCATTCAGTTCTTTGCCTTTCATGCAAAGTTGCCATCTGACATGGCTACTAAAGAGATGCAGCCTCCTGCAGGAAATCTATCACATGAGCTAAAAATAAGGACTGCTATTTCTCTGCAGATACCATTAACCCAATTAGAGCAAAAAATTAAAGGAAATTACAGCCTCATTAACTATAAGCAGGATAAACTCCAATAAGGCAAACTAAATCAGTTATACGATTTAAAACTTTACTCAAAAATCAAAATAATTTGAAACCATCTATCCCCTAAATGAAGGCAGAAGCTGCATGGCAGGCTTTATATGAGCCAGTAAATCAACAGAAGTCCAAGACTCCAGGGCAGGAATTCAGGTGACAAATGATGCTTTGTGCAAACAAAAAATTAAGCGAAACTGGTTTTTTAGAGGCTTCCTTCTTCATGAAAAGGGAGAATATTTTGAAAGTCCTTTGGTTGAAAAATGTAAAAACGCTCAGAAAGAATTTTAATCTTTGATATTAATTAGTAGAAGGTGTGTATTTCTTAAACTCCTTTATCAAATAGAGGTCAACAGGGGCCTAATTGTTTGATGCCAGAATTTGATTTATTGTGCCTTCAATGGCAGGTGCCAGGCCATTAAGCCTCTGTCAGCCAGCAGTAACTATATTGTATATCACTATTTTGTTATTTGCGCTATTTAAGTCCCTTCGCTGAGGATACTTTCACTCTATTTTTATTTTATTTTAATTGACACATAACAATGTTGCATGTTTCTGGAGTACAATGTGATGTTTTCAGTTCATGTGTACACTGGGGGATGATCAGTAGTCTGCGGATACAGAGTTAGCTAGAGTTCTATAGTCTGGTTACAAAAATGGACTTCATCAAAGTTAATTTTTTGAATCAGTGTGGAGTTTGTAGTCGTCCATGATAACATGGATTAGCTTCTTTCCTCCATACCCAAGCTCACACACACTCACATCCAGATGCACATACAATTTTAAATATTTTGAAGGAAGAGGCAATGACAGGAAACTTCACACAAAACATGCAGCATCTGTCTCCGGGGTGTCTCATCCGTGGAGGTAGAGGGAAGGCCCGGAAATGATGTCATGTGGCTTGCAGCTTTGGCTTGACCACTAACTACTAAGTGATTATCTGTTGCCCTGGTGTGACATTATCTAGTGTCCCCCTGGAGCTAAAATTTGAGAGTTCACAAAAGGAGTGAGAAGGAGGAGCCAGCTTACTTGCCCTGTTGTGGAATAATCAGTGGTGAAATGGAGAATGCACTTCCAGCCCATAATTCAGATCTTTTTTTTGGTACCTGAAATCGAACTCAGGACCTTGTGCTTGGGAGACAGGTGGCAGAACCACTCAGCTAAATCCCCAGCCCACATAATTCAGAGTTGCCAGAAAAACTTATCTTCTGAAAGTTGATTATCTCACTCATGTGCAGCCTGACACCTGGCTTGAAGTGGCCTAACATCCACTTTCACAATATTTATCTTTGTAAAATGATTTTTTTAATCCAAGATAGATTGTCTTCCTTTAAAAAAATACATATAACAATTTTAGAAATATGATTATATATGCATATCAAAAAGAGAAACCATGAAGGAAAAGACTTAAAAGATAAGTGTTTATTATTATTTTAGAAAGACACAGATACAATTTCCGTGTGGCCAGAGGAAGAAATTCCTACCTGTATGTTTGCTCTACCCATTGAGCAAATTTTTGAGCATTTTTAAATGTTTGCTTTAAGCATTGTGCAAATGCTTAAGAATATGGCATGAAGCTCCTTTCCCTGGGAACTTTCAGCTGAGGTTTCAGACTCACCTTTACTGAAATGTTACTCTGAAGAAACCTGAACCCCGGGTCAGCCCCCCACTGTTATTTGGGTTATTTCACCTAGAAATTTGCAGCTGAAAGCTTGTGTAGTCCTTTTCCATGGCAGACCTGTGTTTCATGTGACCTTCTCAATGGTACTATAACAAACTGCTCTTTGGTAATGTATCCGTGCTTTGCCTCCTTCCAATGCATCTTGTAGTTTATTCTGTATATAAAAATGCAGAAGCCCAAGACTGGTGGAAATCTAGAAAAGAGAAGGGTAAAAGGCCAAAATGACAGTGAAGCTGAGAAATCCATATTTGGAAGGAGGAGTAACCACATAAATGAAGTCAGTACTGCCTAGGACAGTGATGGTGAAACTTTTAGAGACTGAGTGCTCAAATTGCAAACCAAAACCCACTTATTTATCACAAAGTGCTAACATTGCAATTAAACCTGAATGCTCTGCTGCTGGGGCAGTGCTGGAGTGGCTTGGCTGGCGTGCTGACAGAGAGGGCTCTTGTGTGGCTGCTATGGTATAGATTCACTGCCACTGGCCTAGGACTTTCTGATAGGAATCCACCCCCATGTAGAGTGAGCCTTTGTGCAAAGAGCATAGGACTTATCAGTCATTTGTGGACACTTCTTACTTCAATCTTCTAGCAATTAATACTCTCCTATCCCTCTCATCTCTCTTGATTGTCCTAAATATTCTTATTTTAAAAAGAAATATAAACTAGGATGTTCGGGGACAATTGTGCAGTGGTGCACTGCCCAATTAATTGTCAAGTTCTGGACTTTTCCCTGCTCATCACAGAAAATTGGTGTGGCGTGAAGCATCCCTTCTTCACTCGTATCCCAACTCAGTCCACGTTGGAAGGTCAGTGGTTATTCCAGAGCTGTTCGAGACACAACCTGTGCTAACTCTTCCTGATCTCAGTGTCTAACAAGGATTTAAACATTTACAGAGCAGAGATTATGGAACACAGGCAGAATTCAGGAAGTAGTCAAGGCATTCAACTGAATGGACAAAGTCAAGAGACTAGCTCTAACCCCACTGGCTATTAGGAAGTGTGAAGTAGTTTCCTTTAAGTAAAATCTTCCCTACATACATGCATTGTTTGGCAAGATGTATTTTTAAATTCTTGGAACTGTAATGCTTTCTGGTGGGTCTTAAGCTCTCAGATTTTGCCCCAGGCCCCCTCATTCCTTGTTTTATTATGATGAACTTTTGAGGTGTGGCTTCCTCTGTCTGGACTTTACTTCTCCTCTCTTGACTGCAATTTTCTCAAAAAAAATTTTTCCAGTTTCCCTGCCCTCTACATCAGGAGACCTCATGATGACCCAAAGAGGTGATTCAGGCAAAAAGATTGCTTAGACTAAAAGAATAACCTAGATGGACTAGAGTATCATTAAACTAATTAATGCCCTTATGATTATTATATTTTAATGGTAGTGAAATGCAATCAAATTCAACTTTGTGTATGAACCCCCCCGCCAAAACTTCCTGGCTTTCATCTTATAAAACTGAATCTATCCTCGACCCAGTAGCAGTCCAGTATAAAACTTGGAGAAATTTCTTTTCTGAGCACATTTTTCATTGTTTTCTTTATAGTCCCCCGTGGCTTTCCTGAGAGTGTACAAAGATCGAGAGGCCACCCTCCAGGTTATCTTTCATTCAGGGGCTTGTAGCACCCAATCAGTTGTCAAGGTCTGGACATTTCCTGCTTGTCACAGAACACTGGTGTGACACAGAGCATCCCTTCTTCACTGGTATCCCTTGCTGCTTCTGTGGTGAGCATCCTCTGCAAACTGGTGAACAGAAATCTGAAATTGTATCTCAGAGTGGAAGGATCCATTGCAAACAACTTAAAAATGTTAAAATGTAAATATTAAAAATATGGTATAGGTTTAAATAAAAAATAATATATTATAGTAAAAGACACATCACCATTAACCACCCTATTAATCATCCTATTATTCTTGCCACTTTCTGAAATAATTCTGGAAGTCTTCTTTCTTGTCCTTATGAGATGTGATAAAAAATATGGTGAATAGGGGCCAGGGATTTAGCTCAGTGGTTTCGGTGCCTGCCTTGCAAGCACAAGGTCCCAAGTTTGATCCCTGGTACCAAAAAAAAAAAAGAAAGAAAGAAAGAAAGAAAATATGGTGAATGTTGCTGATGTGTGCCATCCAATAGAAAGATAGGTTTGTAAAAATACTACAGTGTATCCTCATTCACCTTATTCATAGGATCTGGCACAGTGCAGCTTCTGGCCCTTCCCCAAAGTCAAAATAAAGATGGAAAGTAAACATTTGTGAGTTCTATAGGACATTGAAGCAGCTGTGAGAATGCAAATAAAGACAGTCATGAAAGATGTCCAAAACTGCTTCAGAAAATGGCAAGAATGATGGAATACTTGTGCTCCAAGAGAAGGCAATATTTTGAGGGATTTAATGCCAGTGTATCTTTTACTGTAACATATATCTGTTTAATAAGAGCATTCACTGTCCATTTTGATCAGACCACATGGTTTTGAACATAATGATTCATACCTGTACTTGGTAAAATAGTAAGCAAGATGATAGACAAAATTCAGATTATATATGAGAATCTGTGGAGCTGAAATGAAGTAAGTACTCCTTCAGAGATAAGTCATGAAAATGGGTTATACAGGATTTTCTGTTCTTGTATCATTTGAGTACCACCTTCAGCATTTTTGATATGGTTACCTATTCCCTATAACAGTAATGGGAATCTTTTAGAGCTTTCAAGGATAACAAACAGCTAGGTGTGGCATGAGACATAGGTTCGCCACCAGTGGCCTATATTACTATTTATTTAGTAGTCTTCCTTAAAGTGATGCATTTTACTTAAAATTAACACATTAATTTTAAAAGCAGAATACATAATCCTATGATAAAATAAAATTCAGTCTCCTTTCTCATATATAAAAGATAGTAGTAAAAATAAAAGCAATAAGAGCATTTAGTTATATATTGTACCTAATAAAAGCTAAGGTTTATTCTTTCCTTATTGTAAAATTACAAAAAGAAGTAAAGAATGACACATTTAAATGTCTTTCAAAGACCTACAAGCATTAATTTTTCTCATAAGGAAGTCAGAATCAGAAGAAAGCTGAAAAGTTATTAATTTGTATATATGTAATTTAGCGTGATTTAACATTATCTTCACGTTTATTTACTATCACTTAATGCATCAAACACAGTAGTCACAAACATTAGAGATTCACATCAGAATATAGTACATTTTGATCACACAGGTAGCCACACAATCTCATTATAGAGCCTACAATCTTAGCTTTTCCTCAATCTTACAGCTTAATACAAATATTATTAATTATGATAAAATATTTTATCATAACTTTTAGAAAAGTATAATGATGATCTGCCTCACTCATACTGACATTCTACAACTCCTGAAAAATGAAATTTTACAATTTTGATTTATGTTCAGGAAGCAAGGCTTAACAAATAAACAATGACCACCAAAACAAAAAAATATAGATATTTTTCACTAATGAATAGTCAGTGTTCCTTCTTACTAGTGTTGCTTTATTTTTTAAATATAATCTCATTTTCTTAGTAAGACTAAAGAGTAAGGTTCTGAGAGATTTCTTAGAGCCATTGGAAAATAAGAAAAAAGGAACATGCAGATGTCTCCACAACACAAGTGAAGAAGGGTTCATTTAAAGTTGGAATCAAGGTCTCCCACTAGTAGTTCAGTGTGTGCTCTTTGATCATTACCTCGTTTCCATGTCCACTCTGTGCCAGAGCTTCCCACTCTTAGCACTATTGATATCTCTGGCCAGTTGGGTGCTCACCTTTGCAGGGTAGGGGATAAAGAGCAAAATCCCCAAGTTCTACTCACTAGATGCCCAAGGCATCCCCCAAGTGGTGGCAATGGAAAATACACCC
Source organism: Heterocephalus glaber (assembly GCF_000247695.1). The sequence goes on along the minus strand of NW_004624734.1, from coordinate 22,813,532 downwards.
CGACTTTGGAAAGTGGCTTTAACTTACCCAGGCTCCTGGATACCTAAGCTGGTAACTGGTCCTGCTGTTGTTGCTGGTGGTAGTCTTGGTGTTTCTTCTTCCTCTGTTAAGACATACTCAAAACTTTTAGGGTCCTAATAAAACCTCTCTTGCTATTCAAAGTATAGCAAGGAGATAGAAAAATGGGTGTATGTAGGGATATGGATTTAAATGTTTTCCTTTAGATTTTAGCAGTGAATTAAGGTCTCTATGTGCATGTCTGGTGAAGGTGCTAATCAAGCACAGTGACTGAGAGGTGGGGAAGAGCCTCAGCAGTCTGTGGTCACTGTAGGAACCAGAGAATAATTGAGCAAGACTGAAACTGCTTTATGGCCAGTGTGAGGCTTCCAAACTCTCAGGGGCCTTTTCTGTCAGCCTACGTTGACCTTGTTCCTCACTTCTGTGTTTGTACCATTAGAAGAAGCAGCTCTTAAGTTGGCCTGCTCTGCCATGACCTGGAGTAGAAGATTCCCTGTCTCAATGTAATAATTGCTCTATTACTGTTTGAGGGAAGCATTTTTGAAATCATTTTGGGAGCCCCCAGAGGTTATTTGATGAATTATTCAAAATTCATATCAACAACATTATTTTAACTTCTTACCTGTTAGGTAAAACAAACAGCAAGTATTTTCTTGGGAAGGACACTGGAGAAGAAAATGAACATACAAAGGAGAACTTATAACAAAACTCGGAGCAATATTTTAGGCTTGAGATAGATTCTATCATGGAAGCATGTTTGTGACAGACCCTAAAAAGTGACACTTTTTATTTATTGCTACTTGAAAATCAACCATTGCATACTACTTTCTTGAAATGCTGCTATGATGCTAAGGCGAAGATGAGAGAGAGATACAATTTGAGTAACGATTCATTCTTAGAGCCAGGTTCTTACTTGCAAATTGTGCTTTTGTTTACATTAAGATGACTTTTGTCTCTGTTTAAATCACATTCTAGGGCTGGGGATTTAGCTCAGTGGTTCCACCGCCTGCCTTACAAGCACAAGGTCCCAGAGTTCAATCCCCAGGTTACCAAAAATCAATCAATCAGTCAATCAAAATAAAAATAAATAAATCAATCACATTCTATTTCTGTCTCCTTGCTACATTCTTCCTCTAATGCAGGGATTTGTGCTTTATTCCTGAAGATATTCTCTCTCTCTCTCTCTCTCTGTCTCTGTCTCTGTCTCTGTCTCTCTCTCTCTCATAAGGTACCTCAAACCTTTCTAAAGCACTTTATTACTTAGTAGTAATTTGATCTTTTAAATTTAAAATGTTGCTCTTGAATATCTAACAATAAGATTAACTTGGAGTCTGCCCTCAAAGCACTAGTACACATAGTCCCGCTTAACAGTTCACTTTTGTTCCTCTTTGTTAAATGGGGCTACCTTACTTTAGGACACCTGTTTGCAAAAGTATAGGAAGAAGCCCTGTCTTGTTCTCCGGGGCACTGACTAGATCTTAAAAATCACACATAACCTGGCTATAAGTACCCTGACACAATCACCCACTGACTCAATGAGTTGGTTAACTTGATATAAATTTATAGTAAAAATTATAACTACCTCTTCTCATGAGGACACCATTTACTGACACGACTCAAATATTCTTTGGAAGGTAAGGTTTAATGTTATTACTTATTAAAATTTTCTTGTTTCCATTACTACTCGAGCACTTTCATTATTACCATCACTTATTTCCATATCTTAAGGATTATGAATTTATTCTTTGTCAGTGTTCATCTTGGAGGATTTTAGCATAAACTGTTATATCCTTCCACACATATGCCCTATGCTGTGCTTTAATTTTTACAGTGGGAACTAAGGACACAATTAGATTTCAGTGAAGAATCATCTATTGGTAACTTTAGGTGGGTTGGAGAGAAACTTCGAAATGTCATCTATTTCAAAATCAAACCCCTTTAAAGGACACAGGTTATAGGGTACAGAATCTCAGGAAACCATAAGCTTTTCATACTGAGATCTCTTCAGAGCATACAGAGACTCACTGTAGAGGAAATTCCTACAGGTGGTTAAAGGAAGTTTAGGCAACCTCTTTCTTTCCTGGGCTCCAGAATCACCCAAGACACCTTTTCCTCAGCCTGTGACCTATACTGTGGACTGTTCCTTCAGAATTCCTTACAAGATCACCTCACCTGAAAGAATGAAAGGTATTTCAGGTACTTCTTATATTTCAACAGACAAGTTGAACCTGGAAGGTTCAATCCCAGAACCTTGAAATACAAGTCACGAGATGAAACATAAAGACTGCAGAAATTTTTAACCATAACTTGGTCTGTGAGTAAACTTCTCATTGCCATAATGATTTTAGCCCTTTCTCTAACCTCGATTTCCCTGCCCAACACTTTGACTCTAGAACATGTCATAGTTCAGCACATTGTAGGTGCACTTTTAGTTTTTTGGGGGTAGGGTGGGGATTGAACCCATGCCCTTGTTCATGCTAAGTACATACTGTACTACTGAGCTAGTTCAAGACCTGGTTTGATGTCTTTAGTCACCTGCATTCTCACAAGGGGTATGATTGTGCTTACAGGGTATATGAATTACACACATTCTCTCTCTGCAAAACCTGTTGTCATAAAGCAAAGTGAAATCATTCCCTCCTTTGCTGAATGGATAGCTGTTCTTTGCACATGTTCATGTTGAGTAGGTGCTGTATAACATCACTTGTTCTTTTTTTAATGTGACTCACGACAAAAATTACCCCAGCTTTCAGTAATCTCAAGGAAAAAAAAACACTTGCCATCTGCAATTTACAGCTTTTAACCTGAAAAATAGGATCTAAAATGATACTCAGATACTTAAGAGGCTTCACGTGTTGCAGGCAGAAGCTGACAGGTAGCACACGGTGGAAGCTGGAGCAGCTTAGGAAGAGCCACAGAAGCAGAGGCAATGGTATGGAAGACCTACTTGGGAAAGAGCCATAACCACTCTGTAACTAGAGATAAGAATAGTTTCCCATATTCTCCAACTACCTTGATTATATAAATATTGAGTAATATGTTGTAATACAGTCATCAGGAGGAAACTAATAATAATGCAGCGGTGTTGCACACATAGCAGCTATTGCTCAGATAGCTGTCTTAACAAAATTGTAAGCTGTACATTTTGGAATCTTAATCAATTAAAAGTCTTGTTTCTTCTTCTTTGTACAATGCCTTTCCTTGAATTTCTATATCTGGAGTTTGATTTTCCTGTTTTAATGAACACCATAAATTGACTTGGATTTAGGGGAGCAAAAAAAAAGCAGAGCACTTCTTGAAAGTTTGTTCTCCTTGGGGCATCTTCTTATTCAGCTATAACAACTAGCAGATTTTCAGGAAATATTTTTAAAATGGATACTGGGAAGAGTCTCATATGTTTTTCTTAATTCAAGACCCTATAAACTTCTGCAGGCTGGAATTTAAGAGAATTTGGCTCTGTCAGTGTTATTCTGAGTGTGAGAGACATTGGCCATTGATTGCTTCAATTAGCATTTTCCAGTGCAAATCATGAGACATAAATATACTAATGGCATATCTTTGATACATAGTAAGTAGTTGAATTGATTTAAACACTGTTCCATTTAGAAAGATGAAAAGAAGGGACAAATACAGATGGATGTGTGGTCAAGTATGTGCAGTATGTGTTTCAAAATGCCTTTTAAGTTTCCAGGATGTGGGTCATACTATTTATTCACTGCTGAGAATCTCTCAGTCCAGTGAAGACAAGTGTTTGCTCTGTTCCAAGACACATCTGCTAGTGAATAAAATGTGAGAGCTAAGCTTCTAGTCTGATCACCTTTCTTTGGGGGACAGGGAGCTGTCCTTGTTTCTCATTGGCCTGAGATCTATTAAGGATGGGACTTTCCCAGAGAATGACTGAGATCCTCTAATAATGCAGTTACTGGAATAATGACATCCCACTGTGTACAATAAGGCAATAGTAGAAACAAGGGGGAAAGGTCAGCCCAGCCTTTATTTCAATATCCAACAAGATTTAAGCTGCAATGTCCTCAATTAAATTAGAGCCCCATGACATCTCTCAAGGCAGCAACATTCAAAAGGTGTTTTCAGCAGTCTTTCCGACTTCAGCTACGTTACATGAAGCAATGATTTTGCCTATTTTTAAAGACAAGGAGAGTTGGGTCTGATCATTATTTAAATGATCAAACCTAATGACAAAACTAGGTGCTTGTGATTCTGTGGCTTTTCTTCTCTCCTTCCCTCTTTTCCTCCCTTTCCCTTCCTCATCACTCTTTGCCTCTACTCTTTTTTTCTTCTCTCCTTTTTTGTTTTGTCTTTCATCAGCTCCATCCCTTCCATCCTCTCCCTTTCTCCTCTTTCCCTTTTTTCTCTTCCATTCTCTGTCTCTCTGAATTAAATATTCAAACTTTGCAGTTCAACAGTATGGGTCATTATGGTTTTCACCTTTGGGAGGACATTTCAAAGCAAGTTCTTGATCAGTGGTAGGCCTTACAGTTACTTTGACACCGTTTACAAAAAATGAACTTATGAAGACTTTGAGAGTCTGCCATTTTTGCCATTGCAGCTGACCTCCAAAGAAGCCTGGTCAACTTTCAACTATTTAACCTCTCTCGTCCCTTATTTATCATCTGCTCTATGACAGGTACATGTTCTTCTCTAAGAAAAGGTAAATAGAGCTTTTGAGGAAACCTGTTCCAAAAATAAGCAAACAGTTCCTCCTATGGGGAAGGAAGATCTTTAGTCTCAAATAAATTATTTCCCATCTCCCAAGAGAGGTGAACCAGAATTCTTAATGGAACCAAAATCTAAAGAAGTTATGGGCCATGGAGACTTACCTCTCAAGGGAAATTCAGATAGCTAAATTCTTGTTCTAACACCAGTTTAGGATTAACAGTGATGATCTGCCAAGTCTCAGTTCTTTCTTGCCCTTGGTACACTTTTTTCACCTCCATTTTAATTTATCTCTTCCTCACTCCCCCATTTATTTAATTTAGTAAGCAGTGTCCCCTGGTATAAGCTGTGTAAATATTATAACTGAATTACTGTCTGTTTACTTAACTCATTACAGAAAACCATGATAAGCTTTTTAATTACAAAATTAGCTGTGCTGAATCAATTTCTTTCATTTAATGAACTGAAGAAATGACACAATGAGGATAAAATCATGCTCCTTTACCATCCTTTTTAACAGTACTCTTTGTTGAAAAATAGTTGTTATAATAAAAATTGTATCAAAAACGACAATAACATTGTCATCTTTGTCTGGCCCTATGTGGCTCTGTGCACGATTAACCCATGCCTGTGACACATTATTCAGCCAACATTCCATGAAGAATTTCTCTTGAACCTACGCATTATTCTTCACCTTGTCTTAAACATTTTACTGGGACCTGTTTGCCTCTTTTCTTACAACCTTGATTCTGATCTTCTTGTTATGAGCCCATGAATATGTTTTCTATATAAGGTCTTGTATCACTATGTAGATCTGTCACTCATCAATTCTTAAGGTACTCTTCTAAACTGCAATTTATGTGGCTCCTTTACCTATGCATTATTGGTTTCTTTAGTGTGTATGTCTCTAATAAAGCAAGATCAAGCTAAAGAATGCTATACCTTGCATATAGCCAACAAACTGAGTCATCCAGGCCTCTCAAGGAAGACATAGATAAACCCTAACAATAAATGACATTTATGAATATATATCTATATATTGTTTTTTATTTTGATTCTAAAGGTAAATATTTAATCCACTCTAGTCATACATCTGATTAAATCATCTTCCTTTAATTTAATCTCTTTAGGAAAATTTATGGAATGTAGCCGCTTATGAGATTATCATTATTTCCATGGAAAATCTCTGGGTTACTTTAATAAAATATTTCTTTACCAAAATGCAGTAGTCTGATCCAAATGCAGAGGGAAGCATTTGGGAAAAAGGAACTGTCATGAAAATGAGAAATACTATAACACACATGTGGGAAATTATTTTTATCTTTCCATGCATCTTTCCTAGAAATGCAATTATACAAATCAATGATGAAACTTATTTCAGAATTGAAAGCTAAGAGAAATTAATGGACTATTATTCAGAAAATGCATAGTAGTCATGAGGTTTTTGAGACTGTCACAACATTTGACCAACAGTATCCTTATTGAAATTGTGATGGCTCCTTTCTCTGTACATGACCAGAAGTATATGAAAACAGACTAAAAAATATTTATGCCTATAGCTGGAAAATCAAGAAAAAAAACACCTTTGTATTATTTATGTTATAGTGCATCACATAATTTGGAAAGTATAAACCCAGGAAGTCAGATGCTTTCGCCACTAATGAATTTAAAGCAAAATTTTCTTGATGTGTTTATAAATATATTGGTATTAACCCTTAAAATTCCTAGTGATTCATTTTTGGAATGCCCATAACAATGGAACATAATAAAATGTTTTCTCTTCAAATTCTCGTTCCTGGAATTTTTCTAGGTAACATATTATGAATTTCATAAAATAATTCAAATATTTCAATGTTTGGGATAATGGGTTAATTATATAATTTTTAATTTTAATATTCCTCATTTTTGGTCAGTATCTTGATGCTTGAGTTGAAAATGGTTATTGCCTAGTAAGAGATGGTCTGAGAAGGGTGACGCATTTCATGGGATCCCTCAGTGAGGAACTCAGCGTGTGTTTATCTAGCCCCTCCTTTGATGACCACAGACTATTCCTTCTCACTTCCTGTAGCAGCATAATAATAAATTCAGAATTTTGCAGCTTTTCCCTAGTATGTTTTAGGGTAGTGTAAGACAATTAAGTCTGTAGAGAAATGAGAAGGAATCTTTGATCTATTTTGGGTCTAAAGATGTCAGAACTGTGAATCACACAGTTGTGACACATTGCACTCGCCTCTGAAAATTGTCTTCATGAAATTACAGTTGCGTTTCTTCTTGGAGAAAGATTCCACTCTCATATCCTTTTGTATGTCTTCAGCAAAGAAAGAAACCAACCCCCTGATTTGATTACTGTGAATTTACACACAGAAGCAAAATTCAAACTTTGGGGCCTCTTTTACAAGTAGCCTTTATGTTATGGTTCAAAGCACTGAATGAAAAATTTCTCCTTGAACCGAGATCACTGCTTTTGACAGTTGTCTTTTTCCAGTACAGTCGTCGAATTGCATGTGACTGATTTGTGTGTATGTGTGGAGGGGACTTCATTCCCTGGAACCCTAATGTCAGGTTTCATATTGTCTAAGATCAGCATCTCTTCAGAACCAGCCATGTACCACTCTCTGCAAACCACTTTCCCTGCTGACCAGAACTGGTTATACAATCCTGCATCTTCTATTATCCTAACTACTGATCCGTGCCTGATGGCTATGCCAGGTCTCACAATGCCATGCGCTTTTGATTGCTGCACTCTAAGCTGCTTAATAAGACAATTAAAAATGATTTACAAATGGCCATTGCAATGCAACTGGGGATCAAGAAGAAAATGTTTTATGTGCTACATATTAAAAACTCTTGCCCTTCTATAGTTCCTTCTGTAGCTATCTTTAATTCTCAGTACTGGCTTACCTCTTTCTAAAACTATATTTTGTCAAATATTATTTGAAACTATTTCCTCCTAAATTTTGTATGTCTACAAAGAATGGAAGAGATATGCAACTGGATTCATCGCAAAGCTTCTAAGTAATGGGGAGAGGAGAAATTTCCTAGAATTCTGGAGCATTTAGGAGGTAGTATAAGCACTCTCTCATCAAGCTGGCTCATTTTCAGTTTGAGGGTCAAATCTAATTTAATCACTGACACAGCTATCTTGACATCTTGATCATTTCCTCTTTTCTCTTCACTCATATTGTTGCACTGATTAGAATGAGCAAATTTTCCAAAGATACCATAGCGAGTCACATGGCATAAATAATGACCTTGATGTCTGATTATGATAACTGAGAAAGTAGATTTCATCTCATCTTGTATGTATTGAACGTGTTTTTTGTTATTGCATGTTATTTGTTTTTAAAGAATTTTTTTTTAAATCTGAAGGAGTGAACATTGATATTGGTCCAAATAGTAATAAGATTCTCCCTTTTTTATAGTACTGAGATCTAAAGGTTAATGTCCCCATTAATCTTAATTATCAACTTGACCAAATTAAGAGATACATCAGAAGGTGACTGGATCATGAAACTGCTATAATTAGTAGATTACACTCGTTTGGGGTTAATGTTCCATTGGTAGATCTAGTACACTAATCTTGATACTCATGTTTTCTGGGATGATTGCAGAAGGCTATCTTTGTAAAACACTTAGCACACAGTAGGATCTCAGAAAATATTAACTTCTTTCAAAATCCTCCTACTCAATTCAAGAGATAACAAAATGTTTAGGATTGTTTGTAGCATTCTCACTGGTATAGCCTCCCAAATGCTGCTAGATGCTGAGCATTTGATGAGAAAATTACCATTTCAGCACTAGATCATAACATTTAAGGACATAATTTGAAAGTTAACCCCTCCAGTGTGAGTCAATCTCCTAGTTTTATGATATTTTCAAATGATTTGAATGCTACTGTGATGGTGGCCACATGATATCTTTTGAAGGAATGTCCTTTTTATTCACAAATAACTCCCCACAATATTGTGTTTATTGAACCCTCACCAAAATATAAACAATAAACCTGTCACTGGAAACCAATGACTACTCATGTTATATGATGATTCCACAAAGTCAATGAGATTAGAGGGAAGGAGGAGAGCAGCATGATTTCCTTCAAGGATTCTCTTGGAGTTTCTGATTCTTTTATCTCTCCTTGACTCAGATGCCCATGCACATTGAGAAGCTTTCCTGACATAATATTCCACCATCAATTACTGCCTCACCATGAGATACAGTTCAGGCCCTATATTCAAGAAGGCAAATTCTTGATAAATGGTTTTGACCAAAACAGTTTCTCTTACATCTTCTGCTATCTTCCCTTATTGTTATTTATTAATCCCGGCAAATTTTAATATCTGATCTTTGATCTCCTCTGTGTCAAGTAGCAGATTGCCATTTAGCCTGTTGCATGTGTGTCTTGCTCTAACCTGTCTCTTGCATTCACTTTTCTCTCCTATTGATGTTCATCTCAAAGGATTTCCTTAAGGTACTGTAAATTCTCACCTATAAATTCCAGGTCTCTGGAGATGTCATATTCTCTCTATTTTCCCTACATGCTTTAGCTGGCATCTTCTGAAGATTTATTGGGTACTGTATATATCCTACCTTTCCTGTACAGATCAGACTCAAATGTGCCTTCCATCTGTACCTTCAAAGATTTTCATCTTTTTCAGAGAGAATAAATTTAGAGACTAACCCATGCCTTGATTATTTTAACTGAAACAGAAGCAGTGACAAGGAAAATATCGGTCATCTTTATTCAGAGTGATGTGATAGCTCCCAAGGAAAGCTCACTGTGCTATCTACATCCTGTACTACCCAGGCAGAAGATCTGCAGTTTTCCCTGTTGCACAGTGGCTTAGAAATGGGGGAGGTATGCTGAGGATTGGGTAAAGCCCAACACATTGGTAAGATAAAGGGTGACTTTATAATCAAAGATTACAGGCTGCACTCAAAAGCATCGGGTACTTCAAACATAGCAAAAAACATAGGTGTTGAACTTTTAGTCAACACATAAAATGAGCATCTATTACAGAAAAGTTATTGAATGAGGACCATACGGGGATTCCAACAAAAGGTCAGATCTTTATTCTGCATTCTAGGAATTTGAAATATAACTAGGGAGAAAAAACTTCCAGTAAAAGCTGTTACTATGACTTAAACGAATTATCCAACATCTCTACAAAGCAGGGTTGCTTAATATGCAAAATTGGAGCTTGCAGTTGGTCTTTTAGGTTTATTATAACTGTAGATCTCCAAATAAACTAGACATTCCCATGTGCATATTTATATCAAGAGGGGAATGTCTGTAATTGGTCCTACAGATGTGCAAAAAAGAAAGAGGTGTCTGAAAAACTAGGACAGGTAGATATTCACATCTGTGTGAAAATTTCAGCTGAGCCTTAAGAGGCTACATTTATTTGGAAAATTCATTCTTTATCAATGAACAGAATGAACAAAGAAGCAGGGAAAATGTGCAATTTGAACTTTGTGATGTGAGAAAGGTTTGACCCAAAGGGCAGCTAGAATTGCCTTGCTTCCTCCATCCCTGTCTGGATTTCTCCTGTCTTTGCACATTTTCAGAATCTAGATCTTTTGATAGTGCCAAATACTTTAAAAGAACCTGTATTCATTGTGATACAACCCCTATAAGAGTTTGAGGCAGTCAGAATTTCAAGAAAAAATTATATTTTCTTGGTGCCTGTCCTGACCCAGCCTCATGGGTTTGCGCTACTGATCAGTGGCTTCCTGGATCAACTTTCTTATTCTGTCACAAATCAAGGATTGTCACATCTCAAAATACTATTTCAGGGGTTGGATTATTTCTCTTTTAAAATGATTTTTTTTCTGAGGAGGTAGAGAATACCAATAACCCTTTAAATACACTGTCTCCTCATGTAGGGCCCAATTAGTAGGAAAAACCCACTCTACAAATTTCACTCTGCCCTTGAAATTACATTTCAAAAACACATGCACTGACTTGCCCCTAGGCATAGACCAGGATCCGTGTTTTAATTCTGACCTTAATTAAACCTTTGTACAAGGTGTATATTTGGCTCTCCAGTGAAGAAAGGGGAAGTAGAGAGAAAGGGGTGAAATGTATTTGTTCTTTGCTCTTTCTGAAAATGGTGTACCCCCAATTCCCCCAATTCTTCTTAGAATAGGGAAAATTGCATTTAGGATAGAAACACAGGGCGGTATTATAGCAATACTTGCATTAAGTAGTTTAAATGAATGCCCAGAATTCTTTCTGCTTTCTTCCCTACCTCTCATAGGACTCTATGTCCTTTCACTTGAGAAAGCCGAGGTTGCTTAGAAATGCTGTCCCTGGCCCATAATCCCATTACCGATCTTGACTCAATAATTTCAATACCACACATGACACTGTCCTTTGGAAAACAGAGAAATAAGTACCAGTGACAATCTATCTTAAATATAGGCAATATCTTTAAACACAAGCCTAAAGACACTAGTGGGGAATTTGGGTGTCGGAATTATTTTTTACTCTTCTACTTGCCTTTTATGGTTGTTGTTGAAGGTGTATAGAAACAAAATTGTAGCCAAGAGAAATAGGCTCACATTTGAGTTTTAAGTTTCTGTTTTCTCAAAAGAAAGGAATTTTTTTAAACAAATTTAAATTGGTTTTATTTTTTGTCCTACTGAGAAAATAACCTCAATTGGAGTAAATCTTGTCGGGCTGTATTGTGTACACCTCTGAACTCCAGGAGTAAAAGGAAAGTAAGTATAGTGTCTCAGATCATCTACACTCAAAAAGAAATAGTTAACTTTATATTGCAACAATCCTGAAAAGAAAAGGATACTTTCTAGGTTTGACAAAATGAGCACCAGAAGGATATCTTTCATTGATGGTCATATATTCTAAAATATTTTCTCATCTTTAGCCTTTGAGTTTATTATTCGTAATTCTTCTGTGAGGGAAGCAAGTATAAACTAAAGACGTTTGAGAGGAAATGCTGTAAAAAACCCAATAATTTTGTGAGGAAATAACTCTGGAGCCATGCAACCCTGAGTTAGAATCCTAACTAAAATATTTAGTAGATCCCCAACTTTGTACTTTTATTGTCTTATCTGCATAAAATAGAGAGAAAAAATATTTCCTCCCAAGTCTTTAGTGAAAAGACTTAAATATTTATTTTGGCAATTTCGTCTTTTTTGTCCTATCCCATTTACCTTTTTTTTTCTTAGATTCTTGGATTGGTCCATTTTAGGTATACAATACGTTTACATTTATCACTGGGTGGTTGTACATGTACATGATATACCTTGGTTCTTATTTTTTCCCCATTTCCTGTCCTCCCTTCACCCCCCACACACCCTTCCCTATTTACAAAGAGTTTGTTTCCAGTTTTGCCTTTTCTCGTAATTTTTCCTTTCCCTTCTTTTCTTTCCCCTACCCCTCCCACTTCCTCTACCCCTTTGGACTTTTTCTTCCTATTTCACATTATCAATTATTCATTTTAATCATTAACAATGCTGACTATCTCCAAAAGAAACCAAAGGCAGAAAGAGGAAAAGAAGAATAGGAGAAAGAAAGGAGAGGATGAGGAAGGAGGGAGGGAGGGAGAGAGAGATAAAGAATAGTGTTTGTTCTCAGATGTAGGAAAATCACAATAGGTAACATAAATCTAAAATGCCTAGGAATGCATTCAATAATAAACCCTGTGTTTTTTAAACTATAAAAATAAAGAATATCTTACCAAATAAGAGTATCGTCTTAGGTGGGATGATATAATGCCAAAGTGACTCCCTACTACATTTCTCAGTAAAATCTCCACTAGTGTCTTTAATTGCTCAGCATATTTTTTAAAGTTTATATGAAAGAATAGATGTCTAAAGAATAGCCAAGATAAATATAAGAAGATTTTTAGGAAAGAATAGTCTTTACAATATTAACATTAAATCATTGTAAGGAAAAGTAATGCATGATACTGATATAGAAATGAGCACATAGATTAAAGGAAGAGGATAGAAACAGTGGTTCAGAAATTGTCCCCAGCATATGTAGAAATTTGATAATGTACAAAATTGTTATTACAAATTAGTGGAGTGATGTAAAACATTTATTTGACAAGTGGTAGAAGCACAACCAGCCATTCATATAGAAGAAAAGATGCTGATATTTATTTTACCTCCCATACAAATGAAAATTCCAAAAGAATTCAAGACTTAAAGATAAAAAAAAAAAATTGGAGGGAAATTTTGACTAGCTAACCATCCTAGTGATTGGTTGTCATATGGCTAACCAAAACAGGAATACCAGAGTCTTACAACAAAAAGAAAGAAAAAGCCAACTATAGAAACTTATTATTTAGAAAAAATTATAAAAGTATTTATTTTTATAGTACCATTACCAAATTCAATATGTAATTGATGTTCTTAGAAAATGTTGTACAATGGAATGTGTTCATGAGAGCTGCAAGCAATTATAACTGAAAGCCCGTTTAACTATGCCTTAAACAAATTGTTCCACTTTTTTCAGGTAACAAGAAGCCAAAGCTTAAACAGCCCGGAGCCCATATAGCAACTCCATGTAGGAAGTGCAAGGTGTGATCATTTCATCTCTCCATTTAGCCTTCCACATTATGGACTTGTGGCTTTACATTTGTCACTTCATGTTCACCAAAAGGCTGTTCCACCTTTAGGATTAGATCTAAGTGTCAAGCAGGGGGAAAAATAAGATGGGGAAAACAAAACATATACGCTGGCCAAGTTTGTACCATTTAAAATAAGGGACCCAGAGCCTTCTTCTGGGAAAGTGACTTAGATACTCTCCCGTGACTTATGTTAACATTCCCTCAACCATAGCTGTGTCCGCCTGCCTCAGTTGCAAGGAGACTAGCTAATGTCTTGAATTTTGTAATTGTTTTTGCTTTCTTAATTTTGGAATATTTTCAATGTTAACACTAGAGTTATTTCACTATCGTGAGAGAGACAGCATTATCCTGGATCAGTGGTTAAATTATATATAAAACTTTTGCAAACTAGTAACTAAAGAAAACACCCCCCAGTCTAATGGTAAATATGAAAAAAGAGCATATGAAAACATATGAAAAGGCATCCAACAACCTTAGTGATCAGAGAATTGCAAAATTAAGTAACAATGATTTTTATATTCATCCTGTTGACACAAATTTACAAGTATGCTAGCTTCTAATGGTATTTAAGATAAAGAAAAAAGTTATAGCTTTTTTAAAAAAGATTAATTTCAGATGGTAATTTCAATTGAGATTTAAATAAATACACATGCACATATATGTATATACTTAGAAATCTTAGTTATGAAAATCTGTTTCATCAAAATAAAAATATCAATGTCCAAATACATATACAGAAGAATTTTATTGCATCATTTTAGTGATTAAAAAGAAAAGTATTAAATTTTCATAAATAGAAAAAATGGAATTAAGTAAATCATAGCAAATCCTAAAGGGACTATTATACAGTCATTTAGAAAATTAGACTTGACCTATCTTGATCTAAACTGGATGATTGAAAAGAATTCCAGCCATGTATTATTAAGTGAGGAAACAAGATCATAATGGAGAAAGATAAAAAAGATACAAGTTCTTAATCTAAGTTGCCAAGATTTAGAGAGAAGGCAAACAATAGGCGAATATGGAATGGGAAAAGCAAAATAAATCAAATTTCAAACATGTGCATAAGAAAAACATTTTAGAATACTTTTTTTTTTTTTTTTTTAAAAGAGCCAAAATAAGGAAGACAAATGACAGCATGAAGTGGAAACAAGGTCAATGTAAGATGGAAAACACAAAACTGAGAATTTGCTTGGCAGCTGTTCCTCATTAGATGTTAGAAGATTTGGGCTATCACCAATTGTTTTTGGAGGAAAATTTATCAACTTATAAAGATCCATTGCACGTGCTTTATATTTGTTGAGTATAAATATAAGTAGTAAACTCTATAGAGTTCATCTTTATAATAAATAAATTAAATATCTTATTTTTAAGCAGGTGGTAAATGTGCGTTTTCTCATTAAGAAAATGAATCCCGTCTCCAGGAGGGATAATGAGAAGGCTGCATGATATTGCATCACATGCATACTTGAAAAGTGCCGGCTCCTTCTAGTAGGAAAGACTGCTGCTTATAATTGCATCTCAGAATTTTCCCAGTCATCTGATTCCCAAACTCAGCGTTTTGGCTTCTGGACTGTGTTGTTGGCAGTGAGGAAGTGGGATAGTGTGTTGTTTGAATCACAGCACTTCCCTGTTTCCTGGCTAGGTTTCAAAACAGTGTTGTACTCGTGAAACTGAATGTCATCAACACACATTTGTGGCAGGTACAAAGCATGCATGGTGCTGTAGAAATAGTGCTCCAGGCAAGAACATGATTGTGTTTAAAATAGGTGTTTCTGCTTCTTGTAGGAAGTTTACAAACTAAAGGAAGACACAAAAACAACTAAATATGTAACAACTAGGTAGATTTTTCCATGACAGCAATTACAGTGTCTGATTCTATGCTTATCTGAGGGCTTTGTACATTTTAAATATCGAACAATATAAATGAAATGAAATGAATGAATGAATGAATGAATGGACCAACCCTATTAACAGAAACCGAGCTGTTAACAGCAGAGCTTAACTGACAGTTTTACCTTTTGCCTTACTCACCCAGAATCTATCTTCCATCTCCTTAAATGCAAATTTGAAACAGGAGAACTGTAATTTTTTTCACTGTGATTTCTGGTTAACTTCAGAGATCAGAAGAGTCACTGAACCTAAACCTGGGATGGTGCTTTGTTAATCTTGTGTGATGTTTTGAATAACAGAATTAGGATCCCTCTCCATGAACTCCTTGCTTTCTCATTTTCCCCTAACCCATAGTGTTGAGTAGGTAAGCACTGTCTACAAGCTAAGATCTAAACTTTTCAGTATGGTACTATCAGATTCTTTCCCCTTTGTCTCTTGCCCATTATTTCAATATGAATATTTCAAATTGAGTCCCACCATTTTGCCATGTAAAACCCAGCCAGGCTGGGTTGCTTGCCATTTCTTGGACATACTCTGTTGGTCCAGTTTTCTGAACCTATTCAGGCTACTTCAGTTGAATTACTAACTCTGGCCCATTAGCCCTTGAAGTCTATCCCATTCATTGATGTTTATTTTAAATGTCACTGACTTCTTCCTATGTGTGTGTGTTTTTTTAACCTGTCTAGAAAAACTTAGGTCTCTTCTTGGTTATTCCATCATTTATCAACTCTGCACTTCCCATAGGTACTCATTTACTTATCTGACTCTTGGTCCCTGAAAATGAAGGAGTTCTTTATACCCTTTGGACTATCATTGGCTTTACTGCAGAATCCTTGTATTCAGATGGATGGACTGGCTGACAATTGAGCCATTAAATGAAACAGGGACTATTACAGACCTGGAAAAAGGAAAGTTACTACTGAAATAGTTCTGGAGAAAAATATCTTTGTAAGAAATTTGTAGGATAAGATGAAGGTTAGAATAACTTATCTATCTTTTTATCTTTGGAAATTATGAGTTGACAATTGTAAACAGGGTGGATATTTTGGACAGAAAGTGCTGCAAAACTATAGCACACTTATTTATTATCCTCTAAAATAGTCCTTTCCTTTAGCATGTTTAAAACCTGATGTCTGGTTGGCATTATAAATATGCATGAGCTGTTGGGGGAAGAGAGCATAAAGTGTGAATCACACTTCAAACAGACCCACCCGCTCACTCCTGACTTCAAGTTTCTCAGAAGTGTGAAATGAAAATGGTTTTAAAATTAGAAAATGTGCCATCAGAACTTTTATCAGCCCTCAGAGAAAATAAATAATCTCTTTAAATGGGGGGAATGCTGGAGATGTTTATTTAGTTAGTTTCACAGCTAAAATGCTTTGATAAGTTTTTGTCATAAAATGCACAAATTAATTTTAATGAATATGGAAAAAATATGTATCTTCTAAAACAGCCCAAGTACCCTATGCTGCAATCCAGGGTTTCTGAGGGATTATTTCAACCTAATCTATGCACAAGTTGTTTCACTGGGGAGAAGTCACTATCTGAGGTGTCTTTTCCTTGGATATAGTTTGCATTTGAAAAGTGATCTTGGGGCATTTAAAATGTAGGTAAATTTCTGGAAAGAGACACTTGCATCTTAAATTGCTAAATTTTAACAACAAAAATGAGAGAAAAATAGAATAGCTGTTTGCTTTCAAGTGCAGGGAAAATTGATTTATTTATTATTGTTATTTTTATTTTAAAAGCATATATACATTGAATTGAGTGAGATCTAGAGGACCATCATAATAAAGAATGATAATCTGATATTTAAAAAAAAATTACCACTAATCGATTTCAAGAATAGTCCATCATTCCCAGAAACCGTGTGATTAAAACATGGCTGTTTGGTTGTTGTCAACAAGCCAGTATTTTCAAGCAGGGACAATGAGAGAGAGGAGTTCGATTGGTCCTTAGCCTAGGGTACATCAGCATCATCACCCGTGAATTCCATCCATTCAGTATTACTGAGCTCCATCCAGGGTCCTGACACTGTAGGTCGAGCAGTGGTGGCGAACTGATGGCATGCATGTTTTTTTTTTTTTTCTTTTAAGAAAAAGGATGTTAATGTGTGAGCTGTTTATTTTAAACCAAAATCTCAGTATTCAGGTTTAATTGCAGTGTTGGCACTTTGTGATAAATAACTGGGTTTTGGGTTGGTGTTTGGGCACTCTGTCTCTAAAAGGTTTGCCCTCACTTGTCTAGGGCAAGGCAGGGTTATTTGCATTTCTAACAAGTTCCTGGGCATTAAGGATGGGTGCTACTGGGCCAGAGACTATGCTTTGTAGAATATAAGATTGAGTTAAAGATTACACATTGACAGTCTATGGTTATATATGGAGCACATTTTGTAAACCTTACGTATCTTCATGAATTTTTTTAAACTGAAATAATTTTAAATGCCATTTTTATTAACCTACTATTGTGAGAGTTGAAATTCAGTTATATTCACTCCATTATTGTTGAGTATATACATTTTATGTGGCAGCATGGGACAGATACTGTTTTATTAAAAAAATGTGAAAACTACATTTGCATTCATATAATCATTTTCTAGCCATTGAATTGTAGCTTTTGTCACTAATTTATTGGAATTATGTGGAACATACCAGCGGTTTTTCTCCATAGTTCAGATGGGAGTAAATTTGAAAAGATGAAACTTGACATAAGTAGATGTTGTCAGAGTCTTTCCTTTGGGAAACATTAAAAATACAAGAAAAAATACAAGAAAAAAGCATTAAGACAGAATGATCTTTTGTAGGTATGACTGTGTTCAAGTGGATTTTTTTTTTAGATGTCTCTTCAGAACATACATGTTTTGAGTTCAGTACCATTCCAGACACTGGAATCCAAGAGATACAATGACTTTATTTTGAGATGTGAATGTCATTTAGTCAGCAGCTTCCTGCTAAATCATTAATCTCTGCCGAGGCTTAAACTGCTTCAGTGATTTTCTACCACTCAGCATTTTCTGCAGTGAAAGACCCTTCCCTCTCAAAGTTTTAGGCTGCTTCCTGGTTGCTTTCTGTCAGAAGGAAGGCTTTCTCTTAGCATCTCTTTCCAAAGTGAGGTTGAAGATAAGGCCTTATTGAATTCTGTCTGGGAGATTTATTTTCTTCTTTCATCTGCCAATTGTTTTTGTTCTTTATACCTAAACAACCTATTTCTCTTTCCTTTCCATCTTGTCTGCTGCCCTTTATTCTTATTTGTAAAGAGATTTCTCAGATCTTAAGCTTGTACACAACACACAGTGAAGAAAGAAACAAACATCCTCCTCATCTTTCCTATGACTAGGAAATGGTGTGACTAGGGATGGTAAACTCAACCAATATTCCCATCTTAGTATTAGTGGAGGCATTTCACTACCTCTTCTGTTTTGTTCCTAAACATACAAATGTGTTAATCTACTGGTAGTGTTGACCTACTCAGAGAGAGATTATTTTTTAAAATAAGACATATCTTCAGAGAGTAGGGTCAGGCAGTGTCTCAAAGTTTGCTCAACAAATCCCCAGGCTCTACCTCAAACCTACTGAGTCAGAAAGTATGTGAGAGCAGCTGGCCATGTGCATTTTAACAAGCTCTCTCAGGTGATTCTGGGTTACACAGAAGTTTGGGAACCACTTGTTTAAGAATTTGGAAAGTCTTGGGATAAGGGTGGAAAATTGAGTTCATCTGGTTCTATTTGTGTTTGCTACTCACTTAATCCCACATGAATTTAATGTTTTCAGAGGACACTTTTATTTGACTGCTGCAAATAACTGGCACTTGACAGTGGTGGAGAGTATAGCCAAAGGGCATTAAACATGCCTACTCTCTTCCCTCAACCACACAAGCCAGGAGACTTTATCCTTAACTCCTACGTGGGCAATTTTCCTCAGGAGGGCTGGTGTTTCTTTTTAGTCCCAAGAATCCAGCCACAACTACTGTTGAATAATATTCTGATTGCTACTCAATCAGTGCCCCTGGCCATTTAAGGCTTATCCTTCCTAATTGTATGAGGGATTTAGTTCAAATAATACAATCCAGGTTCCTGCCTGCTGTTCTAGCAGAATTTATAGTTTGCTACAGTAGCCTCTGTCTGCCCCAGACCACGATTATAAAAATAGTAATAAATTACCTCTCTTTCTCTAAGTTTTCTTTCAAGCTCAACTTGTGGCCTGTAGTTTATGGGGTATTGATTATCCATTATCAGTTTAGCTCACGCACTAACAATTACATGTAGCACCAAGGTAGCCATGACAATGTAGTCCAGTTGCCATAGCAATGAAAGAAGTCCTGTAGCTGCTACCTACAACCTGCTTTGTGGCAATAAATGTGCTGCTCACTTCATTTTAATTGAAATATGAAATTATAGTCTCTAGGAAGAAATAAGTGGACTCACTCCCCAATTTTCCCTCAGCTACATAAACACAAGTATAAATGGGAAATATTTAAGCATTTTCTTGAAGGTAAATATTGGGTTTTTGAGAGTATGTTTTTCAGTAGTTTTGTGGGTATTACAGACAGATGAAGAATGATATTTTGCTGAATAAAAGTTGAATGGCTCCATATTTAACAAATTGTTACATTATTTTTTCTCCAAGTCCCTCATCTTATAGCCTGCCTTGAATGATGTAGTTTACTTAACAGAATCTCTCATGGGTTTACTTGATGAATTTAGTTTATGTCTACAAACTCACAGCAGATATCATTAAGTATTTTAAAAATTAACCTCGCAGGGCATTTTGAAAGCTTTTAAATAATGGAAAAATATCAATGATAACAATAAATATTTAGCGATGTATGGTCCTGCTTCTATGCTAGTGCCACTCTTGTGCCTTAGATCTAATACTATTTATGTGATGGCACAACTGCATTCTAACTTCATGTACAATCTCTAATGCTCTGTGCACCAAAGGGGAGACGTGATATAGTCAGACATAAAGATATACAGTCCTAAAAAGAACAGAAATTTAATATATAAAACAAAGCAACCAGCTATCAAAATGGAAAATAAGTTAGCAATTAAAAAGAAAAATAACAGGGACCACATCCTAACTATAAAAAAAAAAAATGACCTTGGTCTAAAACTTTTAAGCATGTCAGTGGAATAATGGGTCAAACCTGAGATTTTATTTCACCTTTTGACTTTAATTTAGTATTTTTCTCCAGTCTGGTAAAATGTTTTTATTTTCACCTGGTTCCCTTTGGAAAATTTAAAATCTTAACTTGGTGGTAACTACTTCCATTTTCCTCTTTCAATCTTTTTTCGAGTCAGATGATTTCCTTTTCTTGGGATAATCCTGCAAGTCAGCATAGTACTTTGTGTCCATGGGTTGTGTGAAAGGTAGAATAGATTTAGGATGGAGGAGAAACCTAGGCAAGGCTTGGATGGGGAGTCTGAGGGTGAGCAAGATTCAACTGAGGGAATAGAAATTATATAATTTCCCCTTAAAGAGCTTACTAGGAAATGAAAACTTATTTTTATGAAGTTGTCACCAGATAGGGTCAAAGGAAGTCCCTCGAAGTGGGGATAAGGACCTCAACTAACCCTTCTCAAAGGGAAGGTTGTAGATTCCCTAACTTCTATCACAGAAAAACAAATTCAAGGTGCATCAATGAAAGACATAGACGGTTTATTCCACCAAATTTTTAAAGTACACACTCAGAATAGAGTGTGAGTCAGACAGAGACAGATACATTATGGTCAGGAGTTGGGGGTTTTTAGGTGCGCTTGGACTTGTCCTCAAGATGGTTAATCTAGGACAGAAATTCTTATTCTCTTCCAAGCTATCTATCTTTCTAGGTATCGTAGACTGGAAATCATTTACATATTTTTGAAGATGAGATATGCCTAATAGTGGGCTTTCTTGGGAATGGGTTTCTGTGGGAGGGAGTACAGCTGACAGGTGAAAGGCATTGGCTCAGACTTATTGCCTATAAGACAAGACCTGAGAAATTTTTATTTTTTTCAATGAATTCCCTGGAATGGAAAAGTCTTGAGTAACTTGTGTCCTGAAGTTATAGTTTTTCTTTGAAAAAGTGCAATTTTAAAATTACAATTTTCCTTTCTACCTACCTTTCGTTCTTCTATCCTACCTCAAAGCGACTCAAGAAAATGGTACTGGGGATGCCCACAGTGTTGGGCTACCTTATGCAGAAACCATGTCAATCATAGATTCCAAAGTTCAGCTTTTAGGTGGAGTAATGATTTGGGAATGAGATGGTCCCCTTCTGTGAAAGTGCATTTTTACCAGAGATGTTTCTTAGTTGCGTTAGATTGTAAAAGGAAAGATTCTTTTGCTGGTATTTTCAATTGTTGTTGCTACCCTGATATAATTCTTGGTCTTCTGAATAATTATGACACTGATAAGATGATCATTGTAGCATTTATTTAATTTTACGGAACCAGGGACCGAACTCAGAACGTTGAGCTTGCCAGGCAGGCGCAGAGCCACTGAGCTAAATTCCCAGCCCATTCATTTAATTTTATTCCCTTATTAATACTTACTGAATGCCTACAACAGATGAAGGCAATATTCTAAGTGCTAAGACAAAGCTTGCATGTACATAGTCTCTATCTTCATGTAGCCTGTATTCTAATAGGCTTGAGACATATTATGTAAGAAATTATCTGATAGATAATATAATAAGTTCAGTATGATGAAGAGAAATGCTGTATCCTACAAAAGATGCCCCCCTAAATTCTACTGCAAAATTCTTGAGTCTTATCAAACAATGTATTTGCCACTGAAATACAGTATCATTGATTTAATTAATTTTGAAATGGGAAGTGACTTTGTAAAACAGACTCACTACAAATGCAGGTGTAAAGGAAATTCCAGGACATAGTGAATAAAAATATTGCTACATAAGCAGAATAGGTATAACCCAAGGTATGTGAATTTGAATTTTGGATTTGAATTTTACCCTATCAGGCTTTTTAAGCATATATTTCTAAGATACAATTCTTTATTATTTTGCTCTTGATATTCTTTTCTTTTTTATACAATTAATTCTAATCCTATATTTTTTATTCATTTGGGCTGAAATAACTAACTTATTAGCAAAAATTCATTATAGTTCTCCTTCCCTGTAGTTCAGTTATTTGTACGATATAGTAAGATTCGTGCTAGAATTTGCCAGCTTGACCCAAACATTGATTTGTATTTCATCCTTGCTTTGACCCTCACATAAATTAATGGCTTTCTGTTTCATATTTGGGCTTATTTTCCAATTTTCCAGTGTCTCATCAAAATGTTACATGATTTTAAAAAACCAAATCCTACATGAAACCCATAGCAATGAGGAAAATGCCACATATCCCATAGATGTTCAGTAAACATGTGCGCGGGGGAGGGGGAAGATTGATTCAATGCTTGTTAAATAGTATTTGTTTAAATTAATGAATTTTCTATTTAAAATTACAGCGAAGTTCTCAGTTTCACCAGCACTAATCTAACCACAACAGTGGTGTTCCATTTCCTGCTTTATGTTCTCATAATGATTGTGTTCCTCACCACGAACCTCAACTCACTGCCTGCATTGGCTTCCCATTTATTAACTAGTTTTTCATTTACTACATTAGAGTCTGTGACAGCCAGTTTGTAAAGCTTCAAACCCACAGGTTGGATTCCATAGTCTAGCCAGGTGCATCTGTCTATGGATAGATCTGGAACCATTAAATGGTTTTGAAGCCATTACCTACAACTGGTCTGAAGGTGTAGTAACAGAAAAAAATCAAGGCAAGAGAACTAGAGAAAGTATCTATTTGTAAAGTCAAACTAATATCAAAGTAGTTAGAGGTTCTAAGAGGTCATGGGAGATGCGAGCTACTGATTACCAGAAGGTTCAATGACCTACCTCCACACATAAACCCTGTTTCAGGCTTCAGATGCAAACACAGGCAGTCTATAATTGCGTCAAAAAATTGATGCAGAAAATTTGTGAAATGTGAGCTCATTGATAAAACTATTTTATCAGGCTGGGTGATATAGTTAGCCCAAACGAGATGTGAAATCTGCAGTGACTTGGGCTATTGGCCAATAATTTTTAATTTTGTAATTAAAAAAAAGAGACAAGGAAAGGAAACAGCAGGAGAAGATGATTTCTGCTAATCTGTGAAAAAAATAAAGAAGAAAGGATCCAAGATAGCATTTGCCAGAGATGGAAAGTAGCTTTAGTTTGCCATTATACATCTGAGAGTGACACTTACGAAATGTGTATATCTCTTAACTTTATGAAAATTGGTGCTCTGCTAATAGTGCCTTTATTGGATGCACAAATATTCCTCAAACTATAGTGGAAGTATAGATTCCAAGCTCTTCATAAACATTCATTAAAGAAACATTTTCTACACAGGGCCATCTCGTTCTCCAGGGGAAAATAAAGAACATCTAAATCACAAGGTCTTGCTAATGGCCAGAGCCAGAAACACCTGAAAGAGACTCTAAAAAGATCTTGTCATGCTTGGGACTTCATTGTTTCCTAGAAAGAAATAAACAGGCAAACAACACATTTTCCTTAAAACTTCACTGTTTCCTAGATTTAAAAGAACAAAAAGAATAAAAACATTTTCTAGATAAAACAACACGTTTGATCTTTCTCCAAGACTTTACAAAATAATTCCTGACACTTGCATAAGATTTCCATCTGTATACTGGTTCTGGACAACCTGGGGCCTGACTATCCAGGCTGACAATGAGCCCCAGCATTTAATGTTTATATGTCCCCTCAGTGGAGATATAAATAGATATTTTATAGGGTTTCTGGGTGGAAAAACAGTATTAATATGCAGAGAACAAAATTTGCCTGGCACTTTCTTAGAACCCTATACATGCTGGCTATTCTATTTTATTGGATTCCCTTGCAGGAGGTCAGCATGAAGTTGATAGGATGGCCATTAAACAAATCTACCAGTGTATCAAAGGTGTTGCTGAAAAAAATATTTTTCTTCTTTAAATATATTTGGTAAATGTAGAGTGGTAAACACATTTTAAAATTTGCTTTACTGTTAAGAATTCTCAGACATTTTAATATGCAATTATGTATTGGATATATTTCACAGGGCTTATACACCACTTTTCTGCATAGTATTCTATCAGGGGACCTCTCTTCTTCATATATCACCTACTGATGTCTCCGGAGAATCTCCTTTTTAAAGACATAGGTCAATCCTGATAGGACGTATTTCTGAAGACCCTAAAGATGATCTTTCCTGCTTTCAGTAGTTACATTAGGAAGAGAAGAGGAGAAGAAATTGGCTTTTCCATACTCCTGTAAAAGAAAACACAAAACTTCTACCTTATTTGTGAGCAGTGAAAGCTCTCTCTTTGATTGTAGTTGCCTTTGAGTGATAGGAGAGCATCAGATTTCTCTAATGATGACCTCCCAAGGGAAGAACGGAAAAATCACCCAAACCTACTGCATTTCTCAGCCACCTTTATTGGCGTTTCAGATTCCTTTCCTCATGACTCTATGGGGAATCCATGATGTGGATTTGTCTGTATTTGAACTGGCAAAAGATATAGACCAAATGTTTAAGGCCATTAACAAGAAGGTAAATCAGGAAAAAGACTGATACCAAAGCATTAATTCAGGGTAAGCACAGAATGCATTGCAACATCAATTCTGGCAGGGGTTTTTTTCTGCTCCTAATAGCTTTGAGCATTTTATCTATATATTGTACAGACCTAAATGAATAGAAATAAATGTATGGGCAGATTCCCTGTGATTGAGTTTTCCATTAACCACTTTTCTGCTTTAGAAGTGAACTAAAGGCACAGGCTTCATTCGCCTAGAACCATTATGAAATTGAGGATGCTGTCTAGGGTACCAAAGCGTGATGCTTGTAGTTTTCAAGCATGTAAATGATTTCTTTTTTGAACAATTCTAAGCCAGTGTACCATGAACAGAGTTGGAGTACCTTTTCAAAGCAGGTTGCTCAATTTCCAAAACCACTTAGCAGTTTTCATAAATGGGAGGACACTGTATGGTTATTTTTGTTATGAAGAGCTAACATATATTTCCTGGGATTGGGCGAAATAGTTTGAGTCCATTATCTTAATTCTCACAATATACCTGTGAGGGTATTCCTTGGATTCTGAGTGTCATATTGCCCCCCTCCCTCACTGTGTAATGAAGTTTTCAGATTATTCATTCTAATCTAAGGTAAATACACACATAGAGAAAATGGCATATTTTTCTCAAGGATCACACCAGACTTTAACAGGTGGTTTATTATTACAACAAATGCCCCAGAAGTGTTTCATAATTGACTTTTGGGAGGAGACTGAAAATCATCTCAGGGGGTGTTATTCTGATATTTTCTCCTGAGGAGCTGAGCCATACTCTATGTACCACTCCCCAAATCTCTTAGCATGTTGATTTGCATAAAGCAGGAACTCAGGAAATATTTGATGAGCATACAGATAATGATTCACACTGTAATCCACCATGTTGTGCCTTAGTGGAATATTGGTAGCTTCTGTTTGCAGTTGTAGAAGGTTTTTCTATTAAGAGGTTGCCTTTTTACATACAAGTCTCCCTCTTCCTTCCTTTAACCTTGCAAAGAAAATACTTATAGAACATACACTAAGTCACTATTAAAAATTGTATGAAGTAGAACAGTAGCATGAATTGGTTAAATCTTGTACTTTTTGAAACTAATTCAAAATAAATATATTTTGTAAAGTTAGCAGTAATGGTATGGAGTCTCTCTAAATATAAGGCGAAGTCTGAAGAGATATTTCTAAGTTTCTCATTTCAGATATCTCAAATCTCTAAGGTAGAAATATAGAGAAAAAAATAGAGCTTTTTGAGACAAATTTATATTGCTGCTAGCCCTTTAAAATATAAATGCAGGCTTCATTTCCTTAGAATACATATATAGAAGATGAAATTTATAGTAGCTGTCTTTCTGGAAAACAGCTTTCTGTTATGGTTTGGATCTGGAGTGTCTCCCAAAGACTCATGTGAGCAGAGGTGGACCTTTCAGGAAGTGATTCAATCATGGAGACGCTGTACTCATCCATGGTAGTGCCACTGATGAGCCCATACCTGAATATGTTGTAAAGAAGTAGGGTCTAGTCTGAAGAAGTAATCACTGGGAGCATGACCTGGAAGCCTCCACTTTCCAGTTCCTCCTTTCTTGCTCTGCTCCCTGGCTGTCATGACATGAGCAGCTGTCTTCCACCTGGCTCTTCCACCATACCATTTTGCCTTGGAGCCAGCCAACCATGCAAGGACTGAGACTTCTGAAATATGAGACTAGATTAACTTCTCTTCCATTATGTTGTAGGTGTCAGTCATTGGATTCCAAAGAGTAATACACTTTCATAGAAAGGCTTCCTTTTCACAAAATACCCATGTACTTGTGGTTAATGGATCTACAAAAAACAATTTCTTCCCCAAAACAAAGCTATGAAGGTAGTTGAGTCAGATAAATTCAAACTCTGCAAAGGGAGCACTAGCCACCCTTAAAACTACCACACTTTTAAATTACTTACAGGTGGTCATGATGTTCCATTTGGCTTTGCCAAGTGTTCCTTCAGCCTTTGTCCATGTGATTGTTCTTAAATGGCAAAGTATGAGGTGACAGGAAGAGAGAAAGGAGGGTCCAAGTCACCATCACAGTAACCTGAAAATCAGAGAATTTCCAAAGCAAAGTTCAAGTCAACTTTTACTTTTGTAGCAAAGACTTTTTCCTAAGTCTGTTCCTAGCAAGATAGATGCAGTGTAGGTCTATGAATGTAATTTTCTGTAGTGACAAAACTATAAGTCAATCCATGGTGAGTGCAATCCCACATTATTTTTTGCATAAAAAGAAGTCATACAAATATATACATATATAACCTACTTCACAGTAACAATAAAAGCATATTCATCGATTCATCAAAAGAGAGACAGGTTTGTTGTGTCTATCTAAAGGCATTATACTGTGATTTTTTTCTCTTCCTTGAGAAAGATTTCCCTGAAGACAATATTTATGGCAGGAGCAGAAATTTACATTACATGCAGGTATATGTTCTGACTAGGGAGCACATTGCATTTTGGAGTTGGGCTCTATTGGACATTCCTTGAAAAATTCTCTAAAGTGAAATAATGTTTCATTTTCTCATTTGCTCATATTTCCCTATGATTTTCTGTGATAGCTATAGCCAGTAGTCCATTATGGAAAAGAGTAGTCCCTTATCAGAAAGGAAGGGGGAAGTGCTCTTGTCATAGAGAAGTTTTCAGATTAAGTTGGCAAGGCCCATAACCCTGATTGAAAATTTTCTATGTTGTCATCCTTCTATTCCTGACAGTCAGTAAAACATCAGCTCTTTTTCCTTTCCCTGGCACATTTTATCCCTTTTCTCTTTCTTCATCTATATCCATTCACTCTTGATGGACTCTTGATGATTACTTTGATACTTAACTCTTGATGAAAAATGACTTGAGTTCAAGTCTAACTTATAATAAATATAAAACCTGTTTTTTATTTTAAATACATCAGGCTTTATAATGTGGAGTCACATCTAGTTATTCTGTAATGGATATTTAGTGGTTGCTTTTTCTGGAATGAAGGATTTATGAGGAGGATCATTGATGGCATTTTGCTATCTCCATGAGTTTGAAGGTGCATAATTATAGTTAGGTTATAGATTGAAAGAAGACATAGTTATCATGGTTACCAACTCAAAGAATCCCATGTAAAAGAAAATTATTCTACAGTCCCCTGAACTTCTGAACTTGTTGGTGGAGTTGCCTGGAAAGGGAAAGGGATCCTTTGAGTGGCTTATCCAAAATGTCTTCCTTCTCATCTTAATCTATCACTAAAGTCACTTGGAAACTGTTGAGAATGCATATAAATAGGCATGACAAAGGAACCATGCTGTAGTGGGATTCTTCAAGGTCTCAGGACTTGGCCTTGTACAAACTGCACACAATCTAACACACATTAGCATCAATCAGACTTACATATGCATGACCGCCCCATGGAGCTCCCATCTTCAGTGAGTCAGATTCTCTTTGTACCTTGAGTATAGCAACTAGGAGCCAAGAAAGGTCAGCAGAAAAGTCCCCAACAGGGAATACTTTCCATGGACTTTGAGCAAAGACCTGTGTGTCAGTGGGGACTTGAGTCCTAAGGATACTGCTGTGCCCATTGTGTGAGACACCTAAACTGTGGAGAAGAAGTCAGCATACAGGAATTTCAGAAACCAGCCCAGACACCACTAAATGCAGTTTGGAAGGAGGACTAACACATCGAAATACAAAGGCAAATCCTACAGCCAGAGCAGAAACAGATCAGCTTCATGATAGCGAAAGGCAATTTACCGGATGGTAGCCAGGTGGCAGTTCTTCAGAGAGCCAGTCTTTTGGTGACAGAGGTTCAAGTTGACTTCATGCTTCTGCTTGACCTTAGAGGAGTCATAAACTGCTGTGATTGAGGATGAGTTCAGGTTCTTTGTGTGTCACCATATACTCACTTTGGAGTCTACTGACAGAATATTGCAGCCTCATGGCATAGATGGACCAAGACAAGAATGTCCCCTTTGGCAAAAATAACAATATTTACCATTTATTGATAGTTTTTTTATTCATTAAGTTTATTGGTACATTTTAGATGTATAATATGATGACATTCATCATTGGGATTTCGTACCTTTACGTGATATATCTTGGTTCTTTTTTCCCCATTCCCCTGCCCTCCCTTCACCTCCACCACCCTTCCCTGTTTACAAAGACTTTCCATGAATCTGACGTGAGACTTTGAAACTGAGAAGCAACCCACTCCAAGAACAACCCACTGGGACTGAAAGAAGTCAAGCTTACCAAAAATTGCACAGTGATTAATTAATGTAACTTGTATTTGAGTGTTATATTTTCTCAATTTAAGGCCCTTGGGTTTCCCACTGTATTTTAATGCTACATATTAATATTCTGCTGGATGTGGGTAAGCTGCCTTCCCACTTAACAGATTGAAAAATTGATTTGTAGAAGAATTTTAAGGAAAGCTTCTCTGGCAGCTGAAGAACCAAAGAAGACCCCAGAAAGGACAGCGCCCACAGATCCTGGTTACTTTGCACCTTAAAAATACAGTGCATAAAACTTGAGAGCTGGAATCCAATAGAACTGGGTTGGGATCATGGTCCTGCTGTTTACTTGCTGTGGATACCAAGCCTCTGTGATTCTTTATCAATGAAATATAATAGTGCTAGGGATAATAATAGTGCCTACTTTGGAGATGCTTGTCGAGGTGAAAGCACTTAGCTTGGTGCTTCACACAGGGTAAAAACTGAATATGTCACTAGTCCTCTTTATTACTGTCTCACCAAGGAGCCAAGTAAGACGAGTTCGCTACATGTGGTGTGGAAGTAGAATATATGATGTGGTATAGCGGAAGGCAGTATTTGGACATAGTTTAAGTATTTTTTCTAGTGTACTTTCACAATGTTATACAATATTTACCAAACCAATGCGATGCAACCTCTAATGCAATGGAGTGAAACAATCCTGAAAGATAAATAATTTAGTTTGGTTTCCTAGTTTTCAGGACTGCACAGCTGTCCCTAAAGGCAGCTTCTACCTGTAAGAGTCTGTGACTACTCTCCATAAGCACTTACTATGGACAAAGATCATCACCGGGAACTATGGAGTTAGCATTCTTGGAGAAACAAATGTAAAAAAGCCTGAATAATATTTTTGTACAGGATTAGCTAAAATGATAAACCTATCTTTTGATTTTGTCATAGAAAAGCTTTAAAGAGGATAATTTAAGAAAAAATAGGGCCGAGGATTTAGCTCAGTGGTTCTGGCACCTGCCTTGCAAGTGGAAGGTCCCGATTTTGATCCCTGGTACCAAAAAAACAAAAAAGAAAAAAGAAATATAAAGAATTGAGCTTCTGGGGAGAATGGTGGTAATGTAAATATGCTATAACTTCTAAATAAGAATGGTGATATTTAAAGGAGCATAAATTAAAGAGAACTCTCAAGGGAAAGGGGAGATGGATTTTATACTCTGGATCTGACTTTGATTTTAAATTGCACAGGCAAGAGATTGGTTAGAGAGATTTATTCCAACCTTTGCATTGTATTAGCAGTGTCACAGAATAAAGGATATGGTTAAAAAAAGAAAGGGAGAAATATGAACAAGCAAGAGTGTATTTTAGAATCTAATTTATTTAAATTTAGATTATATTGCTATTGTGTTAATCAGTATAAATCACAGTTCTAAGCACTTTAAGTAAACTTATATTAGAATCCAGTATTAATTTTGCAAACCTTTAGCAATGTTTATTAATTATTATAAACTCTGACCACTTTTATAATTATGAATAATTCATTAATCACATGAAATTGAGGCTCCTAGTAGCCAAAGTAACCAGTAGGTGGGGGAAGAAAACCTGTCTAAACTTACAATTCAATCACAATTATGTGGAAACATGTGAAAGAGATGAGAAACGAAACACAACATGGTGGATGTGGATGGAAACAACACGGTGGAAAAGTGAAGCTCTACCTTGCTTCCTTTGGGTGAGGGCAAATTCCTACAGCATGGTTGACCCCTGGATATTACTGCCCTGTAGGATGATGTCAGTTCTAGGAATTACATTTTGTCATAATGCAGATGGGATTGATCCAGTCCACATGAGACAATCTTATAAATGTACTAATAGGCATAACTACAGATTTAAAATCAGAAGTGGTTTGTCTCTTTTTTTTTTCCTTTTCATTTCTTTTTCTTTCTTTTTTTTTTTTTTTGTACTGGGATTTTTTTTTTTTTTTGTACTGGGGATTAAACTCAGCACTGAGATATATCTGCAGGTTTTTAAACATTTTTAATTTAATTTAATTTTTTAAGACAAAGTCTCACTAAATTGGGCTCGAACTTGTAATTCTCCTGGCTCAGCCTCCCAGGGTGCTGGAATTTCAAGTATGCACCACCACACCCAGTGTATTCTATGTTCAAATCCTAGTACAGTGATATCTGTATGATCACGTAAAGTGATTAGAACAATTTTCAGAGGTTATCTTTACTCAAACAGTATTTCTGTAAAAGAAGCAGTACCTTTTAAGGGGAGGTTTCTAGGATCCTAGGATAACCAGAACTTCAGTTGTGTTTTCCCAACATTGTTCTTACCCTCACCTTGTTCTCTTTCCAGTGATTGCTCAGATTATCTCAAATGACAATGTGCCTCTACTTTCTTTGGCATACAAATGGACCAGAACCATCTTTTCCCTCCTTCTGTTCCAAGACAGAGGAAGGAACTGCCTAGCCTTGGGCTAAATTGTGAAGCTGACATAATTTGTTTTGGGAACTTCAAAGTGAACATATTTGGTGTTTTATTGTGGCTTCCCAGGAGCTGGAGTTTCTTACCCAAATAATCATTCTACATCTGGGAATTTCTAGCCCACCAGAAGGTGGCTGGAGGCCATTTCTGTGTGGGTAGCTGATGTTGTGGGAGAAAGTGAGGCAAAGGCCAAGATATTCTTTAAAAGATTCCTATCAAAGAAACCAGAGGTTATGGAGTTTCATTCAGTGGGTGGGATAGATGGTGAGACCTGAGAGGCCATGGTGTCTCTGTGTTGGCTACAATTACTTTACCTCTCAGTTACAGGATGCAAATGAAATGTGTGGACTCAACCTGAACCTGGCTTTGGTTTTCAGATACAGTCTTCCCATACCTCTGAGCCACATAGATGTGCTGGGCCTTTGAGAAAACATATCTTGGGCTCTACTTGCTTATTTATAGTTTCCAAATTCTCAGAATCTTCCTGTAAGTCATCTGATGTGATTAACTGATTTTTCTAAATTAAGATAGTTACTTTCTGTGTAGAAAGAATTTATAAAGTTGCTTTTTTCTCTTTATTTTTCTTTTGCTTCCTTGTTTTTTTCTCTCTTTCTGCTCTATTTTCCACATTCCTCATCACTGTCAAGACTGGTAATTAATCAAGACTCAGTCATGGATGGATCCCTTTCCCCTCCTCTTCTTATCCCTCCTTTTCCTGCCTGAGTGATGAAGAATGATAACTCATGTCCTGTTTCACTGGCTCCCTGTCCCAGGAGCATGCCAACCAGGCCCCTTGATGAGAAGTTCCACCAAGAGAAAAGCACTGGGCTGACAAATGTGATTCCCAGAGCCTAGGCATCAAGGGGTGGACCTCCTGATCCCTTGCGATGGACACCATCTATCTCTTCATGTCAGGAGGCCTCTGGGGAAAAGCAGAAACAAACCAGAAAGAAGAAAATGTCTCATGCCTGCAATTTACTGTTTATAGAGATATAGGTCTTAACACTACTGCGAAGACTCTGCAGATGCCTTTGCAGTGGTTCTAGAAAGGCCTGAGACTTGAGAGTTTCTTAGAGTACCCACCAGCCCACAAACATGCATGCAAGCACATTCCTGCTTGCTACTTTTTTCCCCGTTGTATTTTTCCCAGTGTCTGGAGGGAAATAGAAACAAGCTTCGCAAAAGAAAAACAACAAATTTTACTTTCCATTGTGTGATTGGTGCACGTCTCTGGACACCTTAAGATTGAGTCCATCCACTGATTTAACTGAGGAGTTTGGGGAGCCACTTCTCCCCCATCACATGATCTGTGATGCTACTTTTAGAGATTCATGCTTTCTGGGTAAGATGGCACTTCTCCAAAAGGCTCCATGAAAACAGAAGTGATTTAGAGGAAATGGATGGTACAGCATGACATAACCAACCATATCCTCCCACACATTCAATCAGCACATCCATTTGCCGTAGAGATGGTCAGTTGACAGAATGGTCCCGAAGGAGTGAAAATAAAATGACTAACTCGAGCTGGTTGCAAGAGAAAGTAACTTCTGAGAAAAGAACAGCATGCTGTCTGGGAACATCTGTTCTTCCTCCTATGAAGAATGATGAAGAAGTAAAGGGACTAGGGACAGATTTAGACTGCATGAAAGGAATGATTTGATAGACCAGATCATATCTGTCTGTGGTTTCCACAGAAAGCCCCCCCCAATTTATAAGTGAATAGAATGTTGACTTTGATATGATATAGTGACCTTTTCCTTTTTAGTGTGTTCCAATATATTAGTTGGGTTTTCTTTTCTTGTCTGAACTGCCTCATGAAATCTATTGTAAGGCTACAGAAATATCTTGTAAAACTAACATTAAGTCAGCAATGCTATTAATAAATTCAATCAGCTATTTACACAACCTTCTGCATAACAAACAGCCATAGTATCTCAACAACACAGTAAACATTCATTTCTGGTGGCACCAAGGGCTGGTAAGAGGGCCATCTTCTGTAGGCTGGAATTGGCTGAATGGCCCTGCCACTTCAGCTAAGCTCATTTCTGGGTCTGGGGTCAGCTGGAGCTCAGGTGATAGAGCCATTTCTCAGTTAAGCAGTGCTGAGATACTATACATCTGACCTCCTTTTCCGTATCCAGCCAGCTAGCTCAGGAATAGTTTTTCCTATTTTAACCACTTACCAGTCCAATTATTTAAGTACAGGACCACCAAAAATTGCATATTTTTATTAATATTTATAAGGTAATATAATAGGAAATATAAAAACAATAGCTTTATCAGATTTATTCAATACAAGAATCGATTGGTTGAAATGACACCTACATGAGCGACGCGCGGAGCAATTTAAGAGTAGTCTTTGCTGTTTTCTGATCTAAATGGCTATGTGGTAATTCTGCTTCTCAGATCTGTCTCATATCCACGTACCAGAACAGTGAGTTTGGTGTCACTGTGGAGTAATCTAAAATCCTCACCAAGGAGCATTCTAGTCAAGGAATGAGTTCATGTTTGGTGACTTCATGGATATGCAGTAATCATCTGGAAAATATGAGAATGGGAAAGAGACAAAAATAGTTTTGTACCACATTAAGGATGCACTGATAATCTGAATTAGTCAGTTTTGCTGAGGGTAGAGATAATGGAAGATGGTTCTTACTAGCTGCTTATACAGAAAAAGATTCTTAGTAAATTGGTCATTTTAGTCCCTTGAAGCTAATTATTGGTAGGCAGATTTTGAATAGTTTGTCCAGAACTTTTAGTTTCTTTTTTCCCCCCTATATCTTCACTATATCTACAATTTCTTAATTTTTCCTCATTTCATGATTTATTGGACATCTCGAAGAACTCTTGAATGAACTGATTAGGCATCACCTTTGTTGTGCTGACTCCACAGTCAAAGACCTAAGCCAAGCATCAAGCACTTCTTCAATGCCATGTATTCTTTCAAGTCCATCCAGAATTGACTTGTCAGCACTAAAGTTTTCTTCTGCACAATACACAACCTTTTCTCTATCTGTGACAGCCCTTCCATGTTATGTTTAAACACTGTATCCATGCTGTTTCTGGAAGATTAACTTCAAAAATACCTTGTCACTTCTAAACACTGAGTCAAGATGTATTCGTTCTGAAGACCCATCTCTAGTTCCATATTCTCCATAATTCGTTTATAAAACCACATAAATACTTCTACTATCCAAATATTTCTCTCTTCTCTAAATTTCTGTTATTACCCTTTTAGCTTATACCAATGATTGCATTGATCTCATTCTGCCTTGTATTCCTCCATCAATTTCAACTTTGCATTACTCTCATACCCACCTCATACCAGGTTGCTTACTTCTTCATTAGAGGCACCAACTCTTGAGACTGTTTTCCATTGGGGGCGGGTTAAGAGAGAGAACAATTTATATAGTAGGTGTTTAATAAAATCCCATTAATTATCTGATTCTGTCACCCTTATTATCAGCTGTACTCAAATTAGTAGGTCTCATCATTTCCTGAATTATCCTATTTCTTACTCAAGTTTTAGTATTCTAGTCTTTTTCTCTTTCTAGAGATCATTTTTCAATATAAGGGCACCTTCTGGGAGTGGGATACTCTTTTCACCTGACCATACATTTCTCTTTGAGTCTGCTAAAATATGGATGATCCAGCTAACTTCTTTCTAATGTAATTTATATGAAATGGAAGGCTTTTCTATTTTTCCCTTATGTGTTCTTGTTTTGAATTGCAAATATTTAGTTTCACATATATTTAAAAGTTATTTTGACAGTATGTAATATAGATTTAAAACATTCTGAACTTGGCTGTTTTCCCTTGATCAATTCTTTTTTTAGTAGAAACTCTGTAAATACACCAACAAGTGTCAGAACATACAGTATAGTGAACATCCAAGGACAATCTGTTATGATATTCTGTATATTAAAGACTAGTTTGTTTATGCCACCAGGAGGGATTTATTTTTAGTATTTGGATTTGATAGATTTAGTGAGAATGATATAATTTGCCTCACTAGACAACAGTGTCTCAGCTGAAGGATATGCATTACTTTCAGTTCAGTGCTAAAGGGAGAATAAAGTAACGATAGCAAAAGTGGAAGGCACCCAAAAAGGCAGCATTCCTAAAATTAAATGAAATTCAACCATGATGTACTGAAGTTAAAGGGCAGTTAATTCCATTCAGATAGATGAACGGAGTGATCCAGGAACCTGTTTCATTGTAGAAGTGAAGCTGTTAGCTGTTTTACCTTGAAACCTTGAAGCTGAGGAATAGTCCCCAGAGAAAACTGATGTGAGTTATAATCTTCTTGACTGATTCTCTAAAATGAGAACTGAACTGTGAGAAGGATCACAAGCAATTCTGAGTTGCCAAACTTAGAGGAAGGAAAGCCTTCAGACTTCTTTCCCTTTCTATTTTCAATTATTTTCATTCCTCCTTTTCTTTCTACTTCTTTCTTCCTCTATCTTTTGCTTATTCTTTTCTTCTTTCCCCCCTCAATTTTCATATTAAGGATTAAATTGGCCTTAGAATGAGATGGCTGGTTAAATGTTATTAGTCTGATGAGAAGGATAAAATTAAGTGTGCTAGATTTTGTTTGTGCCTATGCTGACGACACGGAAAAAGACATGATTTTTTTTTTTCAAAAGGCAGCATTATTCAGAATCAAAGATGAAATACTCAATTATAGTCAATGTTAATTCACATGTACTTTTACAGAAAGAAGACATATATGTTAATTCTTTCAAGTTGTATGCATTCAATTCAAAGTTCTAAAATGTAGTATGTTCAAAAATATACAAAAGTGAATACAAGTGATATTTTAATATCTGCTAAAAGCAAATTAATGGCTATGGATGTCGAAGACAACCGCGGTGTATTGGGGCTGTCATAGAAAGAGATTTGAAGTAATATCACATAAGATCCAAACAGATAAACCATAGCTGGGGCTGAGTTTGTGTAAAATATCTGAAGCAGCATGTTCCAGGCATGTGGCTAGGAAAGTTTGGCTCAAGTAGAGGATTTCAAATAGCAGGTAACTATGGGAAAGTGATTTGGGGAGGCCATGAAAACTAGATTATAAAGCATGGACTCTGTTCAGTATGTACATGAGAATCATTTATGGTAACCATAGAAAAGAAAGATGTTAGAAAAGGAATTGAGAATCCACTGACAGAAGTGGAAAAATAGGAGTGGGGAGTTATCTAGACCCAAAAGGACTAAAAAGGGATATATTTTGAAGGTAGACACATAAAAAGAATGAAAGTATCAATGAAAAATGATTTTAAAAGCCAATAGAAGGAGATGAAGGTGACAGTCTTGCGTTTTGATAGTTTTGAGTGCTCAAGGTGATAGTTTTGAGATTTAACCAAGTGAGAGTGCCTGTTCATTAGTATGAGAACCTGAATTTGATTTAGGGGGTAAGCACTCAGCTAAAGTTGCGGATTTTTGAGTTAGCCACCTGAGGATGAAGATTGAATCTGTGGAAATGGATGATACTTTCCAGAAAGAAGTGTGTATCGAGGGTTGGCATGTCCACAATGTACATGTAATAGGAAACATGAAAACATTAAAGAGGGAAAGTGCAGTTGGAAGAACTTGAGAACCCAGACGGTGTATGGAATAGTGATTGCCTCTGGACCAAAGGAAGTTCTGGGGCTCTAAGACCACATGAGTCAACTAGAAACCAAGAGAGAAGAAAACGGATCATCTGGGATGAAGAACAGGTGGAGACCTACCTGTCTTTTGTAGATCATATGGTTGTCTGTAGACTTATATCCCCTAGAAGGAATGAGTTAGTTTTTTCCTTTTTGCTTCATTAATACAAATAGAAAAACAGGTGCTGAAACAAATTAGAAAACTCTGTGCTTACAATTACCACTCCTAGCAAAAGATATTTCACACTGTCTCCTGCTAACCTGTTCTGATACTCCATGGCACTTGTTACCCAGGAGTTCTTTTTCAAATAATTATCTAAAATCCCCATTGCTCTCATTTAAGCTGTATTTTTTTCTGGTTTTGCTTTATTTATCCTCAGGAGACATGAGGAACATATGGGAGCTATCTCCAAAGTAATAATCCTTCACAATTTTGAAATAGGTATTGTACAAGATTTTTTCTTTCTAACCTATTCCTCAGGCTAAATAATACTAAGAAATTCATCCTTTTTATGAGCCTTTATCCCTATAACAATGGCTCAGACTGAGTCAAAATGAGGTGGTAAGATTTGGATAAAATTGTATTAAAGTCACTAGTGTGTATCAATGAGCAATGTTGGAGTCAAGTTTGGCTGTTAGGTAGAAATTCAAGAATGAAATGATGATGACTCCTCTGGGAACAACTCTTTGTGCAGCATCTGTGTCCTGAGAGCACTTATCAAAACTAATAGGCTCATAGTAAATCTTTCAAAGAATGAAATTTGTGAAAAATGAAAATTCACTTTTATCTCTTAATTTCGAAGTCTGGCACATACTTTCTTAATTCTTGTTTGAATGAAAGCACGGATCAAAAATATGTTCTAAGATACAAAATCAATAATATTCTTTTAAAATGGTGTTAAAAGTGAGGGTCAGGCTGTTGAGCTGCTTATTAGGGATATGATATTTTATTTCTTTAAAAATATTCAGAAATACTCAATGGTATTAAAAGCCCTGAGATTGGCAGCAATTGACCTTTTAATGAATGTTATTTCCACTACTTTTCTCTCGAATTCATGCCATTTTTATCACATCAGTCTTAATGAAGATTACTTAAAGACTCTGAATATTTTATCAAGAAGTATTTGCTGGAGGCTAACCAAGAGTTTGGCACTGTATAGTAGTGGGAAGTTAAGTAAATGCAAAGTCACAAACTATTAAAGTTGATAAACTTCTGATTTAACACAAAATAGAAATTCTCTTGAGGGAATAATAAGAGTGAATATTTATGTAGCACTGACCTTTTGCTAGGCACTGTTTTAGCTTTTTCTAAATTACTATCTTATTTCTTTCATTATAAGAAGTCATTGAAATAAGTACAGTTATCACCCTCATTTTGCACATGAAGAAACTGTTGAAAATTACCTGGAATCACAGAATTAGTAAGCAACTGAACTAGGATTTGAACCTGAACTCAAATTTGGTACATTTAACCAAACTCCATGAGAGAACTTATAGGCTCTCTTTAAATAATTTGAAGGATAAGAAGTGTACTGTCTTACTAGCGAATTCCTCCACCTGAAAAAGAATCTTCCTTCCTGAACCTCTCCTTTGTTGGTCGAGTTTTACTCCCTGGCAGAAGACAGTCTCTCTGTAGACCAGACTTGAGGTCTGCAAACAAACAGGCTTCACGCTCTGATAAGGATATTTTTTCTAATGATTAATATTCTCTCTTTTAGCTGTTGCATATGACATTTGTACTAGCTTTGCCACGCTTTTCTATTTCAAACAAAGAAAACAGATCACATACACACAAGTCTGTTGCAAACAAGACAGTAAATTCTTCCAAGTTTTGTGCATCCATCAATTTTATAAACATACCTTTTATGTCTTTATTTGAGTGAGAAACAAGTTAGGGCAGTGCAGAGTATAGATCCCTGCAACACACCCTTACACAGCCCACCCTGTTCCAGGATTCTCCAAATATCCAGGGCACAACTTTTCATCCTAGTTATACTGTGAATTGCTATTTGGCATGTCTATACCAAGAGTTCCTATGACACTGATTTTTCTCCAGGATCTCATAACCCATCATTTTTGGATGATAGTATTGTTTAGCAATATGGAGATGCATTTTTGATTCAAGGTACATCTTAAAGCTTTGCAGTATTGGACAATTTAATTCTAAAGCATAGTCTCCTTGTCTGGCAGTGATAAAAATAGGTACTATGCCTCTTATTAAGAATAGTTTCAAAGGTTAAATATGATAAATATGTAAAATTCTTCATACATAATAATCAGCTATGAGCACAGATGTATATTGAGGAGGCCCTGAATTGCCAGTGGAGTATTGGTAAGTGTTTAGTTGATAATTGGTTGTCTGGGAGTAGGGACCTCTGTTCTGTAGCAGTTGCTGATTTTTATGGTACAAATGCTCTCCCCTCAGCTGATTGAAAGCTGCCTTATGGCATCATGGAAGGTAGACTTTGGAAGTAATATGTACAATCAAATAATTTTTGAAAGCTAGTGCAAACCAGCCTCAGAATGCCCCTCGGGTACCCCATGTTTCACTCCTGCTCTTGCTCACAAATAAGATTTGTAGCATTAATATTTGAGTAAAAAGATACAGAGGAAAAAAAATTTTCTATTACAAGGAACTCACATCAGATTCAAATATTGCTTGAAAAAGAGAAGTGTTCATTTTAGCTACACTTATAATTGTGAAATTCCCTTAGCTCTCTCTGGTATGGGGAATCCAAATATTCTTTCCAAATTTATTTGCTTTTTGTCTTTCTTTACCTATGTTTATGTTACCCTCCATCTCTACCACTCTCTCTTCCAAAAAATGCTTTATATGGCAACAGTTGCCAAGGAAAGTGATAGATATTATGAGAAATTCTGAGTTTCAAGTAGAAAACTGAACACAGAATACCCATGTTTTATTATTACTTGTAGCACCCAACTAAGAGTTGGGTATAAAAGGAAACACTTGCCTGCCCAAAGAAATCAGCATCAAAATCTTGGCATAAGAGAAATGGACTAGCTCAGTGTAGGGCTTTTTATACTTTCCTTCTAGGGACAAATGTCTGAATGTGTTTGTTGTACTTTAATTCATCAATTACACATTTGCAGGTTCATTTCTTTCTTTCTTCTTCTTTTTTTTTTTTTTTTGGTAACGGAGATCGAACTCTGGTCCTTGAGCTTGCGCAGCAGGCGGCGAAACCACTGAGCTAAATCCCCGGCCCTGCAGGTTCATTTCTTGCAGGCTGCCTCCAGTGGCTGTTCATGAAAACCAAGCAGCCGTGGTGTAGATATTGAAGAGCAGCAACCTGATGCTGCCCTGCAGTTTTCTTCTCCTAGTGCAGGCGGAGATATTTATGCACAGGGAAGGGAATGAAGGGCATGTGTCTAGGTTCCTTTCTAGCTGTCTCCTTAGAAAGCACAGCTTCTTAGACAGTCCTCAAAGCAGGACACGGCTGAGACTTGGTGTAGTTACACACATGGCATCACATTTTATTTTGGTGGTTTCTCCCTTCTGGCCATTCTTTGGCAGGTGGTTTCAAATTCTCTTTGAACGGCATTCCCAATTGAGATTTTTCTTTGTGTTTAGTAAATATTTAGAAATTGTACCTTGTATTAGCGATGATTTCTTTTAGGTACAAAAGGTTGGAAAGTATTTCTTGTTTGACACTTGACTGTTGCTTGTTTGGGAAGGCAGTAATAGCCAGGTGTTAATAGCAGTTAGGATATATAATTCTCATTACTAAAAGTGTTTCTTTAGCCTCTTCTTCATATCTGAGAATTGATTACCTAGAAATTTGGAAACCTAATTTTTGAGCTAAAAGGGCTTTACCACAGAGACACTAGCAAAGAAAAATAGAGATATGTGGGAGTTCCCCCTAAGTAGAACAACTGAAATGGACTTACTCTTCAATTGATGTTCAAAAAATTTGTCACTCACTTTTGTCCCCATAGCTTAGCCCAAAGTTAATGAAAATAGAGCTGTATGATTTTGATGTAGAAGATCAAGCACTTCATAATTATCATCATCATTTGTCTTTATTCACCATCACCCATCACCATTGTTACTCTATTTTTATTGGTTGGATTAATCCAGTCTTAATAGAGAGTAATGATATGGTAATTTTAAAATTATAAGTACTAACTTTATCAGGTCATAAATAATTTAGTCTTATGATGGAAATTCAAAATAATGTTTCCTGGAAGAATTAGCTATATATGCCTTTAAGATATTTAATTTTTACATGCAGAAAAATATGTAGCTGTCTGAAAGCTGATTGTTCTATTTCTCCATGTTCCTATATTTAATTTTGCCTCTATATCGAAGAATGTCCAATTTTAGAAGGATCACTTAATATTAGTAATAGGTAATGATAGCAAATGTATTAATGGGACCTACTATGCCAGATATTTTTCAAAGGTCTTGCGTGTATTAACCCTCACAATGGCTTTTTGAGGCAGGTAGTACCAATGCCCCTTCTCTAGGTGAGAAGACACATCAGAAGCAGGCTGGGTACTGAGTCATAGACATAAGAGCATGAGCTCTAGAATCAGATGGCATGGACTCAGTCTCCCTCTACCACTTCCTGCCTGTGTGACAGTGACAAAAGTTCTCCTCCTCTCCCTGTGAGAGAAAACAGAATAAACAACTAAAACTAAGCTCACCTCTGTGGGTTGGTGGTGACAGCTCTGCCTTTCCAACTCTTTTTCTAATGAGTCATTGTCATTAAATGTTTGGGGCTGTAATTGATGATAGCTTTTAGGGAATATTTTAGTGTCTTTATAATTTTATTTTATTCTTGAAATTGAAAAACATTTGATTGTCAATTAATTTTAATATAGGCAAACATACAAATATTAGGCATAATTAATGACCTTATTATCTAATTGGAAAGACAAAACAATGCACATAACTGGGAGACTAGTATATAAATAAGTCTCCATGTTCATTGCTACTACTGAATGTATTCATATTTTAGTTCAAAAGAGAAAATGTTATCCCTTTTCTATCCCAGGTCAAATCACAGACATTAACTTGTTCAAATATTTTCCTACCTCTAGCCAGTGTCAATAGGAACCCTTTCTGTATCCATCCTTTCCACTTCCTTGGGCTCTGATTCTCAGTGCTTTGTGTTCCTTATCCTCACTTGGTGTGCTTTGCAAATACAAACTCCTAGGCACTAGGTTTGGGTTCAGTAAGGCTGGAATGGATCTCAGGAATGAGTCCCTCATGCCACATGGTTGATGTTAGGCTTCATTTTGAGAAATACTAGCTTAGAGTATAGGGAAAGAAGAGAGTGCACATGAATGATAATTTTGGAAATAATAGGACAAAAGAGACTGAAGTAATAATAATAAACATTTCAAAAGAAAAAGAGGCTGCCTCTCTTAAGAGACTTATAATAAGAACTGACACAAGGGTATGATTTTTAGACAAAGTTCAGAAAGGAGCAGGGAGGGGATAGAATTGAAGTTGGGAATATAAGTGGGGAGACTCTCTGAGGATGGGCAAAAGAGAAATCACTCAAATTCACCCCTTTCTACTTCGCTATCTATTTCACTGGTCCAGTCTCCCTCCCCTAATTTACCACTAAAGACCCACTGAAGATCCTCCTTAGGGTGGATCAGAATCACACAGGATTGTTGCATATCAATGCATCCACTCTGCTTCATATATATATAATTATATATATTGAGAGAGCGGGGGTGGGCATTGCTATCTAAAGACAAGGAACAAAGATGGAAAGTTATCTTACACCAAGAAAAACAGGATTTCTGTGCTGGTCCAGAGTTTTTAAGAGGCATATATTTTAAATTTTACATGTCAAAGCACAGTCCTATGAGCTTCAAAAGCAACACTCTGAGCCAGGGATTTAGTTACAGGTACCCCTGCCTGCCTTGCAAGTGCAAGGTCCGGAGTTCGATCCTCAGTACCAAAAACAAAACAAAATGAAACAACAACACACTTAATCTTAACTACTTTCTGAGGTGAGTAAAATTAATATTCCGGAGTAATGGAGGAGACCAAGAAGTTATGTAATTTGTATGAAGTGGAAGCAGCAAGGTGGTGGCTTCTTACTTTGAAGTAAATAGATGATCATTTTTTTAAAAAGGGAAACTACATTTTCAGTCCATTGTAAGGAATAGTATGTGAATTAGATTAATGGCTTTGCAAGAATTGAGACCCATACAACCCAAAACAGAAACAATTCTAGAAGAAAAAGTAATTCTCTGGGGGATTTGTGTCATAGCATAATAAATTGAACAGAGTTACTGAATCTGATCTAAGTTATTTCCTGGATTTATCAGAGTAGGCATATGTGGTAAGATTAAAGAACAAAAATTTTATGCTGGGGATAATGGTGTATGCCTCTATTCTCAGCACTCAGGAGGCTGAACCAGGAGGATTTCTCTTTGGGGCCAGCCTTGACATTTTTCTAAAGCTGGGCAAGAACTTCAGTGACTCAATTTTTAATTTTTTCATGGTTCAAAGAGCTCAACTCAATATTCACACTGAGAATATTGAAACATTTACCAAAGATCTTCTTTGAGCCAGAAAAGTTTTTCATTTCAATACCCCCAAAGCATCTTTCTTAATCAATTTATATTTCTTTAATATTTCATTTTTATGTGACTGAATAACAATAATAAAAACTGGCATTGAATGAGGTTTATCTTGTATAGATTCTGGTTTCCAGTTTTTTACCCATATTCTATTGTTTAATATGTCGTAATTTATCCTAACCCAATTTTATTAGATATGTTATTATTCTCCAATTTTTGCTATTTAAACTATGTTTTCAGCAATATTTGTAGTTCAACTATGTAAAACTGTTTGAATTTTATCCATAAAATATATCTTCATAAGTATAATTGCCAGTGTAAGAAATATGAATAGACAGCAAATTTTGCTAGGTTCCCTGCCAGGAATATTGTATCAATGTGTATTCCCACCAACAGTATATGTAGAGTCTATTAAAAGTTTTTAAGGTAATAAATTGTCACTTAACAACCTCTGAGTTCTTTTTAAGATAGGTAGCAGTTTTTTCAAGAACCAAAATCTCCAATTACCTATTTCTTCAGCAAAGGGAATTAAAATGTGTTTCAGGCTCTCTGATGCCTTGCCATATAATTACTAGGGAAACAGTTCCAAAAATCAAGTGAGATAATGTGTTATAAAAGTGTTATAAAGATGAGTAAATATTCCTGGTATTTTAGAAACTCATTCCTTATCATATTTTGGACTATCAAGGTCTCAGTTCAAGTATTACATTCATAGAGAAGTTTTTTTCTTCTATCCCATTATCTCCCCAACATCTATCCCATTATTCTTGTGTTTTGATAACACCATTATTCTGTTTATTTGTTCATTACATTATTGCCTCTTGGCCCATTATAGTGCAAGATCTAGGAGTCATAAGATCTTTCTTATACTGATCATTGTATCCCTGAACCTGAAATAATGCTTGAAATACAGAAGACATCCATTTATGATGAATTATTGAATAAATGAATGAATATGAATTAGCGGTGGTCCTATTAAATCCCAGAGCTCACCATTTA
Organism: Heterocephalus glaber; assembly: GCF_000247695.1. The sequence continues at coordinate 22,768,835 of NW_004624734.1, read as the reverse complement.
CCATTCTTTCTGGACTTCAGTACAACACAATTAAGGGGAAAAAATATGCTTGTTGGGAAAATAATTTTTTGTGATTCAGTCCAACATAATCTTGTAGATGAATATAATCAGGGAAGAATCAGAGCATCAATATCATCAGCCCTTTTGTTACAAATCTAAGTGAATTTTCCCTTGGGCTTACCCTACAAATTTCTGATTAGTGGTATCATGCTGATATATATGAGTTTGGTAGAGCTTTGCTCTTTGTTTCCTTAAGCACTGTGCCCTTTGGGTGCCATATTTATTTCCTCAGTCCCTATGATCCATGAATAAAGCTTCAGCAGAGCTACTACAAATACTAATGTCAACTTCTCTTAAGATTAGTTAATTTGACAAAGTTGTTCTGAGAGATACAATTTTGAAGGTATCTAAAGATTTAGCATATACACCTTAACTAGGAGATCATGTTTGTTTTACTAGAACAGGTATAGATTCTGTGTGGGCCCATGGTAATCCCAGCCCTTAGGCAGTGACTGGTACATTGCAAACATTTCACAATAAGGTGGAGTAAATGAACAAGATAAGCAAAGTCTGTTCTCTCAGGAAACCCAATCAGGATCTATTATGTTTTGGGTAATTCCTTTGAGCATTGGTGAGTATCTGGGTTACTAGCTTGCTCTTGGTTATATCTACTTTGAACTTCTGAGTGTAGACATTGGATACTATTTCACTTAACTGGCTTGAATTATATGAAATGTAATTTTTCTCACTGAGAAGAATACTTGTCAACTTCATTGATTCTCATGGTTTTTTTAGTTGTTTTTCTTTTGGTACCGGGGATGGAACTCCGGTCCCTGAGCTTGCACAGCAGGCGGCGAAACCACTGAGCTAAATCCCCAGCCCTGCTTCACTGATTCTCTAGAAAGCCCATGTCCTGCCTTCAGTGAGTGTCACTAAAATTTCATGGGAAACTCCTAAGTTAAAAGACACATTCCTGATTTCTGCATATTTGCAGTTTATGTGAGCAAAGATAGCTGGGTTGAGGTTACTTTGTCATGTCTCAATGTGTTTATTTTGAGCTACTTAACCAGTATAGGACAGTAAAGCCAGATAGATGTTGCAGAAGCTCTTAGTACCATTTGTTTGGCGACATGGTTGCTTCTATCCAGCTTGGAGAAACATGTGGCTCTTTAAACTATCCTTTCCTCATTTGAGTTTTAAATTTTGTCTTTTGGTTATCTTTACCACCTGATCTGATTCATTTCTTACCTATCCGTAATATTCATATTAAAATAATCAGGAAGTAGAGTCTCTAGTTTTCCTTAAAATTGTAGCTGTGTTCTCATTCCTTTGTACAATTTTCCCATGTCTAGTGGTAAAGAGTTTAGTTCACTGAATCAAGCAGTTTAGATTTATATCCTGCCCCAGCAGCTCATTGTGCCTGTTTCCTTATATTTAAAACAAAGCTGAGAGTAACTTCCCTAAATTGTCTTGTGAGTCATGAATTAACAGATAAAATGAGGTCAGAGGAGTAACTGGCATATCACAAGTTCTTAATGTTAAACTGTTCATTAGGGAGGAATTAAACACTTGTCTGGAGTTAGAAAAAGGAATCACTAGCCCATTCTGCATCCAAGATAATGGTGATGATAATAATTTCAGTTACCATTTCATACATACCTACCCTGTGCTAGGCACTGAACTAGATGCTTTGTCCACCTTATGCAGTTTAAATTGAATAACACAGTGAGGAAAGTGTTACTATTATTCCATGTTACAGTGGGAAAACAGCATATCACAAAGATTGTGTACTTGTCCAAAGTTAAACAGTTTTTATATGGTAGCATTCAGAGTTAAATCCAGTTCTGTTTTACTTCAAAACCTGTCCACTTACCCACTATGCCATTGCAGAAGATTGTCGCTTCTGGAATATTCTTTCCCTGGGTCTTAGTCTTCTTATAGCTAAACTCTATTGGGTATTCCAGAGGAATTAAAAACCCCTGCCTTCATCACATTCAAAGGCAATCCACCCCCACCAAAACATTTTTGTGAGCTTCATCAAATATAATCCAAAAGTGAATAAACTCTTTTTAAAGATATCTGCAGGTAAAAACAACCACTCTACACCAGTTCTACCACAAATTTAACATTAACTTCATCATTTTCCCTGGTAGTGCTCTAGGCATTTACGAATTAAAATGTTTGAGGCTGGATTTGTCAAGAAACAAATATTAATTTTGTTTTGTTTTAGGAGTTGTTTCTGGTATTTTTGTTTTTCCTTCAATTTGCTTTTCCTTTCTCCAGTCTTGACTTGAATGGTGACTTCCTGTGCATGTTCAGGAACCTGTGGCAAATGGAACAAGCTTAGTGATTTGTCTGCCACTCTTCGGATGTTAATGTTGCCTCTCAGCAGCCAGGAAAACAGATCAAGCCCCCTGTGAGCATCCTTGGGTCTGGGCTGCAGCTGTAGTCACCAAAGTGCAGTTTTTACTGTTGGCATTTTTGCCACCTGTTAAGGGTAATAGCCATCTAAAGGACAAATCCCCCTGTCTGTGATTTTTCTTTCTAGGCTTCACTAGAGAAAGACTGTGGAATGATTTATTCCTCCGTATGTGTAAAGCTACAGTGTATTCTCAGATGCAGAGTTTTGGCCTCTGATACTTGGTGCTCTTAGGTTAATCCATTAACTTGCCTAGGGGAAGAGGACAGGGAAGATAGATGAAGGTGTTATGAAAACAGAGGTGAGAGAATCTCAAAAAAATCCCAAGGACCGCCTCTTCCTCTGTGTTTCCATCTGCTTCTGGGAAGTTCTTTACAGTAAACTGGGCCTATTAATAGCTATCCTTGCTACCTGTAATTTTAAATAAAACCAGTTTTTTCTCACTGCATGGATATAATAGATAATTCATCCGTCTCCCTGCATTCCCCTCCAAAGAAGACAGAAGACAGGCATAATACGTACACACAGAAATGGTTTTGTATTCAAATGATTGTGCAAAAACAAAGCTATGTAAATGTTTCCACCTCTGGTCTTCTTGGAGCCTTAAAAAAAGTCACTCATGAATTTCTAGGAGGAACATGTAGCATGGCACATTCCCCAAATTTATTTGTCCTTGAAATGCATTTTTCGTAGAATTTTGAGGAGCTAAAATCAATAGAATACCTTTTGGATGGAATTGGACTAGATTACTTTCATTGTATTTTTGCAATTTAGCTTATGCAGTTATCTTGTTGCTTTAGTAAACTGGCTTATTAATACAAGTGAAAAATTATAATATTTTTCAGGATGCAAATATAATTTCATAGTAACTACCAGAAGTTGTGGTTCCAAGATACAAGAGCATTATCTTATAGGCACTCTATTTTCCTCCTCACCTTAATTACTTCCCCATTCTTATAAAACCATGAGTATACCTAAAAAGAGAAAAACAAAATGATACAGGTACATATAACTGTAAGTGGACAGGTGTGTGAGTTACACTGTATGCAGTCATTTGTAGTTGGGCCTTCTTAATGAGATCACAAAATAACTATATGCAAAGTGAACATATCTTGGAGTTCTCATTGGGTGATTTTTGGAGTTATTTTTCCTTTTCAATTAACAAGTGCAATTTACTATACTCACGGAATCTGCATAAATGTATGGAGTCAGAATCTAGTAGTAAAAATACAATATAATTTTTTTATACTGATGATTGAAGTCTAGGATTTCACACCAGCCTATATTTCCAACCCCTTTTAAATTTTTTTATTACTTTTGAAACAGGATCTCACTAAGTTGCCAACCTATCCAAAATGGGCTGGAACTTGCAGTTCTCCAATCTGAGCCTCCCAGAGTGCTGTGATTACAGGTGTGTGCCACCATGCCTAGCTTACAATGTAATGTTTTTTAATGTATCATTTAGTACACCATGTCACAAATTAAAGAATCAATGAAAAGCATAAAGAAGTGCCTAAAGGGAGATTCTTACAGTGATAAGTAGTACTATTTTAGAGCCCACGTGACAGGGACCTAGAGCTCCTATAAGAGGCTTCTTGAATGGTGCCCCAGATCATTCTGTCAGTGTCCTCCCTTCTTTCAGGCAGAAAGACTGGCCCTTGGGCTGCCATTTTGTAACATACTCACCCGACCATGTAGCATTTCTATTCTTGGAAAATGATGCTTTTGGTTTTAAGAGATAAATCACAAAGACACGTATTTATTACCTTCTAAGTCAATTTTATTAAAAAAAAATACTGAAATGACAAAGCTTTATTGCCAAACTTGGTATAGTCATAGGCACACATGTCCTAAGTTGAACTTTGTCAAAATATCCATTCTTAGGGTTTTTTCCAATTTTTTTCCAATTATGAAATTAATGAATTCATTGCCCTGCTATGTGGTGACTATTGCTGTTTCACACATTTAGAGAATGTGGCAGTGAGGACATGTCTGTGGTCCTCTGAGAGGGTTCCATGGCCACAAGAAGGCATGCCCTCTCTTTTTCAGTTGATCCAGAGCCAATCTCTGAGTTAACTCCAAATATGCAGGGCACTCAGACAGCTTTTTCGCTTATTCTGAAGTGGTCTGTGTTTGCGAATGCAGAATCTGAAAAGTAAGCAACAAGTCAAATACTTCCTTAGGTTTTCCCTTAATCTGCATCCAGATATAGCTGCATGTAGTTTCCTGCCAATCCTGGCAACAGGCTATCATCTTGGGTTCTATGGTGTTGTATAAATATACTTTGCCTTGTCTGTGTCCATTTGTGGAAAGATCAAATAGGTTCTATAGGGGTTGGTGGTTTGGTGATATTTTCAGCTGCAAATTCTAGACTTTTTTCATACATCTTTAATTTTCTTTTTGATTTCCCATTCAACTTTTTACTCATATTCTCCTTCCTTTTATTTTTTTGTACATTTTTTCCAAGTTCAGTAGGAGGAGGACAGCTCTGGAAAGAGTTTTAGGGATGTATTCTGAGCAAACTTCATATTGAACTGTACATATGTTGTCATTCCTTCTGAAGAGGAGCACTCGTACCACTGCATAAAAATGGCCAGACCCCACCCATCACAGGCTTAAGCATGTAGAAGGGTAAAATTAAAGATTTTTCTTTAAGAGGAGACCTCTAGGGTTCCCTGCTCATTCATGGACATCTAGAGAAGTGGGTGTTGGATATGGAGCAATATGATTCAATACTGTTGTGTTTGAGATCTTCCAAAAGACTCATATGTTCAAAGGTGAGGCTTTTGAAAAATGATTGGATCATGGGGATGCTATCCTCATCAGTTGATTAAGAAGTTTGACTTCTTCATTTCTTATCTTTATTCCTTTTATTTCTTTCTCTTGTCCAATTGCTATGGCTAATGTTTTCAAAACTATATTGAACAGGAGTGGTGATAGTCGACATCCTTGTCTTGTGCCTGATTTTAGTGTGAAGGATTTCAGTTTTTGACCATTTATTATGACATTGACTGTTGGTTTTTCATAGATGGCTTTTATCAGATTGAAGTAGAGACCATCTATTCCAATTTTGTAGGGTTTTTATCATAAATGAATGTTGGATTTTGTCAAATGCTTTTTCTGCATCTATTGAGATGATCATATGGTTTTTGTCCTTGGCTCTATTGATATAGTGTATTGCATTTATTGATTTTTATATGTTGAACCATCCCTGCATCCCTGAGATGAATCCCACTTGGTCAGGGTGTATGATCTTCTTGATGATGTTCTGCATTCTTTATGCCAGTATCTTATTAAGGATTTTTGCATCTATGTTCATTAGTGAGAGTGGCCTATATTTCACTTTTTCAGTTGGGTCTTTTTCTGCTTTGGGGATCAAGGTGATGCTTGCTTGCAGGAAATAATTTGGGAGTATTGCTTCCCTTTTGATTTCATTGAAGAGTTTAAATGGTAGTGGTAGTAGTTCCTCTCTAAATGTCTTGTAGAATTTGGCAGTGAAACCATGAGCACCGGGCTTTTCTTAGTTGATAAGTTTTTCATTAAATTTTCAATTTCATTGATTGATAGAGGGTTGTTTAGAATTTTTAGGTCATCTTAGTTCAACTTTGGTAATTCATACATATCTAGGAATCTGTCCATTTCTTCTGTGTTTTCCATCTTATTGGCGTATAGGTTCTCAATGTAGGTATTAATGATTCTCTGGATTTCTGCTGGGTCTGTTGTAATTCCATCCTTTTCATTCCTAATTGCATGGATTTGGGTCTTTTCTTTCTTTCTTCTGATAAGGTTGACTAAGGGTTTGCCAGTATTGCTTATTCTTTTGAAGAACCAACTCTTGGCTTCATTGATTTTTTGTATCATTCTCTTAGTCTCCATCACATTGATTTCTGCTCTGATCTTCATAATTTCCTCGCTTATGTGATCTTTGGGTTTGTCTTGCTCTTCTTTTTCTAGAAGCTTGAGGTTCAACATGAGGTTGTTTAATTGGGCTCGCTCTGTTTTCCTACTATGAGTATTCACTGCTATGAATTTCCCTCATTAGACTGCTTTCATTGTGTCCCATAGATTCTGGTATGTTGTATTGTCATTGTCGTTTAATTGTAGGAACTGTCTGAATTCTTCTTTCATTTCCTCTGTGACCCATTGGTTATTCAGAAGTGTGTTGTGCAGTTTCCATGTGTTTATGAAATTCTTGCAGTTTCTTTTGCTATTGATCTCCAATTTCATCACAGTATGGACTGATAATATACAGGGGAAAACTTCAATTCCTTTGCACTTACTTAAACATGTTCTATGAGCAAGCATGTGGTCTATTTTGGAGAACGACCTGTGAGCAGCTGAAAAGAATGTGTATTCTGAGTTTTTGGGATGGAAGACTCTGTAAAGATCTGTTAAGTTCATTTGTTCAAGAGTTTCATTGAGTTCTAGTATTTCATTGCTTATTTTTTGTCTAGTTGATCTCTCTATTTGTGACAGTGGGTATTGAGGTCCCCCACTACTATTGTATTAGTGCTTATTTGATTTTTCATGTCCATTAGTATTTGTTTTATATAGTAGGGTACACCAGTGTTTGGTGCATATATGTTTATGATTGTCATCTCTTCCTCTTGGATTGTTCCCTTTACAAGGATGTAGTGTCCTTCTTTGTCTCTCTTAATCAGTGTTGGTTTGAAATCCACTTGATCTGCAGAGAGGATAGGAGTATTGTTTTCCACGCTTTAACTTTCAGTCTATGAGTTTCTTTTTGAATTGTGTTTCTTGTATGCATCATATTGTTGGATCCTGCTTCTTGACCCATTCTCCCAGTCTATTTCTTTTGATTGGTGAATTGAGACTGTTAACATTGATGGTTATAAGTGATACATATTGACTTATCATTGTCATGACTTTTTGTTTTTGTTGGATTCTCCCCCTTTGCATTTAATTTCTTATTGTGCCAGATGGATTCATTCTGCTGGGCTTGCTGGGGTTTTGATCCTTGTCATCTTTTCCTAGAATATTGTCTAAATTTTTTTGGAGTGCTGTTTTGGTATTCATTAAGTTCCTAAGGCACTCTTTGTCATGAAAGCATCTTATTTCTCCATCCATTTTGAAAGATAGTTTTGCAGGGTACGTCGACCTGGGTTGGAGGATTTTTCCTTTAGGGCTTGAAATACATCACTCCAAGCTTTTCTTGCCTTGAGGGTTTCCTTTGAGAAGTATGCTGTGATTCTGATAGGCTTTCCTCCGTATATGATTTCTTTCTTTTCTCTAACTGCTTGTAGAATTTTGTTCTTCTGTTTGGTTTCTGGAATCTTAACTATTATATGCCTATGTGTAGATTTTTCTTTTAATCAAAGCTAGCTGGAGTCCTATATGCCTCACTTATCTGTATTTCAAGTTCTTTTTCCCTGCTTGAGAAGTTTTCTGCCATCACTTCTGTGAACAGTTTTTTTGGTTTTTTAAAAAATATTTTTTTGGTACCAGGGATCGAACTTGGGACCTTGTGCTTGCAAGACAGGTGCTGGAACTACTGAGCTAAATTCCTGGCCCTGTGAAGTTTTTCTATGTCATCTGCACTCTCTCCTGTTTCTTCATTCACTCAGATCAATCTTATGTTATTCTTCTTTGCATCATCTAGCAGCTGCTGGATTGATTTCTCATGGTCCCTTACTATTTTCAAGAAATTTTTCTTTTCCTTATCACTAATTGCAATCTTATCTTCTATATCTCTGAAATTCTGTCCTCACATTGGTTCATTCTGCTGCATAAACTTTCAATGGAATTTTTAATCTCCTGGAAATCTGTTTGCATCTGTTTTATGGATTCCATTTGTTTCCTGTGTTGGGGTTCCATCATGTTCCTCAGATCCTCTATTTTCTGTGTCCTCTCTAGATTTATTTATCATGTCTTGCACTATGAGCACAAACTCTGCTGTTATCTGAGAAATTATTTCTGATTTCATTTTTTCCAGATCCTCTTTTATTGACAGTTCAGGGAGTCCAGGTTTTTGAATATCAGATTGTTCCATCTCATTTCCCTTTGGGGTTGCCTTAGGTGATCTAAAAGTCTGGTTTTGAGACTTGTTTACATGTCTCCTCATTTCAATGAGGGGGGGGTGCTGCTTGTGCCAGCACAGCTTACCTCCTGTGTGCTGGGGGCAGTGGTATGGTGGCCCAGAAGGCTCACTTCCTCCTCAGCACTTGGGGCAGCTCTGAGTAAAATTAACTATTCAAAGAGCCAGGTACCAAAGTGAGAAGGTGACAATCAGTTATGCAGAGTATATTTGCAAAAGAATTCTGTTCATATGCTTATCTGTCATCTGTGTATCTTTGATGAGATGTGTGTTCAAATCTTTAGCCCATTATTTTTAATTGTTTGTTGTTTTATTGTTGAAATTTAAGAGTTCTTTTTATATTTTGGCTAAGAACCTATTATCATACATGCCTTTTATAAATATTTCTCCCAGTCTTTGGTTTGTCTTTACATTTTTATGACAGTTACATTAAGCTTTTAACTATAGAATTAGACAAAGGAAAGAACAAGAGCCTTAGTAGTTGAATGTAGAGGCTGCATTATCTTCTATTTCCCAGGTCTCATCTGAGGTAGAAAGCTGACCTCTCCTGACTTCCTCTGTGATAATTCTGGTGAAATAAAGTGAAAAAGACTAGGAAGTCTTAACAAATTCACCAAGAGGTAGAGCCAGGTCACTTACAGGACTGCTTTGTACCCAAAGAGAAGACAACAAACCAAATAGATAAAGATTTTATCTAACAATTTCATAGAGCTGGGAACATTGCTTATTGCTCTTTCTCAATATGTATTATGGATTTTCCACCTGAACATGAAGGTTTAAATGATCTAGGTCACATTGTTGAAGTATAGATTTTTGCCAGACATTTTTAAATTTTTACTTGAATATTTTCATAATTGTTCCTTTTATTATAATTTTTCCTTTTAGGAATTTCCCATTGTCTTTCCTTTTCGGAAGTCCTTTCCTTCTAAAGGAATTTATCTTGATGAACAATGTCATATTTTAATGCAAATGTCATGTTTCTGAATCCCATTTCTTATAGTGAAAAAAAGAATGCTGTTTACTCAAATGAATATAGACTAATGATGTTCTTGACCCACTAGCAATAGTTGAGATTATGGAGATGAATAAAGAACAGCTAGTTTCCTGCCTCTTTCAAGAATCAAATCTATGGTTTATATATTGTTTATCACTTTAACTGGGTATAGATAATCAACATTATGCATGGAAATAATAAATGAAGGCACTATTTTAGAACACAAAAAGGATCACTTCTCTGAAGCATGGAAAATACAGCATTTTGGGCTTTTTTCTGTAACTTGCATTTTTAAGTAACTACAATTTAAGAACAAATTACCTCATGTGACTTTACAATGCCTAGATATGTTCTACTTACATGTATGAAAGAAGAAGAGAAATGCTCTTATCCTATATTGATTCTGAATTTTTTAAAATTTCATTTTTGGATAAAAAAAGAACAGAGCCATCATCAATGGGAGAGCTTACAGAAGACATATAGATAGTATGTCGGTGGTAAGAGTTACTGTAGATACCACTATGACCTTTGAAACTCTTGGGAACACTCTCCTTTAAATAGTTGTGGACATGAAGGTGATTTTCCCCCATTATGCTTACAAAAAGAAGACCCAGAAATTGAGACTACAATTGAGGAATTCTTTAGCTGACTTAGTTCTTACCTAAGTGTGCGATTTCAGGAAATATATTCTCCTTTAGTGTGTTTCGGTTTATCTGATTACAAAGTGGAGATAATGAAATTTGGATTACCACTGCCAATATGAGGCCAAAATGATATAATAAATGTGAATCATTTGTGGATATATGAGGTCATTTGAAACTTCAATGATAAATCACAATGCAAGAAAATAATTACAGGTTCAATTCTCTTTCTCACTTGTGATACTCTTCAATAGTCATACTACTTGGCAGTCAGGGCAACACTGAGTGACCAAAGCCATAGAGGCTATAAGGACTCACTTGCACTTCAGGAAATACTACTATAACATAGGAACTTCAAAATTAGGAGTTGTACCTGGCTACTCCTCCCTCCCCAATTCACATCCCCAGAACCTCCTAAACTGGCCTTTTTGGGAATAGGATCCTTAAGATATAATTCATTAAGAGCAGGTAATACCGGAGTAGGATGGGCTTAGTCCAATATGATTGATGTCTTTATAATAAGAGAAAGAGACAGAGACAGAGAGACACAGAGAGGGACACCATGAGAAGACATAGACACAAACAGGGAAGGTGGCCCTGTAATGACGAAGACAGAAATTGAGAGTTATTCATGGACAAGCCAAAGACTACCATAGATTTCTGGCAACTATTAAAAGCCAGGAGAGAGACTAGGGCCCTGTTGATCTATTTCAGAATAGGAGCCTCCAAAATAGGAAGACAGTTGATCTGTGTTGTTTTAAGCCACTCAGTTTATGGTACTTTGTTATAGCAGCCCTAGAAAACTGATACAGGAGTCTCAGAGGCTGCTGAACCCACCTGGACACTGAGCAATTTCCACAGAGGTCATCATCGTGGAGGGGCCTAACTAGATTTTAGAAGCCACATAGTGAGGTAGGGATGAGAGCCAGGGAGAATAATGAGAAATAGTCATTGAAAGACTTTTTGGCAGTGACCTCTTCCAAACGTCAGTGTTCCTGCCAATTTCTCTCTGCCTGATGCTCAAGCCACTTTAATGGACTGAAATGAGTTGGACTAGTTCTGGTGTGGAAACCCTTTAAACATGAAGATACAACCAAAAGCACAGGGACCTTCCTTTGTATTTCTTGATCACACAGCTTCTCTCATTGGCCACAGATAATGTCATGTGCATGTAACACAGCATTATTCTACGCTTCACTTCCTACTCCATTTTTCTAGATATAATCTTGGAAAGTTAACATTGCCAGGAATTATCCAAGATATGGTAGAGCTATGTTTTAATGTCCTATTGCTGCTGTAACAAGTCACTACTTTTGTAGCATAAAGCAAGACACAACTATCATCTCATAGTTCTGCATGTGAGGAGGACATTATGCATTGCAGTGGTCTAAAATCAAAAGTGTCAGCACTCTGCATTCCTCTCTGGAAGCTCCAGAAGTGAATCTCTTTCCTCCTAGTTTGGGTTGGTGGCAAAGTGTAGCTTCTATATATTTGTAGGACGGAGATCTCTGATTTTTTCCTGGCTATAAACAAAGAGAAATTGCTAGTTTCTGGAGGCAGCCATATTCCTTGGCTCATGGGCAATTTATTCCATCTTCAAAACTAGCAACAGCTGGTCATGTCCCTTTTCTAGGAAGTTTTTCTAATCCATTATTCTATCTCCTTGTCCACATTTGAAGACTCATTTAACTAGATTGGGTCCAGTAGATAATCCAGGATTATCTTCCTTTCTTCACGTCAGATGATCAGCAACCTCCATTCTATCTGCAACCTTACTTTCCCTTGCCACATAATCTAACATCTTCATAGGTTCAGGAGGTTTGGGTGTAGCCATCTCTGGGAAACCATTACTCTGTCTACTACAGTTTATCTGCAGCAGAGCAGCATACCTTCCTACTACAACTGAAAAATGTAGAAGATAAACAGTGAGAGAAAAATAAGCTTTATTAAAACATGACAAATATCAATATAAGCAAAAAGGAAAAGCCAAGTCATATATGATATAAGCAATATAATTTTTAAAAGCCTATCCTTTTATGAACTTGTTGACTTGAAAATTAAAGGTTAAATCTATTTAATAGAAAATATTTCACTATTAAGAACATCAGATGCATTCTAAAAGGCAAAAAATGATAAAACCCATTATGGGCAATGGAGAATTGTTTGTTGTTCTATCTTCAGAACTATTTTTTGGCCTTAATTTTGACAACATTAAATATAAACCTCTCATTTTCTTCAGATTGTTCCTTCTAGTGAATCTCAACGGAATGGGAATTATTTTAACTTAAATTTTTCTTACTTAATTATACCCACTTACCACTAGAATTGGTTCATCTAATGCATTTGTTGAATCATTTACATATCACCTTCTATTTTCCTACTTCTTGTAAACAGTCTAATAATCACATTACTGATAAAGCTTCATGATAAATGGGCATTCCTTTCTGTGTTGGTTTCATCTCTCTTAATGACTTTACCACCAAATGTGGACACTTACTCTTTCTAATTGTCTAATGCATATGTCAGCCATATTTTGGCTTTCTTTCTTATATGCATTTAAAAATTAATATAAAATTATTTTTTAAAAGTTATTTGAAGAAAATTTATCAATTCATGTAACAATTGTCACTGAGCACCTGCTATGTACTAGTCATCATTCAAGGTACTGAGAATATACCAGGGATTCAAATTCTCAAGTGCCCTGTCGAAGTCATTGCCTTCAGCACATCTTGGCTTTATTAAATTTTCTCACCCTACTATCTTTATGTTAATGTTTGCCCACATAGATTTGTATGTGTCCTTATCTTGAAATCCATATACTATTTAAACCCTTTCTATTATCTAAATTCTATGTCCTGAGTCTCATTTGGCTGCAACTCAACTTTTTTAGCTAACTCTTTTTGGAAAACGTCTGATTAAGAAAATGTCACCAAAGGATTTGATATGGTAGCTTTGCACATGTTTGGAGTCATCGTGAGGTTTCATTTTAACTGAAGTGAATGAATTTCTGTAGGTGGGATTACAGCCATTCTAATCGGACCAGGAACAACAATATGGCTATAGAGCAATGTTTGTTTTGTTGGAGCCTCTTTCTGGGTTTCCTTTTGATATCTCCTTCTCAGTTCTCTACACTAATCTGTCAAATGCTTAAACTATCCCTGATCTTTAATGTGACAGTTAAACGCATATGCCAGTGGCATCTTCTTGCAAGGCAATAAGAAGACCATTTTTCAGATAGATTTAGGTGAATCAAAGCAAACAGGATATTCACATTAAAGGAAGAGGAAAGAGCATACTTTAGAAAGACCTATGGATTTTGATCCATTTGCCTTCTCAGACATTCCATTTATCAAAGTAATATGCCTATTAGGTGAAGATTTATTCAATGAAAATCATATTGGAGAGTTCGTATAAAGTTCCTTGAGATACCAAAAACCACTCCTTAAAGCGTTAACCATGTAACATCCCTTTAGGGTATATTTCTCTCCGATAAAGCTTTGTATACTAGAATTCACAGGGGTGGGAAGGAAGAATGAACACTTAGAAAACAATTAGTTTTAAATTTAGATATGTTGAAGAAACAAGATATTTGATGTTCTGGTGCCAATAAGATATTTGACGGATATAAATGTTCAACATCAAACTGCTTCATCAAAAATAGCTTCTTATCCCATATCAAAGGGCACTGAATTGTGTGTTGAATTGTGTCTTAGAAAAGGGTGTTGGTAGGAAGGGGGGTTGGTAAGAAAGAAAGGGGGGAGAAAGAGAGAGAGAGGGAGAGAGGGAGAGAGAGATAATTGATTTGTGCCTTGGGCTTGTTAGCAGAGTACATTAGCTTAGTCCACTGATTTGCACCTGGTGCTTGCCTGAGGTCTCCAAAGAGATTTACACTTAAGAGTGGAGATAGTAAAGTTTGAAAGCTCTTCCTATTTAAAATTAGACATTTAGAAAATGTAAATATACCACATTTTTTTAGACTGCTCATTTGGTGAAGTTCACCTTTTTTTAAAAAGTGAGCAGTATTGGCATGCATATTATAGCCTTTGTGTATATCAGTTTTAAATGAGATCCCAGATGGAGTTTTAGCCTCTAGGATGGAGCAAAGGGATCATCTGTTACAAGTCTCTTATAGATTAGCAAACTAAACTCCAGAGAAGATAAGAAAGAGACTTAAAAATTGCACAAATATTTGGCAGCCTGGCCACAAGTCAGACTGAGATTAATTTCCACCATGGTAGTTTTCTTTTCTTCCCTACATCAACATTATTGTTGCATAAATAAACATCTTAATTATAGAAAAATAGAATAATTCCTCCTTTTTATTAAGAGATAATCTAAAATAGTATGTTCTCCAATCTTCAGAAAGCATAGTATAAGATTTCTGTGCCTTTAAAAATCTGTTTAATTATAATAAAATTTAACACCTAATGGATCATGCTTCTCCAGAATGGAGCATCCACTGTGTTCTGACACTCAGCTTAGACTTTTCACATTTGTTTGATTTAAAGTGAGGTAGAAGGCACAAGTGGCCCTGGGAAACTTCAGTGTGAAGTGGTGTTCAACTCTAACCAGATGGTTTTACCTAATCATTCCAGTCCCTCAAGTCTCTGATAGTTATCAATAAATTGGATGGTAGATAAATAGCAGTGTCATGAAAAAAGAAAGTGCTGAAGGCATCCTAGGGGTGACTCTTCTGCTTGTCAGCAAGAGGGAGGAGATCTGGCCTGTTTGTCAGGAGCAGAGAGTGTGCTGGAGAAAACTAACTCCTGGGCAGGGGATGTGTCAGGAAGATGGATTACCCCAGGAAGCCAGGCCTGCTCTCCCCATGGGCAGCAGCACACTTGGATATAATTTGCCAGCTGTCTGTCTTGTCCTAGTGTGTCTTGTCTTTTTCCTCTGTGCTGCCAGCAACCAGCCTGTGCTGTGTAGATCTAATGCAGCCAGAGCCTTGGAGTAGCTAAAAAGCTGCTTGACCAAAAGGGGAGGGGAAACTGTTAGCAGTGATGAATATTCAGCATGCACACTTTTCCTATCAGCAGTCCCAGGAGCTCTCTGAGAGAGTGACCCTGTGGGGAAACCTCTTCAAATGAGCACCTTATTAGAGCATGATCCTGTTAGGTGAATGAAAAGGGCTGATTACATACCCAGAGGTAAGCCATTACGAGGCCCCAGTAACTAAATGAAGCAATCTGCTGCACTTTGTATCTGGACTTGGCCTGAACATTTCAAAGTAGCCTCTGGAAAAGGAAAAGGCTTTGGGGAGAGTCTCACAATAGACTAGAAATAAATCGTTTTCCCCTTCCAAGGAATTTAGGATGATTTCCTGGGTAAGAATTTTGAAGAAAGAACCCTGATGTGAAGAGGAACCACATGTGGGCATGACCACTTCACATAACCAAGCCAGACACTCTCCGGTCTTTGTTGGAGTCTGAGCCTCCCAATGTCCCCTTCCTACTTCTTCAAAGCCATGAGGGTTGTCTGGCCAAGGATTCTAGCACCACATCTCAGCATTACAAACTGAAGATGTGGGATGAAGTTTGAAGTGATGGCCATTTTATTCTCTACAGCAGTAAGTGTGGCATGAATTTACCTTCCACCTTATAAGATAGCCACATAGAGCAAGAGCCACATGTTGAAACCACAAGCCTTGGATGTCACCATCTTGTTTTGTTTAAAGTATTTGAAATCCTCCACAGGAGCAGCTCTAGCCCACTCCATTAAAAGTTCATTGGCCTTGGGAATTATTGTTCTAATTAATTAATATCATGGAGACAAGACCTTTGATTCTTCCCTCTCCTGCCTGCTCTCGACTTCACAAGTATGGCTATTTCACTGAAACCTAAAGAGGATTCTTGCCTTGAAACCAAAAGATTGAGTACTCATGAAGAGCATGATACTTGTTAGCAATGAGAGCTTCTTCATTCACTGTTTTTGGACATCACTTACTTATCTGTAAAATGATATGGCAAGAGTTGTCCTACATTTTATCCTTTCCTTAGCAGACAAGAGATATTGAGAATATTTAGATACTATAATGAATATTGCAGGATAAGCTATGTTTACTTTGGGCATCCAATTTGTATTTTTAAATATTCTAGAGCAGTAATAATGAGGTTTTTAGAGACAGCGCCCAAACTGCAACCCAAAACCCATTTCTCTATCACAAAGTAGCAAAATTCCAATCGAACCTGAATACTGATTTTTTAGTTTAAAAAACACAACGCATACATTAACATCTCTTGTTTTGAAAGAGAAACAAATAACATAACGTGCCATAGGTTTGCCACCACCATTCTAGAGTATTTTATGACTCCTAGCTAATTATATATAAGAAATTTCTCATTCTTTAGGTACATAAGCAACATTCACTTCAGAGCAGGATTTCCAAAAGAAAGACCAAACAATTTGATTTCCTGGATTATGTCATTGTGCTCTAGTGATTCTGTGATTGCTTTATGTATCCTTATTACATTGGAAAAAAAGAATGAGGTAAAATTCTGCTCTGAGGCTAAAGAGGGCTCTTTGAAATGACCATATAGATGAATAGACCAGTTGGCATTCCTTCCTTTAATATGACTACTTTTTCTATTGTAAAAGGCTGAGGTAGCATTTGTTTCCCCCAAGTTTCAGTCTAAGCCAGCGTGGTGTTTGTTGGTGTCAGACTGATGGTTGGTACAGAAGGGCAAGCCAGATATCCTCGCTATATCTCACCTCATAATCACATCATAGTCAAGTTTGGTGCAAAACGGTCCCAGTGTCTGAACCCAATGGTTAGGTACTCATCTGTCAGATACATGGAGGTTGGCAATGCTCATTTGTTTCTCCAGGCATGCTGCTGTCAGACTAGGGCTTCCATGCAGCTCAGATCTGAAAGATAAGAGTCAGGGGAACTCAGTGATTAAATAGTCAATATGTTTTGACTTCTCTTCTAATTTACCAAAGGAAAGAAAGCTTCTCTATCTTGTCACTTACTGGCAACTGTTTGGCTGGTCTTAGAAGCATGCCTTGATTTGAAGAGATAAGCCACACTTACAGCATAAATTAGCAGGCAACTGTTTTTTGAAATGGTAGTGCTCTATTTGGAGCAACTAAATTTCCTCTCCCTTTGGAAAGAAAAGGTTATACTGGTGGTCGCCGTTTGGGGGCTGGGGGTGATAGGAAACAAAAGTTGGCATATTGGCAGCTAAATAAAAAAGAAAACAGAAGCCCCTCAACATTAAAAAACTAATTAGCTATTTTTGAACTCAATGGAAGCTATAAACACTTAGGGAAGTAGATGAAAGAGAAAAGATGTAAAGAGTATTTTATATAAGGTAAGGTGAAAACTGCATCTCAGGAAAGCTAAGTGGTTTAGCTCATGTCACATGGCAGGAGAGCATTAGATGCTGCATTAGCTTGTGTTTTACTGTACCTCTGAACAGGGTTCAGGTCCCCTTTCATCTTGTGGTGTCTGTCTGTCATCGCCACCTCTTGCCTCTCTTTCCGTGCTCCTAGGCCATCCCCTCCCCTTTAATCTAGTTTTTACAAGATATTTTAAGTTCATCATTAAGACTCAAAGTATTGATGAGTGAATTGATATCTAGGTTTCTGCTATCTTGCATTTGTTCTTAAAAGCTTAAGAATCTACCTCAATGACACATCTACAAGCAGATTATTTTCTCTTTCAAATGTTGTAAAAAAAAATGCTTCCTATTTCTTGGCTATTGAGCTTCTCAACGTAAGAGTACATCACTTCCTACAATTCCCTTATAGGTTGCTCACTGCCAGTGACACCTGATATCTAGCTGAAGAAAGTCTTTAAATCACAAGTAGCACATCAGAGTGTCTTCCAGTTAGGATGACAGATCCAATGCACTGCATGTATGTGAAGTACAGATAAGGGTAATCAGATCTCGTGCTTCAGGGAATAAACTGATTACCTGCAATGGTCAGGAGGGCATTTTCCCCATTAGCATCCTACTGATACATGAGTCAAGTGCAGAACCCAACTTTCCTCTATCATATAGTTGTCTTCTAGAATATCATTAGAGACACGGTATGCAATATGAACCCATGACATAATACACTATACTTGGACACTATTTAATATGCCTCAGAATAAATAACATTTGAGACAGAGTTGTGTTTAGATAACTGAGATGGTGATTCATTAAAGATAAACTGCTTAAAATCTTTTCATGCTTCCTCCAAGGATCTCAAAGTACCTTCCTAAAATGAGCTTATTAATCCTCATGAATATTCTGTGACATAAATTTCATTACACACGTGCACTCTGAAAGCAGAGGTCCATTTTAACCAATATGTTGCCCTTATTGCCTTAAACTCTTATTAGAGATTTTTCTTCCAAGACTGTTGCTATAGGTAGAATTTTGCCATCCCGAGTTCACTTATTACATTAATTCCTTCAACACTTTTGAGGTGAGAGTCAACTATATGGGCAGTGGTAGATCTATAAAGGTAAATAATGCTGAGGGCTCCTTGGGAGAGAGCTGGAAAGTTCATCACATAAACTGCAGCATAGCTCAGTGTGCTCCTTCCTGTCTAGGTAAGCAAGATGCCTCTTCATCTACTGTCACTTTATTGTACTGATCTTTGTCGCAGATTCGTGCCTTTGACACAGATAAACCGAGTCTGACTATTAATTTGATGTTCAGGCCCTATAGTGGATTCTAGCTATCTTGGTTGGCATTTAGAGAGACTTGGCCATTTTCTACCTTAGAAAACCCTTGGGGAAACTTGGGATCTTTTGAAAACTGGAGTGGTCTGGAGATGTCTAGTACACTTTAGAGACAAGCGCTGTATTGATCATACAAAGATGAGAGAAAATAACAGGAGACACTTTTGAACTATCTAGCTCAGTATTATTTGTCTGGATTCATGTTTTTTAATAAATATTCTTTGGATCAAACCAATTCTAAAGTTGTTACTGTTTGTCTTAATGAAAGACCTGATATGAAGGAATAGTCTAATTTTGAAGGAAAAGATTTATGAAATATTTAAACACGTCTTTTAAGGAATATTGTTATGGTTAGAAAAGAGGAAATACTTTCAACTTTGGGAAAAGGGGCCAGTTTAGTACCTAAAGGTTTATACTATGTTAAGAAACAAAATCATACTCACAGATAGTACACATCTTCAGTCTAGCATTAGATACACTAATAGCTGTGAAAATATTGGTGGCCTCACTTGAAGAAAAAAGTCATTAGACTCCTATTTCCCAAAATACTTTCCCCTATTATTATTAAATATTAATATTATGGTATGGTTCTTGAAAATTAAAGCAAGGAACATATTCAGTGCCATATATATACACACATATATATGTATATATATGTTTTTTGTTCAAGAGACAGACTAGAGGGAGAGGGAGAGAGAGAGAGTTGCTTTGTAATACCACTCTATCTCTTAGGTATTCAAAGTACATATTAGTAAATTAAAGTTTCTGCAAAATCTTGCAATAAATATATCTTTTTAAATTCATTTAATTTAAGACTTCCAAAATGCATTTGACCATTCACTTGTGTAACATCCATTAGTAGAATGGGAACACACTTTAGCAAATACTACACTAGAGGAAAAGAACAACCTGAAATGAGGGAATCCAGCTAAATAGAGTGCTCAATTGTATTAATTAGTTATATTGTGTTTTATGCAGAGTTCCTTTATAGTCAGTTTGTCATGTGCATTAAAATATTACTTAAACAATTTTTAAAAATATAAGCCATTTCTGAAAGATATTAAATATGCTTTAAAATGGCAAACTGTAGTGATTTTCCCCTCCTACTTTGTCTTCTAGTTCTGAAGCTCTCTTCAATATTTGATTTTTGAAAGATCAATTTACATTCAATTGTTTAGGACATTTTCATGTATTCTGCAAGATAGTGTGCCTATGTTTGTGCAAGTAAGGGGCAACACCCCCCTACTTTTGAGTATCCAATGAAAACTACAGTATGTGACAGTAGAAGATCATAATAGGGGAGAAATATAGGCAATCTTTATGGTTTTTTTGGGTTGCTGTGAGATTTGGCCATGAAGCAACCTCTGTGATTCTTACTGTATCATCAAAATGGCCTTTACTTCCCACTACCTGAGGGGAAAGTCTGAAGTTTGAATAAACCTCTTTTTGTAATTTAAAAGAAGTTGCCCTCATTTCTAGCCAATATCTCTCATCTATATCTGATCCTACTCAGTAACGTCTTTCGATTAGATCTTGTCATTTTTACATCTGCTTCTCTGTCCCCTATTCACTTTGTTCTCTACAGGAAGGACACTGTCAACATTGGTTATATTTGACTAAAAAATCCACTAAGAGAAAAATAATTGTGAAAGAAAAACTCAGGTCAAAAGAAAGGTAAAGACACATAGTATATCTTTATTCCAGTGTGGATTTATATAAACTGTATTAAAAAACAATCAGGAGGGGCCAGAGATTTAGCTCAGTGTTTTTGCCACTTGCCTTGCAAGCGCAAGGTCCTGAGTTCGATCCCAGTACAAAAACAAAAAATCAAAAAACAATCAGGAGACACAGTGATTAGGTATGGAAGTGTAACTCTGTAATGAATGAATGCCAAAGAATAAGGGCTATACTCATGCTCTCCAGATCTTATCTCCTGAAGCACTCTGAAGAAAGCCAAGAACTAAGATCATTTAGAATTCAGTCATAGGATTCCTATTCAGATACTGTGGAATTCTTTGTTTTTACTTCATAAAGAACTATGATATCTAATTATTGTTTGATGTTTGACAATCCCAAATACCAGCTCCTCAAAGTAACAGTCTCTGAAATTCCCAACAATTATAGAATTTAGGCTGATAGAAATTTTCTGTGCATTTGATTCAGAAAAAAAAGCACATCTCATTGATATTTTCTCATGATGCCATGAGTAAAAGTAGAAAAACATGTCTGGCTGAAGCTGTGAAAGGTGAGATACATTTATAAATCTAGGATATTGACTTTCCAAATTAGTGTCAAATCCAGGTGCCATATACACATGGGGTTGCACTCACCTTTCCATGCCCACACATTTATAAAAGAAAACACTCTGTGTTATTTCTGGGTACTAAATTTATGAAACACAGAGAGAGTATCAGGTTTGTCCACACTTAAGTGTGTACATTTGTAAATGAATCATAACCTGCTGATAGGTGCTAGACACTATTACTATAATTTTTCTTTAATATACAAAGCACTCAGTAGTTTAGAAGAACATTTTCAAGCATATGAAAACTCTCTTCTTTCCATCAGGATTAGTGATAGTAATAAACTGCATATTAAGTATTACCTGGGGTAGAGAAATTTAAATCTACCTTTTTGCCTGGAGGTTGCTTCTTCTTATTAAAGTGTCTAAATCTGTGCATCATAAAGTGACACAAACCAAGTTTCCTCCTCTTTCATTTATATCTGCTAAAAATTCACTGCTTGCAAACACATATATGTTTGTAGATATATATACAATTTGCTTCACACTAATTATACTGCAGGATGTCACAAGGGTGTTGTTATCTTCTTTTTTCCTTCTAATGTTTTGTTAAATTTCAGTGGAAGCTTGAAAAATTAATTAAAATCAAGTTGTGTCTCAACATTTCACTGCGGTAGGAGAATGCAGAACAGGGGAAAAGAATAGCAGTGAGTCAATTGGATGAGACTCAGATGCTTGTTTTAAAAAAAAGGATCAGAGCTTGTCCAGATTCTATTTTGAGTATTGTAAGGGCTTAATAGCTAGCTGCAGTGATACATTTATTAAGATTACAAATTGCAAAATTGGTGGTTGAAGATAACAAAGAAGATGACAGGTAGCTTGAGATATTAGAAACAGAGAACTATCTAAATGCAACACTACCTGAAAGAATGCAAATGAATAGAGCCAAAGGGGAGAAAATAATAATCTGAGAGACAGATATTCATTAGATGATATGCTCAGAGAGGCAATGGGTTTGGCTACAAGAATGGGCAGGCGAGGAGGTGTTTTTTGGCTCCTTTCCCTCTCTTTCTATTGGGAGATCCAAGACAGACAAGACGTTCCCTCATTTATCCACTCTGCCTTTCTTTCACACATCTATATTGAGTATCTGTTGTAGCCCACATATTAAGAGATGAGGGGAAGCAAAGAAATATAACTTATGTACCACACCCTGGAGGAATTTATGACCAATAGAGGTAAAAGGAAGATGCAAAAAAGAGCACGAGATCTGGATTTTAAAAATGAAGGCTTTATTCATGGAGTAAAGTCCTTACCCTGTCTTTTAACACACAGGACCATTAACCACTCATCATCAGTTTTCTATTCTGTGAAAGGGAGAAAATGATTATGCCTGCCTCAGGAGGACATTGTGAGGATTAAATGTGGTGGTTAATGGAAAGGTCCTCAAAATTATCCAACTGCTTACACCAGCTAATCTTCCTTATCAACCTGACTCAACTGATTCCTGGTGAAGCAACTGTGTCAGGGGGCACTGTTCTCATAAGTGGATTAATGTGCAGAGCTGAATGCACTGTTAGGAGGCGGGGCTGGTTAGAGTGGTGGGTCACAGTGGGCATGGGTATGGTGGGCACATCTCTCATTGGTTCTCTTCCCCTGTGCTCTGCTTCTTGGCCAACACGAAGTGTGTAGCTTTGCTCCACCATAACTTTCCACCATGATGCTTTTGTTTTGTAGCCAGCTGACCAAGGATTGAAACCTCTGAAATTAAGAAAACAAAATTTCCTCCCTTAATTTCTGGGTTTCAAGTATTTTGTCCAAGCAAGAGAAATCTGACCAATAAGTGCAAAAATGACCTAATGTTGATTAATTCCAATTCTATACTAGAGCCATGTTACAAAGCAGTCAGAGAAATAGAATGGAAATTGTATGGAAAGAATGATGAACAGAAGGAAGTCATTACATTTATATATGTATATATATTATACACAGTCAGATTCATGGGTGTGCAACTTGTATAGGTGCAGGCTCTTCTTCTTACATGCAGAAGGGGCTGTGATTTGGCTAATATTCTGCTGTGACCATCTTGAAATATCCCACGTTCTCAAACCCCATGTAATTAACATTCCTCTGTGCTATTTGAGGCCCTGTTTAAAATTGCTGTAAGAGGTTTGCTTCCACCAGACATATTTTACATCCTGGCTAGGCTTTATTGGAAGCCAAGTAACTTTAGTATAATAGTGTTCACAAATCCAGCCGACCAAAATAGAGGTGAGTATATTTTGCAAATAACTTCTGGAAGTGTCCTCTGTCTCATATCTACTCCATAACAGAAAAATTTGAATGAAAAGGAAGTTAAAAATATAATAGCTTGCCTCTTCAGAAGAATATACATTGGACATTCCAAGTTTTATTCCTCCTTATATGGCCTAAATGTTAATACTCTCAGAAGTCAGAATATTTTTAATACTCTCAGAAGTCAGAATATTTTATTGGATAATCTTTTTGCTTCTTCTGTCTTTTCCTCCTGTTCCTTTTTCTGCCTTTTTGTGCTTATCTTTCTGTATATATATATATATATATATATATTTAAAATAAATTAAATTTTAATTTTATATATAATCTGTATAGTTAGATATATAGCTATATATTCTCAACGTTCATATATATGTATATATATATATATACACTCAACATTTTAGAGCTGGCTTATCAATAATTATTTACTGAACATCTATTATATGCACTGTACAAGATAGTAGTATACACAAATATCAATGGTAGATACAGAATTCATTCAGCAAACATTTACTAAGGGCTATATTATGCCAGGCTCACTTTTGACCCATGACTGAGGGTGTAGGTTCTGTCCTCAAGGATCCTGAATTCTAGTACCTATGTACAAAAAACTATCATAAAATTTAAGATGAACCAATGCAATATAGGCCAAATAAGGAATTCTGGAAGTAATGAATCCTTAAATCCAGAGGATCACAGAGCTTCCATGAAGGTATTTCTATTCTATCCAGCTCTTGGGGATAAAGTGGGTTTATTCAGGTGAAGACACAGAGGAAAATACCCAGGTAATAGGACACAGCACCAACAAACACGGTGATGAGAAGGTGTGGGGTAAGTGCTAGAACATAAAATAGTTGGCTTGGTTTGAAGCATACACACACATAAAGGAATCACTCTGGGTAACAGCAAAGTGAAAATGCTTTGGGGCATTAAATGTTAGCTGAAGGAACTGAGATGTTTTTCAGAAGACAACAGCAAACTATTAGATAGGATAAACTAAAGGAGGGAAAGGTAAAAGGTAGAAATATCACATAGATGTTATATAAAAAATAAAGATGAGGTAACAAAGGCCAAAACTGGAGTACTATGAATAAGAATTAAGAAAATATCTCCAAGTCCTCTTTGTCACCTTTTTCCTTCTCATAGGCAAATGGATTTATGTAAGGAAAAGAAATCTACTTCCATTCCCTCCAATCATGCCATAGCTTCCGAAAATATTTTCCTTCATAATACCTTACATAGTTAGCCTTTATTAGGACTTTCTGACTAGTTCATCCTGGAATACAGTATGTTCATTTCTTTTAGAGTTCCTATGAATTTTCATCTATTATTCACCTTCCAGGTATTGACTAGTTGCCAAAAGACCTTTTGTAAATCGGTATTGTTTTATATTCTTTAAAATCCTTGGTCAAGACCACAAGATCTGTGGCAGTCTCTAGAACAGTGGTTGTGAACCCATGGCATGAGTGCCACAGCGGGCTGTTTGTATCATTGAAGGGTCTAAAAGGTTCACCATCGCTGCTCTAGACCCTTAGTGAGAAAAGAATAAACTCATTGATCACCAGTTAGAGAGCATGGCCTTTTCTTCTGCCAACTTTGTGGCCTCTTCAGCTTCCCTTTTTATGTGTGTGTGTCATTGCGCTTCCCTATGTCAGTCTCATAAAAAATCCCTTTCCTCATGCTTGACATATTGATATCATCTCACCACAGATAAAACACAGAGCAGTGTAATATGGGCAGGTGATGGGATTATTTGCAATATGCAGAAGTCTCTGCTGATATTTAAGTCTAGTGTGATATTAAACACATTACTTTCCCTGACAGGCATTTTCATTACACCCATACCATGCAGGTAGAGAATCTAGAAGTAAATTCTTGTTTCCCCCAACTGGGGAAATGTGTGTGTGTTTCCTTCCCTCTCTATATATTTATATTTGCAGAACCCACACTCTCTTGTATAAATCACATCTAAATTTACTTGGAGGGACTAGACAAATTTCAGAGAACCTGTAGTAAAGGTAGTCTCCTTTTGCCTTTTATCAAACCAGGATTCCTGTACATACTTGGTGGTGCCACATGGGTAGGTTTCAAGAACCATCCTGAGATAGGATAAGTTAGGAAATTTCTTAGGAAAGAACAAGAAGGACCATTAGAAGTTCAATGACTCCTTCATCTTAAATTGCTATATGTCATAATTTCCTCAGAAAGAGAATCAGGGCCAAAGTGGCTGATACAAATATCCATAGCAGTGATGGTGAACCTTCTAGAGACCAAGTACCCAAACTGCAACCCAAAACCCACTTGTTTATCACTAAGTGCCAACACTGCAATTAAACCTGAGTCCTGAGGTTTTAGTTTAGAAAAATATGGCCATTTTGATAAAATCCCAGTCAGAGAGGCACTTACCGAATTTTGCTATGCATGGAGAAATTTGAAAACTAGCAGCTGTTAGATGATTTGTTTTAGGAAGATAGTTGCAAAACATACTGGAAATGATATTTCCTCAATTGCCTTCAAGAAACTCTTTCAGTTTCACCAAGTTTGGCACCAGTTTTGTGGTTGGTGTCAAAGTTCCATCTGACACTTTAGGTGTGACACACAATACTTTCACTATGCAAACTACATAACGCTTTTCCATTCCCTTCAGTCACTCCAAATGACTCTGTCTAGGCCTCTTTGAATGATCTTCCACTATCTGT
This sequence comes from Heterocephalus glaber, assembly GCF_000247695.1. Next base: position 22,742,810 of record NW_004624734.1, on the reverse strand, counting down.
TTTCAGTTTTGCTTTTTTTTCTGTAGTCATCTTTTGGTGTTCAAGACTTGGGGTCTACAAAAACACAAAATTTATCAAGAAATGAAGCACCCAATACAATTCTATCCCCATACCTTAAATATTAAATACTATTAGTACTATTAGACTTAATACTTAATACTATTAGTTAACAATGAAGAATTGGATATTCTCTGAATCAACCATCCACTGTCCTGATTCTCAGCTAAGGTTCCTTTTGAATTTGCTGACCACCAACTCAAGGGGGCAATGTTCCACTGACCACCAGTTTTTGACCTGCTCTGAAAAAGGCATCTGAGAGCATTTGAGTGCATTTCCTACCTTGTGAAAGCTTCTGCTAAAATCATAGCCAGTCCAAATCCCCCCCGCCCTGCTCTGTCTTTCTCTTTCTCTCTCTCTCCTTGGCAGTGCACTGACTTACCATGAGAAAGCTCTGATGAGTCACAGCTAATGAAATCATTGTCTAGTGGCGCTAGTCCTTTCAGAGCATGCTCATATGCCCTGTGTGTGCACTGCTATCCAATAATCGATTGGCTGGTGGAGCAATGCTGGGATGACTTGGCTTACTTGTGCCATAGGTTCACCACCACTGGTCTCTACCAATGAAAACAACAATAGATGATGCAACTTGAGAATTTACCCTATGGTAGAAACTTAGATACATTTTACATTCATGTTTAAAATTTAATCCTCTCAGTAATGCTACAACTATAATGTTCATCTATTTAGCAGAGGAGAAAAATGAGGCTCATATAAGTCCTGTAATTTTTCCAAGGTAAAAGAGCCAGTAATTTAAACCCAGCTCTGTTTGAGATTTTTTGAATTTCTGTATCACTATATTGACCTGAAGCTCAGATCCTGAAGATAAGCTGCAAAAATCAGCAGGCCAGCTCCAAGGCCAGACAGACAACAGGAAAAGAGGTGCAGTCAGGTGAGTGTGTCCCCTGGCTCAATGGCACATGTGTCTGGGCCTGAAATAGTGTCAATCTGTTGTCCACTTACTCTTCCAAATGCCGAAGATCTTTCAGATACCCAGCTGAAGCACTTCTGTGGTTTTTTTTTTTTTTACAGGTGGGTTCCTTCTGTATTCCATTGGTGGGGTTTACTTATAATATTCTACCCTAGACCTAGAGCTGAGTTAAGGGCTGTTACCCCAAGGTAAAGAACACTTAGTGTTCCTTCCCCAGATTAGTTGCATGTGAAAGCTCTTCCCAGAGGAGTTGTAATTTTGCTTGAGGGTGCTCGTGGCATTTCTTTGTACTTCTGTGTTTTTCCTCTCCTAGTCTTCTCATAAGGTCATTAGGAAGTGTCAGGTACACAACTGAAGGACCAAAGTCTCATTCAGTTGCATCAACCTAATCTTGCAGGGACCTACATGCTCAAGTTTTTTTCACAGCATTACGTAGAAGGATGAATCTTTTAGAAGGAATTTGTGGTTTGCTCATTATGTAGTGTCTATGCTAAGACAGTGACAGTGGAGGCTTTTTACAGTGGATCACGACCCACCTGACATCCACTGTTGGGAATTATACCATTAACATGTGTGACCTTAAAGTGCTTCCTCCCCATAATTTCATTGAGAAAAAACAAATAAGAAAAATCTCAGTTGACATTAATATGACAAAGCTGGCCTTTCAAGCTAGAAGTTGGAACATTAGTCTTTTCTATATTCCAGACGAACAAAATGAGATAGTACATTCATTGGGTCATTCAGCAAACATTTATGATGACTCCCCACATACAAAGTGCTGTGTAGATCAAGACTATAAATACAATGGAATACGATGTAACATCTCAGATTCTTTACATTTTAATATTTCATAACCTACCAGAGGAACTAGATACAGTTATGGAGTCTATAAGAGGCCCACACAGGATACCAGCAGAGCACATTATCTGGATTTGGCAGATCAGGGACTCCTCAGAGATGGAACCCCCAAGCCAAGTATTAACTCAGAGTATGACATTCAAAAGGGTTTACTCTGTGTTGAACAGAGTGCTAAGTGTTTATATATATTAACACAATCCTATGCTTAAAGCAATCCAATGGAATGTGTAGTATCATTGTTGCTATATTATAAATGTTGCAAATAAGAGAATAGAGATTTAAACTCATGTTCTCTGGACCTAGAACTCAACTCTTAAAGATGTCATGCTATTGTTCACTATGGTCTATTGCCCTGGAACATCCTCAAGGAAAACTCATTCTTCTTAGAAATAATGACCTCTTGCCTTTGGGAAATAATGAGCTTGGTTCTTGTGGTTGATATTTTCTTTTTGGCAACTGGAAGTTAATGATTTGAGTAGAAAATAAACCTTTATATTTACATGCCTGTCCCAAGATCTATGCCTTGGGTTTTATAAGGGTATCTATCCAGAGCTCTCTTCTGTTGTCTGGAGTCTTCGCCAGCATAGCACTGCATTAAGAAGATAGCATGCAGACCACAACTAGATCATCCTCAGTCCCTATACTTCCTGGCATTTCAAATGGATCCACTAGCAAAACACTTTGTGTGCCAATTTTGGTGCTTTTCTAAAGACAAGGATTTTCTTTTATATTTGGGGGTGGGGGTTTCTCTCATTAACCTGTCAGATCCTTATGGAAATTCTGAGACATCAAGTTCAGCCTCATAATGTTTTCCTGTTATTTATCTTGAATGCTGCAAATTTGGCATATTGGGAGGTGACAAGGTTAGGCAGATTTATTAACATCCTGTCAAGAAATTTCCCATGACCAGTAGAGGATTGTCAGAATATTCAGTATAATTGATGGACTAGTTCTTAGCAGATCCGTGCTGGCTTCTTTCACACCTTTCCTTTACAGACAACAAAATGTACGAAGTAGAGAGCTCATTAGGCTGACCTTCCTGCAAACACAGTCTTTGCATGAAATTTCTTTCTTCACTCTTTCTTTCCTATAATTATTCCAGTTACTTGAGAAGACCAGAAGTGCAGATTGGAAGCATTGCTGAATAGGTAATGATTTTTACTCATTTGGATGTATCTTTTAACTCCCTGAGGGAAACCATGTACTCCAGGAAACAGGATCAACACGAAGCTGTATCTGTTCTGTGTTTCTCTCTGCTTTTATTGCTCAAAGATTAGGATTTTCAACCTTTGAATCTAAAAGCCATCAGAGCAGAGATAGTATTGTGGAAAGAAGTTAGTTAGTCTTTGAATTAGGACACTTCAGTCCTTGTCTCAAGTCGACAGCTTGCCAGCTCTTTGGCCTTGGGCCAGTTATTTAAACCTACTGAGCTTCAGCTTCCTTGTTTGAAAGGTGAGTTAACTGATAGCCATCTCACAGCATTCCTAATAATAAATGAAATGAAAAATGTCACAATTATTTGACTGGAATATCTTTTGATTTCTAGTTCTGGTTCTACCACCCCTAAAAAGCCTTCCATGATGGGCCAAATGGATAAAAGCCACTGCTGACTTAGAAGTTGTTATTGTTGCCAAAGAATATGCAACATACTTTGCCACCTCTCCATCACTAGGAAAAAAATACCTGACACTCACTATTTAAAAGAGTAGTGGTATATTTTGGGTTATGGTTTCATAGGATTCTGTCTGTGATCAGCTGATTCCAAGGCAGAAATGGCACGGCAGAAAGGTGTAACTGAGCAAAATTCACTTCATTCGTGGAAGCCAAGAAGCAGAAGCATGGAGTGGGACATGAAGAGAGAAGTGGGGAGAGGGATGGAGAGGGAGAGAAGGGAGAGGGAAAGGAAAGGAAGTGAAGGGAAGGGGCAGGAGGAGAGGAGAGCAGAAGAAGAATCAGCAAGAGAGAAGGCGACTGAGAACAAGAATACATCCTTCTATGTCACCTCCCCCACTGACCCTGCCCCACTTCCTAACAGTATATTCAGCTATGAACTGTCAGTAAATTAAACTACTAATCAGTTTAGCGATCCCGTGATCCATTGACTTTATGAAAGCCCTACTTCTGAGCACAAGACTTTTGAGGCACATTTTAGATCTAAACCACAATAATTTTATACCACTGAGTTTTCAGAATTTACAGAAACAGGAAAAGAGAAAGCAAGAAAGAAGAGAAAGGAAAGAAGAGACAGAAAGAGAGAGAGAGAGAGTATAGAGAAAGAAGAGAATAAAGAGGAGAAAAAGAGAATGGATGGGTTCCTAAGTAATTTAGGTCAAGGTATTCATCCTTTCCAAACCTGTTTCTCCATCACCCAAACAATGAGTAGTATCCTTATTAGCTCAGTTTTGATGACTAAATGAGCTTGTACTACAAGTAACCCTCAGTGTCTAGCACATAATAAATATCTAATAAATTGTGTCTAATAAGACTATTATTTTTGATGATAAGTCTTCACTTGTTGCATGCATGCCTAGCATACATTGTGTACGGAGTCCATCTTCTGACTGGCCCTGGTACATTTTGATTCCCATTTCATCTACTAGTTTGCACGGAGGACAGGGTTCATGGTTTTCCATCTCTGAACAATTTCCATCAAACAGAAACTTACGCAGATTGTTTTTGAAGGAATAGAAAGAAGAGTGACAGACGGAAGAAAAGAGGAGTACAATGCTGTCCTTGTAAGGTGTCAGGACTGTACCACATGGTAAACTCACACAGGGAAGCACTGCAGGGCTGGTAGTTCCTGGGGTTCTGGTCAGATGTTTCCTAATCAAATTATTTTTCTTGCTTTAAAATGACAACTTTGCCTTTCAAAGCCTTTCAGAAAAACTAGAAAAATACAGATTTTTACAAAATTATTCAAACACTATAGTATGTGAAAGTTGATATATTTTACCCATTCCTTTTCACCTATAGGTAGAATTGACACTCTAAGGAAAATTTTTCAGAAATTAGCATATTCCCATGGCTAGAAAAACAGCTAGAATTGCAAGGGGAGTTGAATTCCTTCTATTCCTTACACAGCTAAAACAATTTGGGCATGCCTGGGATGGTTTTGGCCTCAGGAGCTTAGATTTTTCTTCCAGCCTGGCTGGTTGATTCACAATTCCAGAATTTTCCTCATGCCTTTTTTTTGTCTTAATTATAGAGTAGCTTCAAGAGCCAAATAAGTCCCCATTAATGGGAATATTTGGCAAAAATGTTGATGGTATCAACTAACTCCCTGCCAGGTTCTGCTTACACTTTGTATGCCTGAGCTATAAACAAACTCATCCTCTGCATCCAGTCAAATTCAGCCTTTTCTTTTTGTAGCACAGTCCTCATCTTTCCCTGTGATCTAGAAATGCCCTAACAGCCTTCTTGTCACACACATTCCTGGCTTTTCTCATCTCATGGACTTCTTTTTCAATGTCAGGTGTTTTGAAAGGAGAAGTAGATCTTAGGCAATGAAAGATGCAGGTTAGCTCTGTCCTGAAGTTTGGTGGCAGGACTTTGTGTGAAGCAGAACTGGATCAGACTTAGAGCTGATTTGTTTGCTCTGCAACAAGGTTGGAAAGTGATTTCAAAGCAACATTTATAAATGGCACGGTCTGCATTGAAAGGAAAATAATCACCTGTTCTTGGTAAATTGGAAGATATTGCGATATTAAGCCTGAATTCCTATGGTAAAACTTTCTGTACTAGATCAGTAGTGGTTAGTTTAGACCTTTGGTTTAACTCCAATCCCCATCATTCCCTATTATCCTACAAACACCAAAGCTGATGACCAGTTCTGGTAATAGCAACTAAATGTGAAAAAATTTAAACACCAGAATTCTTAAACACACTCTACTCCAGGAATTTGTATTATCTGCTTGGAATCTGTAGGCAGTCTACATTGCAAACCATGCTATATATGAAATGAAAAGGAACTACAAGATTAGCTATGTAGAATAATCTCTCTTTTTCTTCCCTTGATATATTCTACTTAACATTCCCCAGCCTCTGGTGCCTAAATGTCCTTATTCTCAATGGAAGATGCTTTACTAAAGGATTATAACTTATAGACCAGAAGAGAAATTCTGATTCTAAGCCCTACAGTTTTATTTTTTCAGTTCTGCATTGAAAGTCACTAAATCGTGCAATGTTTAAGAAGAAATTAATGGAATATTTATTAGCATACAATATTCAGGCATCAAACAATCTACATGTCCCCAATTCATGAGACCACTTCCCAAAATTCATCAAACTTCCATCTGTGAAACTTTCCACAGCAGGTCTTTTTCTGCAAAGACAGAGCAACAAGGTTTCCCACACATATTTTCCTGGGCAGAAAATTATCACCCTAATTTTTTCCATTTCAAAAATAAATATTTTTCCTCCTAACTTTCTCAGTCTTATTTTAAAATGGAAACAGCCCAAAAATCTAGCTAATTGCTTTGTACTCTTTTGTTTTCGTTGAATCTATTTCCTATCCCTTTTTCATATTATGTATATATGTTTTGTATAAAGTTGTATTTACACAAATAAGCTTCTTTAATTTTTTTAAACTCATCAGTCCCATATCCTTAATCTTTCAGAAATCTGGTAATTTCTCACCTCTGTTATTCTTTATTATAATACCTTCAGTTGTGTGTGCATGCATTTGTGTATGTGTGTGCATGTGTGTTGTCCTTTATGAAAAACACTGCAAAGTCACATCTCACTACTTCCTACCCAACCCACTCCCTCATAGCTTGTGATGTTTGCAAAAGCTTATGAAGTATTCTGTTTCCAGAGTGAACTTGCTAAAGTTAATCACATGACGTAATTATGTCCACATGTTCTGGTGACCAATTTCTGCTTCCCTGTAAAATATCTGAAATACTCTTCAAGACCTCAGGTTGAATACAATTGTGTTATAAGGCTCATCTGACATGCTTTCTGTCTTGTTTTCTAGCAGATCCCATTTCATTCCTCCACCTGGATTTTAGCCTTACCAAATGATTTACAGTTCCCCACAAAGGTCCCACTATGCCTGCCCTCTAGGACTTTAAGCATATAAGGCTTTATTCCTGACATGCCTGCAATGCTTTCTTCTCTCTTCCCTTCTCATTGCCATTTCTTCATCTGGACTAAACTTCCCTTTCCTCATGTTTCAATATTTCTAGAATATTCCCTAACCCTCGACCTCCTTTCTTCCCTTCCCTGCAGAGCTCCTGTTTTACCATGTTTCCATTGTAACTTCAGTATCCTTTTTGAAAACTCTATATAGTCAACTGTAACAGACGAGTATATCTTCCATAGATTTCCCTTCCATTAGATCTTAGTTACATTCTCTCCTTTTATTTCAGAAGTAGGGCTTGTTTATTGTTAAATAGCCAATGCCTGATATAGTGTCAGGCATGTAGTGAATGTTCAGTGAAGTTGACTAACCAAAGAAAGTAAAAATCAAAAACTTGGAAATGGGAGGATCCTATAGGAAAGATGTGGTACTCTAAGGGTTTAGAAGATGAAGAATTTAAGGAAGGGACCCCTTCCAAGGTAAGAAAATTAGTGAGGATTGGTGAAGCAGTGGGGATAGGAAAATGTGAGAAAAGTTAATTGTCCTAAGCTCTGAATGGTCAAGGAGGGAAAAAGAGATTACAGGCACATACATAGAGCCATAGCAGTGTAAGAAAGGGCCACACAGTAGTGTCTTGGCTATGTATAAAATAGTTCAGCTACTGGCACAATCATCAACTATCTGAGAAGGTTCTGGGAAGAAGGACAAATAAATGCCCAGTGTCTCTTGGGACGTGTGATCAGTAAATATTTAAATTGAAAATATTATTACAGTGAAACATTGTTATAATTTAGATCTAGCATGTCCCCCAAAGCTTCATGTGTTCAGAGCTGGGGATTTTGGAAGGTGATTGGATTATGGGAACAATGGGGCCTGGTTGGAGGTGGGTCACTGTGGGCCTGCCCTGGACAAGGTATATCTTCCTCCCTGGCTCCTCCCTTTTCTCTCTGCTTCCTGGCCACCATGTTGTGAGCAGCTTTCTGCTATCCAGGACCTTCCACCATGCCATTTCTGCATTTGAGACTGCTGACCATGGACTGAAACTTCTGAAAGTGTGAGCAAAAACCATCCTCTCCTCCTTTAAGTTGCAGCTGTCTACAGATTTTGTCCAAGTGATGAGGAAAGTGACTAAGTCAAACATACATTGCAGTTAATCCCCCTCAAAATCTTCCCTCTCTTTAACACATTACCCTATCATTCTTGTCACTTTCTTAAGCAGTTTTTGGAAGTCCTCTTTAGTCAGTCTTTTTAGTTGTGTCATTGTTCATTGTGGCTCCTTCCTTGTCCTGAGTCAATTCAAAACCTTTACCTTTTATAGGCTTTTTAACTTTGGGAAACAGCCAGAATTTGCATGGTGACAAATCTGGTAAATAATGTGGGTGATGACACACCATCATATTTTTACAAGCCTATATTTCCACTTGGCAGCAGCATTCACTGAATTTTTGATCACACATCTTAAAGACACTAATGAAAGATGATTTCCAAGACTGCTTCAAAGAGTGGCAAGAGTGATGGGATAAGTGTGTTTGAAGTGAGGGGGAGTATTTTGAGTGGGGTTAATGGTAATGTGTCATTTAGTGTAATAGTTTTTATTGAAATAGACACCATATTTTTTGATGAGCTGTTGTACTGAGTCCTTCCCTGAACAAATACACCAGATATCAGGAAACAAGATGATCTCATGATATGATCCATGCTGTTTATAGAAGTCAACCTCTCCATCAGGGTAGAGAAGAGGAGATCATGAATCTGAAAGAAAGCAAACATATCCAACCCAATGTGCATGCCTAACAGCTGAGGAAAACCTTGAAATATAAAAATGTTTCATTGTTAAATTTTAATAAGGACCATAAACTTTTAATAAATATCTACCTATAGTGTGACTTCTTATGCTCAAATTTTCACTTAATAAAAAATGATAAATATGCATTAGTGACCAAAGAACATACAGAGAGCTAAGTACCCCTCATCAGACAAGTACTGGAGGATCTTAACACACAAAATAAGTGTCTACACACTCAAGTACACACAAAATGAGTGTGAAATCATGAATGACTGAAGGAGGTGGAGACGTTTAATAAAGGGAATGGAAAATGTGGAAAAAGGAGAAATTTGATGTATGACTTGGGAAAATAAATTTGCCTACTCTGAAAGAATGGAGAAAAAATGAGCAATGTGACAAAGATAGATATTGTAAGATTCTTGCCCTCAGAGAAGGAAGGAGGGAGAAAACTAATATTTAGAGTCCCTACAAATATGCTAAGAGCTTTCACAAGTAATTGCTTGTTTAACTATCACAAATCACCAACAGTATTATTATCCTGTTGTTAAAGAGAGGTAACCAAAACACTAAGTACTTAAGAAACTGGTTAGTGGCATAACCAGGTAAAGATCTCAGATTTACCTCTCAAAAACTGTGATTCATCCATGTATCATATGATGGTTTAACACATTTAGTGGAGAGACAAAACATCTATAAATAATTATATTGCCAAGGCAGAATGTAAAAATTCTAGTACAGAGGTAGGCTGTGATGCAGGAACACACAGAAAAGAGAAATCCTGATTCAGAATTCTGATATAATTTCATATAGGTGACAGTATTTGAGCAAGCTCTTGAGTGATTTCTAGTTATTTATATACCCCATAGACATTATAATGTTTAAGGGAAAGAACTTTTATTTTGGACAGCTCGCACTTGATATAATGTCCATCAAATGCTGAGTTCCAAAAATGAAGATGGGGAAAGTGACAGAGATGGTATGTTCCTGTAAATGTACAGGATGGGGTGGAGTTAAATTGAAAGCTATAGTGAAAATGATAGAAGCAGGCTAGATTGTAGAAGATTTTGAATACCGTAAAGCAGTGTTAGGGCCTTCTGTATGTACTCACTGAGTAGTCACAGAAGAGTTTTATGCAAAGAACTGAAATTAAGTGAATGTGCCTTAGGAAGATTTCTCTGGGGAAACATTTGACAGGCCTTGTTCAAAAAGAGGCTAAGAACTGCATTAATGTGTGATTGTATTCACTCAGATAAATATATATTGAGGCTTAAAGTGGGCTTTGAGGTTGGGAAAGAGGAGCCAGAGAAGAATGATACTGTGTATATCATCAATGCTACAGTATTCAGCAGTAAAAGGAGCCTACCAAGGATTACTTTAGAGCTTTGAGCCTGAGAAAATGAAAAAGAATGATGTCAATTAACTAAAATACAAACATGCAACTAAGGGATAAAATGGAGGGGTGGAAAGTAGTCCAGAAAATGATGAGTTTGGGTCATCTACAAAAGGAGATCCAGGAAGCGGTGATAGCTCAGATTATTGGATGAGATTATAGATCTAGATTAAGGGCTCCTCCATTTAGGATTAGGAATTGATTCCATGGATAATTCATGTGAGAGGAATTCATCAGGGGAGAGAATATGGAATAATATAATTGAGGGTAAAGCCTTGGGGAAATACATTCCCCTAAGTAGATGGTAAAAGACAAACTAAAGAAAAATTTGAAAATGAGAAATTTTCATTGCACCCTTATGCTTATTTGTTACTTACTTGACAACATCCTTATCTAGAATTTATGACACTTTGATAGCCAATCCCTTCTCCAAAACAAACAATAGTTTATATCTTATTGTATTGATCAAATGTCTTGTCCATTAGAGCACATAAATTAGATTCCTGTACCTCTACCTCTTTAAATGAGGTACATTTGAATATCAAGCTGATTCACACAACATTAATACATAATAACCACAAACTGAGTTTATCTTCTAAGATCTTAATAGAGGAGTCTCCTCAAAAGGAAATCTTTCAGTCTTATCAGGCATGAAACTGAAATCTATTTACTTTTCATTTGTTTTTCCCCTATTTATGACATTTACTTTTTTAATTACCTGGGACATTTGTATGGAAAACAAGATTCTATTAATTATTTTAGATCTAGCAGTTGTCATCTTATTTCCTATAATAATTATGCCAATTATTACCTTAATGTAGTAGAATCTCCTTTTAGCATAGTTGGTTTTTCAAAGATCTTTTGAGGGGAGATTAGTTTTAAAAGAGGTGTAAGTAAATAGAAACAGAATATTTGTATGTGGAGTATGGAGTGAAGAAGGGGATTAACCAGGGATAGTATATAAGGAATTGTTTTCGGTCTAAGAGGAAGTGAACAGGATTTCAGAGAATATGGAAAAAATAAGTCACTGAAAGAAGTGGATGAGACCTCCCAAAGCAATGAAAAATGCAAGAGATGAGTGGGAATTGGTGAAATCAGCAACAGGATTCTTCCACAGATTTGTGGAGCTACAACAAACCTTTCCTCTGTGCTCTGGAGAAATGAGCCTCTTCCCCGTCATAAAGTACTTAGATAACTTCTTAACTGTGAAGACAATGGTCAGGACTTACTACAAGAGTTGGCCAACACCATTCATTGATTTACATGGGACTCCTGATGTTCAGTTCCATAGTTGTCTATTTGAAGGCCCCAGTGAGCTTAGACAGGAAGGTGAGAAGATGGGATTCGCATGGGAAGCTCACCATGGATGAAGGTAGGACCTGACCCGCTGGCTAGACCAAGTAGCATGACTTGGATATTGAGAAAAACCAGGTGCTTCCAAGTCAAGCTGAGGCTAGTTCTGAACATCCTGAGATCTTCTTTCCTTCCTTTATCTATATGTTTTGAAAGAGGTTGTTTTCAAAGGAAGGAACTCTATCACTTGTCTTTCATGGGAAACACATGAATGAGCAGTATAGTGACAAGAGGAAGGTGTTCTACCACTGGCCGTAGAAAGACAAGAACCCTTCAAAGACAGTAGTTTAGGTATGTTTGCTCTGTGGGGTACAGAGTAAAAGCTTTTAGGATGGCACACATGTGGTTTGTAGAGCGTGCAACCAGAAATCTGAAATAAGTGAGAAGCTCTCTCTGAGGAATTTCTGCAGAAAATAACTGGAGAAGGACATCTCAGGGCAAGGCTAGACTTCTTGCTAATTGCCTAGGTGGATGCTCAAAGGATTTAGGTAAATTGTGGAATTCCTCTGAGTGGACTCTATTGATAAATTAATAGTTTTATCTCATGGACTGACTCTTATTTGGTCACTATGAAATCATTTAATAATAATAATAATAATAATAATAATAGGAATAGATCTTTCTCTCATCATTTCCATTACATGATCTAAATTCTTTTCTGAGTCATCCCTTTTCTTACAAACAAGAAGAAGAGAAAGATCTGAGAACCATATGTGTCCCAGGACATCCTAGGTACAATCTGAAGACCTTTTTCCAACGTGTCCTCCTGCTGCGGTAAATGGCTCATGCTCTTATAATGCATAGCCAACAAGAATGCATAGCTTGTGGTGACTTACCAAGAATATTTTGTTAATCCCAGTTGATCCTAAGGATTGTGTGACAGAAACACACTTTCAGCAGTCTGTTATCTGTTAAAGAAAAAAAAAAGATAATGGTCTCAAGTGATGAAAAAAATCAGCTCATTTCCAAAGACTATTACTTAATGAGGATGCATGGTGACTTTTCAGAAACAATTTTAGACACCGAAAAGGAATATTTCACCTTCTCACTCTGAGGGTTCAAGCAGAAAAAAAGGCAAAACCTTAAGCATGTTTCTTTGTTTGCTTCTCAGGGAAGCTTTGGTTGCTCTAAGTTTTGCAAAAGATGAGCACGCAGCCAGACCAAGAAGAGAACTGCCCTTAAGATTGGGCCCTTCTTGAAAGCAAAGTTCATTGTCCTGCTAGCTTCAGACCATGTTACCTGTCATTAGTTGACCGGGAAAGAAACAACTAAGTAAGGAGAAAGTTGCCTTGCATTATAAGGTTCAGAGGAGGTCGTCCCGGTGAAAACACTGCTAATCCTTTGGAAGGCTCCTTGTACCCTCTCTCCTCTCTTTTGTTCGTTTGTTCCTCCCTCTTTCCTTTTTTCCTTTCCTTCCTCTTTTTCTCTTTCTTTTGTTCTCTTTTCCTTGGTATATATCTCTTGATGCCACTTCTCTTCCACTTTCTTCATGTACTCTTGTTTAGCATCTTTGTCTTCACTCCCATGTCTCAGAAGGAGACTGTTAAGACTCATCTCACTGAAAAGGACTGGCTTTTTTCTTTGGGAACTGACCATTTAAAGATGCAACTGAATTTCTCTTCTCTCTGGAAGCTTTCCTGGATACTTTGACCCTATTTTGAAATTAAACTCTTCTTTTTTAGTCTTCCTAAGTTTATTGGACAGAAACAATCACAAAGTCACACTATTGGGAAGTGGCCCAGGCCATCTGGTTCTACAGTGCTGCCAGCCTTTGTGATGCTGGAAAGGAATTTTCCACAACAGTCAGGAGATACTCTGAACCTTCTCCAGAAGAAGTCAGATCTTCCTAGCACTAAGGGATAATGTTAGCTGATAATATTAGCTAACATGTACCAGTTGCTTACCATACCTAGGGTTCAACAGGTAGTGATTAAAGCCCTACAGAGAGTATAGGATTAGAGTGTGAAATCCAGAGCTAGAGGCATTAGGTTCAAATTCTATCATCTAATCCTTATGTGACCTCAGGCAAGCTATTTGATTTTTCTAAGCCACAGTTTCCTCATTTGTAAAAAGGGAATAACATGACTACTATAAGCTGTTATCAGGGTTAAAACAGATAAAAAATGAGACAGTAAAACATAATGCTAATTATACTTATTATCCATTGACTGTCTCCCAATGCTTAAATGTGATTTTCAACACCATATTATGTAGCATGGATCATAGCCTCTAAACTTGATGCACAAGGAAGGTGGTGGTGGCTGAAGTCCAATGAGACAGTAATTTTAGTAATAATCAGGACATCTTCTCCAGAAGATGGATTTTGCCTCTGTACTCTGGAAGCAGATTGGGACTGCTGCCTTGGATTGGTACCCTCTGTTTTTGAAGAAAAAAGTAACTCTATCAGAGTTCTTCGATTTTGATCTTTCACAATCTAGGATTAAATATTTGCCTTTGGAAACTGCTGTCCCATAACAAGAAAGTCCTTAATAATCGCAATTCTTAGAAAAGAGAAAGACAGGTCTTGTTTGGTTAGAGGCTAGATATTGTGCTGTCCTTATATTAAATGAATTCCTTTATATCTGTCACCCCCCCACACACACACACCTCTCAAAAGAACAGTTTGGCCACTTATAGGAATTCTATGAGGCATTACACAATTTGATCATATAAACTGCGGTGAACTGTTCCAAGGAAAAGTGAAATCCCTAAACTGTTGGAATAGTTTTCAGTAGCACTACTCCTAATAATTACTGTCATCTTTAGAATGTTGGTCATCTTTGCTACTTTCTGTACTGCCATTTAACACATTGTTAGCGATTACGGAGGAACTCCTCAACCCTGCCAGCTCACTGCTGAACCCCCAGTGCCATTTCCTGTAGTAGAGCTCCCCCTAGCACCTTCATACACCTTTTACTTGCATTCACTTTTTAAAACCCAAAGAGCAAATACTAAATATTAGGGGCAGATTTCACCTTTTAGGGAGATCAGCTCTCCAAAGGCTGATGTGCCTGGCATTAACCTCCGCAGATTTGTGCATCTGAGTTCACAGCAGCTCAAATGAATTGAGAAGGAGATCTTTTGGACTGGCTATTCTGCCGGAAGCAGAGCAGGTGGCTTTCTCGCAGGTCACAGCTGAATTAAAAAGTCCCATTAATTTTGTCAAGTCAACTTAATTCCCTTAACCTGCCAATGATGTCACTTTGGAAGCAGAGAAGTAAAAGACTGAGAACACTTTTGTAAGGCAAGATTTAAAGAATCTGTGTGTGTCGGAGTGGAAGCAAGTGCCTGCCTCCCTGTTTTTAGGTTGATGAGGTTCATGTCTTGGCTTATGGCTGAAATGAAGAGCTTTGGCAGCTATCTTGTTTGTATTTCATTTGGGTGGCCCACCCTGGCATTAGACGAGAGCTTCAGGCCCTCTTTTTAAACCATTTGTGTGTCTGGGAAGAAGGTGGTAGGCTCATGCAGCACAACCTCAGAGCATACTGCTGAAAACCCTCTTTGAAGACAGGGAGGGTGAGGAGGAGGTGTGAGATATTTTAAAAATAAGACGTGCTGCTAAATTCCCTGCCAACCTCCGTTCATGCTGAGTGGAGTGTAAGTAACAAGTATTACATAGTTCCTCCAGATGTCAACTATTTAAAGAGGCACGACACACCAGAAGCTCTGTGGACAGCACTTGTCTTATCTCTGGTGTGAGAGCTAAGGTGTGGTAGTAGTGATGTGGTGGTAGTATTGCATTGGGAGGTGGAGGCAGCCTCACAGAAACTTTTGTTCACAAGGCAATGTGAGAATGTGTTTGTGCATTTGGATAATGAGAAAAATTAGGAGAAGATATGACCTGATAACTAAGGAAGACTATCATGGCAAACTTAGCTTTCAATCTATGAAACAAGAGGAATGTCAAGAAACCCAACAATCCTAACAAAATCATCTTCTTATCTTTAGAAATTGGCAAGAAGTCCAAGGAGAATGATTTTCTTCAAATTCAGTATTACGACTTTATTGTTTTACCTAAAACAGATGGGAGGAAAGGTTGTAACCATTCTCTTTTGCTGTGGTTTTGAATTCCATGGTGAAAGACTTCTTCCAGCCACAGTAAATTGGTCTGTTTGAGATGTAATGCTTGGGAAGAAATGGTACAGACAAGTTTCCTTCTAGTTTTCGGAAGTTATATTATTCATCTTTTGATCGTAGTAAATTACCCCCTCCACCACCACATATGTTTTCTTATCATGCTCATGCTTAAAACTTTCTACATTACGGTCATAAAGTTTATGAACCATCATTTCTCATGTTTTTGGTTTTTCTCATAGAATTGGTTTTTCTCAAGTTTCTAAGAACTCAGATTTGATTTTTCTTAACTCAAATCTCAGCTGATATTTAATAAATGAGTTTTTCCAAAGGATGCATATTCATAAATTCTCTGAGGGTCAGTTTTTCCAGTTTTATGCATTCTCTTCTGGGCTAAGTTTTGGTAACAGATTTAGTTAACCAGCCCTTTATTCTGCTTAGAAATGATCCCAGTTCCTTGTGTGAATCAGAATCCTAATAAAATAAAAATATTTACCTCAGAAAGAAAGAGATTGGCAGAGAAAAGAGGGCGTGTGATTAAGAAAAGTAAGAGCCCTAGAAAAGAAAGTTTGTCTTTTTCTTCAACCTCCATGCCTGTCCCTTTTAGGGAGCAGAACAAAGTGGAGATGCAGGTGATGTCAAACACAGTGAAATCAGATGTCCTTCAAACCAGACAGGCACTTGGGAGGCACTGTGATCATGAGTTTCATTTTATCCTCACCTTTTCTTTTCTGAATTCTTCTGCAGGCATCCCAGGTTGAGATACTTGCAGAAAAAGATAAGAAACAAGAGTGCAGAAGAGAATCACCACTGTGTAGTCACTGGTGGCTACTTGTAAAATGGTCTCAGCATCCTATCGTTAGCTTGTCCCTTGTTGGGCAGGAGAGGCGGTGAGCTTTTGTTCATGATGTTAAATAAGGAACACTGTATGTCAAAAGGACCATTCTCCCTCATCTGCTGTTTACAGCTACAGGAGGTGGGGCGGGGGGGTTGCTGGTTTTTCTTCCAAGCTCTTCTTTCTAACCTTTTCTCCTACCTTCTGTTTCATGTGATCCCGTATACAAAACTTCTGTCTTTCAAGTGTAGAACTTTTTCTGTGGCTGCTATTTATAGCTTCTTCAGTGTTTTCTAAGACCTTTCTCTACAGGAAATATCACCATGGTTCTAACATTAATAGAATAATGCTTTCATTTTTTTCCTTGTGTATTTATACTTAGCTTTCCTTCCTTGATTTTGACTCATAACATTGGATAAAAATGTAGTCTGAGATTAATATTATTCTGTCTTCTGGATAAAACACAGAAGTATCTTTAGTACATTACATGGAAGTATTAGAACTATGTAAGAAAGACAAACTCACTTCTCCATCCTGTCTTCCACCTCTTTCTCTTTTCTGTTCATGACATTCACTCAACTGGATCAGAGTGAATAACTGATGCATTCAAGCTGTGGAGTGATATTGGTCATAGGTTGCCCTGAAATTTACCTTGTAAATTTATTTTCTATTTCACGCTTGTCTAATATTATTGATATGTAAAAATATACAACAATCCTATAACATTACCTTAAAGAGATACAAGTCATATTTCCTATAAAGAAATACATATTTATATCTCTATTACTTTACAGGACTGTAGCTACAACTGAGTAGTATGGTATGAATTGAAAAAAAGACAGACAAGGGTTGGGTGCTGGCAGTGTGGAAGAATTACATATCTTTAATAGAAGAGTGAAATAAAGAGATTCATTTTTTTTAAATTAATGAGAGAAAATTCTCTCCAATTTAGGGTCCACAAAACTAGGCTAAAGCAGAACACAGAGAGGCCTGTGTCGGGGAGTACTTCTGACGAATCCCTCACCGCACCCTCGCAGCCTCCCACAACATAGGTGTATATTGTCTCTGCATGAGTTAGGAGCTGGTGTTATTCTGCATTTCTCAGTTTGGGGGCTGAATTCCTCAGCATCCTTGACACATTCCAGAAATAGAAGTCCCGATATCATTGTCATATCACCACCCCACTTACCACCCACACTGTAACAGGGGAGAAGGGAGACTTCAGTTTGGGAAAGGGTTGTATTTTAAAGTTACTTTGTAAATTCTCAGAGCGTACATTCTGTTTTCCCAGAGAAATGTTGTATTCTATTTCCAGAACTCAGTACCTACTAACCCAGAATTTTCCCAGTCTCTTAGTCTAGAAATATTATCATCAAATATCTGGATATATAGGAAATGTTTTCAAAGGCATATATATTGGGGTGCAAGCAAGCACACTTATTTCCACTCCAGATTTGATTAATAAGATCTAGACCAACACCTATTTGCTAGCCACAGAAATTCCAGCCTGAGTAATTCTTGTATCCTTTATCAAGATGGGGTTTAAGATGGGAATCAGGGGCAAAAAGGGCCTCCTGTTAGAAAAGGATATGGTGAAGTACTGTCCAGGATAGGGTAGATTTATATGAGGGAACTAACAGGAGCATTGGGAACAGGGACAAAGAAGGGAGAAGGGGTGAAGACTTAATAGATGGAGCTTTGGTCATTAATAATAATAAAAAAAAAAACGCAGAACATAATTCCTTACAATTCAGTTCAATACTCTTTATTAAGTACCTGGTCCTTTAAGGCCAAGAAATGTGAGAAAAATTGAATGAATTTTCATCTCCCCAGTCAAGACCCTCTGTAATGAAGGGAGACAGGTGCATGTGCAGATTGGCATTCATGGTGCGCATCTGCTTGGTTCCAGACTAGAGATTCAGAAAAGAACAGCAAAGCAGAGATTTATTATGACTTGAGGATTAAGGACTATTTCGTGAACAAGGAAACATTTTAAGCCAGGTCTTCGGACTTTAACTGCTTAATACAAGTAGTGGACAGAAATATAATTATGTCCAAGAAGATGGTAAGGGAGATCAAAGTCAAGAAGCAGCAGAAGTAATTGAGAGATGTGAGAAAATGACAAACTCTCTGTAGAGTAAAAAGGGGATGGGAGGTAAGGATTTGACCTTCAGAATGGATTTTCTTCTTCAACACCATATATTCTCTTTGGCTACTACTGAGACTACAAACCCGGGCAAGATGTAACTCTGCTGGGGCAGAAGAAATGCTCTGGGCTTTGAGAATTTGGCAGTTTGGGGCTAATAATCAGGGATCTTATTTTCCAGTTCTTGCTTCTCCTCTTGCACAAATGCACCCAGAGCATCGTATGACTTTCAGATGCTGATAGAGTAGGAGAAAGGAGGAAGCATGGCCTTGGTGTCAGAGTAAGTTTCAGGGTATCACAGGCATCAGCTGGAGGAAATGCAAAATAGAGGAACTTTTAGAAGAAATGGGGAGGCATGCAATGTTCGTTCATATGTGGTACAAAGTCGAATGTACAGTATAACCATCTGGGTCACAGACTGTATTTCATAAAAGCACCATAAGCTCTTGTTCTCTTGGTGCCCCACCCTGCCCCACTCACAACTTCCTTTAAAAAAACAAATGAAATGCCCCATTCTTAAATGTCTTCCTAAACATGTACAGGCCTGCAGGATGGATGGTAAGAGCTGATCTCTGCTCACTGAATTCTGAGACACCAGGAAAAAGAAAGAAGGGAGAGAAGCACGGGAATAGTGAAGGGAGACAAATGAGAAAGGAAGAAGGATCATCTTTTTAATAAATGATCAAAGGCCTAGGGCATCTATTATAAGTTGAGATGCTTATTTCTGTTTCAAGAATTAGGGGAGAGGAGAAATGCACGCAAGGAGGCGCCACAGTATAGAGAGGCCCTTTGGAGCAGGGAGGTTCTCAGAGAAGGCAATGACAATATTATTGACGTGCCCAAAGATCTGCAAAAGCCCAGGGTTCCTGGGTCCATATCAGCACTGATAGGTACGGGGTCAAGGTTCCCAACTGCCTTTGTGACTTCTGCTGTAACTTGCTCTGCTCCATCTTTGCAGGTAGAGGGTGGGACATTTGCACACTTTAGTTGTGTATAACTGTGTGTAGGTGAGTGTGTACATGCCTGATATCTCTGGCCTGTTTGCTTGACTTCCGTCTTAAGGATGAGTTACAAAGGAAAGGGAATTCGAGTCGCCCACAGCCTCTTGACCATTCCTCAAGTGGAAGGACACAAAAAATTCATATTAACATTCACTGCAGCTTAGAGTTATATGTTAGAGCCTTAAGCAAGATCCCTTAGTAGGATTCTCTTGCTATTGCATGCATGTCTGAAAATCCCCATGTTATCATCCTTAGCATACCACATTCAAATAACATAATTAGGCATTGGGATAGGTTAAAAAATTCCCAATCTAAGTAAATATGCTAAAATTTAAATGTTATAAATACATCAAAACATTTTGGAAAGTTAAATACATGTCTCTACCCAAGTAGAACTCGGGTAAGTTGTTTAACTCCTATGAAAGCATGATTTGATATCTTTAATTAGGAAGAAAGATTTGGATCTTGCTTTTTACTAGTGTCTTTTATGTATTTTGGTATATATTTAGTGTATTTTATGTATATATTCCTTTCTAGGTTTCAGTTTACTCATCTTTAAAATGAGTAATAAATGAAGTAATAAAGGGTCATTTAAATGTCATTTGTGACATTTAAGGGTCATAAATTTCTTATTAACTAAAAAGAAATCTTTGGAATTTCCAGAAAAAAAATACATTCCCAGATGAAATTGAACAGTCTGAGGAAGAAGTTTTATAGAACACGTTCAGGGTGGACATAGTCAGCCATTATGTACCGTAGATTATGCACTGTATCACTCCCAGGTACACAATTCACATTGATTTTGATGTAAAGGACGCATCTAAGAGAAGTACAAAGAGCTGCTCCTCTTTATAGCAGTTCCTTGAACTGCAAGCTAGGAATTCTTGGACCATATAAGCTCTAAAACTCTGGATCTAAAAATCTCTACAAATGCCATTATTATTATTACCCACAGCACTGTATTAGTCTGCTTGAGCTGTTGTTACAAAGTACTACAGGCTAGGTGGCTTAAACAACAGAAATTTATTTTCTCAGTTTTAGAGCTGGGAGACTAAGATCAAGGTGTTGGAATGTCAAGTATCCCCAGGCCTCCTTTACTCCTTGGGTTCCAGATAGTTGCCTTCCCCATGTCCCTTTCTTTTCTTTTTAAATTTTCTTTTCCTTTTTCTTCTGTGCCCATATATTCTTGGTGCCTCTTCCATTTCTTATAAGGATGCCAGTGCTATTGGATTAGGGCTCCACCCTTATGACTTCATTTAAGAGATAATAACCTCAGTTATCTCTTTAAGGGCTCTGTCTCTCTTGCAACACAGATATTGATATTGAAATTGGTCATCAAGGGCCCTGGTTAAGTATGTGCCCTGGGAGATGGAGTAAGTTGAGGGGAAAGTATTTTAATAACTTATATTTAGTTTTTGTTTTCTTTGGGGTCATGCATGTAATCATCTTCACATTGTGTGAATCAAGCCACCAAAAGTCTCTTCCACATCTGGCAAGTGGGGTAGGGGCAGTTGGGGGTTACTATTTCTGCTATTCCTAGTTTTTATTTAACTGTAGTGGGAGCGTGGAGGCTGCGAAGAAAAGGTCAAGAGTTTCTTGTATTTTTTATGTATTTATTAATTTTGGCTCCTCCAGTGCCACATTTAGTTCCCACCACCTGCTGAGTAACTCCCCAAGCAAAAACCATTCTACACCCCACCCCCAGCTCCTCTCCCACCAGCATGAGAGAAAAAGAAACATTCAAGAAGAGGATTAGATAATTGCCGGCTCTTCTTATTCTTAATCCTTCACCATAATTCTCTGACTATCTAATTTGTTTAGTGACGAGTCAAGCTGTAAGTTAGTGGTTTTACAGACCCAACTACCAAGAATATACAGCACCACCCAGCAGCACAGTATCCTTGTGTCCTTTTCACTTTGGATGTGCTGACCTTTCTCTCTATTCATCTTCTGTACACTGACAAGGAATACATTTTAGGAAATTACATCTATCAGGCACAATGACTCCCTCTGCAATGCTTTTACTCCCACATCACACTCCCTGGGATGAAAAGGCTCACGCTCTGCCTGAATTGGGCTAAGATATATGCTGCTGAGAACTTCTGCCCTCCCATAACTCTTCCACCCCTCCCTTCTGAATTCTGTGTTTCTTTCTTTCTTTTTTTTATTCCTGGGGGATTCACAGTACAGACTTTGTTATCTGTATTTATTTGTTTAAAATTAATAGAAGAGATTTTGGTCAAGCCAGGAAGGAGAGAAGTGTGGCAGAGGAAGTAAATGGGTATAAGCACTCTAGAAATTATTATTCCAAAGTGAGGTAGCTCTTTAACTTCAGTTTTTACTATTAAAAATTTAAAAACCTGTGAATCTGCATGAAACAGCCAATGATTAAGTGAGATGCTTAATCTCTGGCAATTAATGTTAGATTCAAGGATTAAAATCCAGATATTTGCTTTTCTAAAGGAGGATGAGTAGTTTTCTTCTGACCTCATCATATTGAACCATTGGAAATCCTACATAACACAGTCCTTTTTTTAGTTGAAAATTTGGTTTAGAGGAACAAAAGTATGGGTTTTATCTTATACAACTTTCCCATAGCCTTCTGACTTTCAGTCTTATGCACAGTGCTTTTCTTCCTCTTTCACTTTCTCTTGTAGCTTAAAGGCAAGGTTTATGGTTTCCACTGTTACAAGTGCTATTAATTATCTCAAAGTCCTGTTTTGGAATATTGTTCCTTGATTCATCACTTTCATAAGATCATAGTCCAAAGAACATCAGAAGTATTTTCCCTAGCATCCATTGAGGTATGGGGAGTGCATTTCGATGTTATTCTTCATTTTCTCTGTGTCATGGGTATGGAGCAAAAACTGGAAATCTCAAAAAGTGAACATCTCTATTCATAAAATTTTAACAAGTATGGTGTAAATGTTCTGAAGATTCACTCTGACCTACAAAAAGGAAAGAGAAACTTCTAGTATAAACAGAGCTTTGGCTTCAGTTGTGATAGGAACACAAAAGTAAACCTTCTTATAGCTTGTAAGATTCCAACCATTAGATGAACAGCTCAAAGTTGTCTGCATATGGGATGTATTGTGGATTATCTATTAATTTATTCTTTTTTTTTGTACCGGGGATCGAACTCGGGTCCTTGCACTTGCAAGGCAGGTGGCGAAACCACTGAGCTAAATCCCCGGCAAAGTTTTTTTTCTTTTTTTTTTTGCACCAGGGATTGAACTTGGGTCCTTGCGCTTGTGCAGCAGGGGGCGAAACCACGGAGCTAAATCCCTGGCTATTAATTTAATGTAACCCATATTACATTTCTAATTTTTAGATAGTGAAGACACGCATAATACAATGAATATCAACATCTAACGCAAGTGCTTTGAGTATAAATTAACACATATATATGTATGATATGTATGTATATATCATATATATATATCATACACGTATATATATATATAATCTGTACGAGAGCACCAGCTTTGTAAGCCAATTAGTATTCAATAGCCAACACTCTGAGAAAATAATTTTCATGTCATTTCATCTATTTCATTTCAGACCAAACGTTGTGTCATATATGTTGGATAACCTGCAAAGAACATAGATATGAAAAGAACAAAAGCAGAGAATGAGAGAGAAATGTTTGACCACAGATCACTTTCTGAAAACGTCGCCCTAATATTCCATTATTATGCCAAGAATGATAATTAGAAACATATATGAATTTATATTTAGGAGAAATATAGCATTTCATTTCATTGATAAAAATAGTCATCATTTAATTTATAATCAAGCATTGTGGGGCTTTTTCTTTTTTCTAATAGCTTAGACTAGTATTGTATTGTGTGCAGATGATATGAAATATTATATAATATATTCAATATATCACATAATACATGGAAGAATAATTTATTCCACAGTACTTATGCTTTTTGCACTATGTTCCATGTATTCTTGAAAGAATAGCATTCTCTAAGTGTTTTGAACATAGTTGCAGAATGTCTGCTATTTGTGGTCTGCTAATAATGCTATTTAAATTCAGTACGGCCCTATTAATTTTTCTAGCTTACACTGCTAGTTTTAAGGAGGATATAATAAAACCATTCAATAAATTCTTGTTAAACATTTAACATGTTCTCGGCTTGTTTTACATACTAGAGAATGAGGAATGATTAAAGAACAAAAACATTTACTCCAAAGAAACATATATTTTTGTCTAGTTTTTGATTATGGATTTGTCTTTCTTAACATTCTATCAATGTATGCTTTATATATTTAGAGGTTATATTATTGAATGGATTCAGATCTAGAACTAAATGTTACATGTACCGTATTAAATGTTTTCCTCAGATGCCGTGATATTTTTGGCATAAAAATATATTTTGTGTGAGAACCTCTCTCTCTCTCTCTCTCTCTCTCTCTCTCTTCTCTCTCTCTCTTCTCTCTATTCTCTCCCTCCCTCTCCCAGCTTCTCTCCTTCATCCCCCTCTTCCTTTTTTGTTCCTTTATTTATTTTTGGCTAATAGTTGGAAAGTCAGTTAGAACTTGATTTAAGAATACAGTAGTTTTATATCTCTAATGCATTCACAGAACCAGGTTGTTTCTCCCTGGTTCCTGAGATATACTACCTTCAGTACCGATCAGTTAAGGCTTATTATGAGAGAGAAAATCACCTGTGTTAATCAGCTTTACAACACTGTAACAGAATGTCTGTGATAATTAGCTTCTTAAAAGAAAAGGTTTATTTTAGCTCACAATTTTAGAAGTTCCAGCCCAGAATGGGACAGACCCATTGCTTCCAGGGCTCAGATGGAGGTGTTGGATAGTAATGGCAGGGAGTACATGGTGGAGCAGACTGGTCATCTCATGACCAGGAAGCAAAAAAGGAAGGGAAAAGCATCAGGGTCCCCAAATTTCCTTTGAGGACATATCCCAGTGACCTAACTTCCTTACACTAGGCCTCATCTCCTAATGGTTCCATCACCTCCAAAACTGCTACCATGGGAACCAAGCCGTAGCACATGGGCCTTTGGAACAACATTTCAAGTCCAACCTATAGCATCATCTTCTGCCTTGTTTTTTTTTTTTCCCATTAAGTTTATTGGTACATTTTAGGTATAAAATACAGTTACATTCATCATTGGGATCTTGTACCTTTACATGAGTATCTTGAGTCTT
>NW_004624734.1:22651905-22715308 GCF_000247695.1 Heterocephalus glaber | reverse complement strand
CAGATCCTCTTTTGTTGCCAGTTCAGAGAGTCCAGGTAGTTGAGTATCAGATTGTTCCATCTCATTTCCCTTTGGGGTTGCTGTAGGTGATCCAGAAGTCTGTTTTTGAAGCTTGTTTACGTGTCTTCTCATTTCCTTGGGGGTGGGGGTCGCTTCTGGTGCCCACAGGGCTCACCTTCTCTGCCTCAGGGGCTTGGGATGGTGGCGGGGGAGCTTCCTTCCAGGTGCTGGGACCGGCTCACCTTCTCTTTTCTGCCTTGTTTAAGCATAATAACATGACCTGAGTTGACAAAAGAAAGGCCAATTTAATATCTTGACTGGGCTGGGGATTTAGCTCAGTGGTTTTACCGCCTTCTGCGCAAGCTCAGGGACCCGAGTTCGAACCCCAGTACCAAAAAAAAAAAAATTAAAATACCTTGACTAATATTCCTGGCAAATATTAACTAAAAGGAAAAGATATGGAAAATTCCTCACCCTCATGGCAGAAGTTAAGTCACATCCACACCTATGTTGCAGAAAATGGCTAAAGAAAAAGTAGGATGTAAGCATCAACCTTTTATTTTCTAGGACTAAGGGTTGAACTGAAAGTGTTTGCCCTTTCTTTGTTGGTACCAGGGATCGAACTCAGGATGAACCTTACACTTGCCAGGCAGGTGTGGCACCACTGAGTTATACCCCTGGCCCTAAGCATCAGCCCTTTAAAGATTGACTTGGAATGCTCATACGTTAATTGTATAGAACTTAGCAAAGAAAGGTAAGGTGATTTAGACCATAAACTCAGGATCTAGGTGGCTTGGGTTCAACTTCTGACTGTAGTAGCTATTAGCTATGTGAGTATGGATAGGTCAAAACCTGTGTCTTCTTTTGCTCAGTTGTAAAATAGAGGTAATAATAGTACCTGACTCTTAAATGCTAAGCAAATGTTGGTTATTATTCTTGTTTTGAAGCCACCATAAATTGGTTGTTGGTGATGGTGGTAGTTGTAGTACTGGTTGTTATACAATATTTGTTTATATTAATTCTCATCATACCAGTTCCTTTTCTCACTTTTTCATTTCTGCAATCATTGTCATCATAATAAAATGCATCCTTCACTCATTCTGCTAGAGATAGTGTGTTTGGTAAGCTTTGCCAAACTTTGTTTATTTGAAAATGCCTTAAATATCCCTCCACTTTTAGAAGATTTGCCTAAATATATACATCTAGATTAACAAGCATTTTTTTCAGCCAGGGACTTAGCTCAGTGGTTCCTGTGCCTGCCGCACAATGGCAAGGTCTCGAGTTTGATCCCCGGTACCAAAAACAAACAAAAACTAACAAACATTTTTTTCAACACAAAGCCACTATATTCGTTGATTTTGGGGCTTTATGAAAACTAATACATGGATTTATAGATTTTTGAATTTTATTCTTGGTTTCAGTATGATGATACAAAATGTGGCTCTTTTTTCCTATTGAGGAGCTTTAATATAAAATCTCACATGATATGAAAACTTCCCAGCCATTTTCTTTTCAAATATTTTCTGACCCCATTTTCTCTGCTTTCTTCTAGAATTCATCATAAGAGATATATGTTGGAGTTTCCCCTTGATCTTTCATAAATTTTAATCTCCTTTATTTTTCTTAAATCTCCTTGACTCTCTGTGTTGTATTTTGTGAACCTTCCTAAATTCTGTCTTTCAGTTCATTAATTCTCTCTTCAGTTACATCTACATAATCCAAGTACTGGTTTTTAAAATGTTTTTAACTGTGTTCTGTTTTCAAGAAAACTTAGCTCTTTCTGATATCTTTACTGTATATCGTTTTCTCTCTCTCTGTTTTCCTATAATTTCTGTACTTAATTGTTTCAACCATGTTTATTTTGGTAGTTAACTTCACATTTTTCTGTTATGTCATGTTTTTGAGTTTCTTATTCTCCCATTGTTGTGGTTATAAACACTCACATGGTGAGTTGTCTTCTTGCCATGTTATTATTTTTTTCTTAATGGTTATTTTCTATTGCTATAGGAGCTATGCATAGAAGCTTATTGTAGAATCTAGACTATTCCAATCTATTCTAACATTAACATGTTATGTCGTATTCAACAAGTCTCACTTCTCCGTATCTCAGTTTCTCCAACTTAAGTGACTCCTCTATTCCTAATTTAATTATTTTCTACACCAGCTGCTGAGAACACATAGCCTTGCATTGGTTAGAAAGAGCAAAGAAGCTCTTTTTTCTTTCCCAGGGTTCTCAATCCATATGTCTTCATTTAAATGGACTCATCTTATATTTAGTCCACAAGGATTTCCGGCTGAGAGGTAAGGTACAGTAGGGTAAGCAACCCATCATACTCTTTCCATAGCAATGTACTTCTTACCAGTGAAAAATGCCCTCTTAGTTCACAGGAACAGCAGTTGTGTAGGTGTTGCTAGTAGGGAAAAATGTTTGGTTTTTTAAATAGAAATATGAAATTATTAATATGTCTAGAGATAACTTGTGCTGCATGTGGTAATGAAAAATGAAGTTCTAGTGCAACAGTGCTGCTTAAATTTGGATTCACTTTACAGAAGTCTAACAAGATTTCTAACCTAGTATATAAAATTTCAATAAACAGGAACACGCTACAGTCTTGCAACATACAGGTACTGGATTTTCACCTCAAAACAAGGCCAAAGGAAACATAAGTAAATGCAAAAGTAGAGGACAAAGAGAAATTTCAAAGAAAACTTTAATCAGTCATATAATCTTAAATTTGAAAGTGAAGTCAGATGTTATATACCTCATACTTTTGCTTCAGGATCTCTTCGTAGGCATCTACTACTTGAACATTTCCTGTAACAGAGAGCTTGCTGCCCTGCAAATCATTCTCTCTGATTTTGTTAGAGCTCCAAATCTTGAAATATTTTTTCATATAATGAGGTGCTTGTGCATTTTGGAGTTTTCTATCCATCCCCCATCCCACTTATAGAAGAAATGTTCTTCACAACATTAATTAAATGTGTCCCAATACTATTCTATGAACATCCATAATGCCTTCTCTAAGTCTGGTACTATCCTAAATTTGAGATAAGGGATATTATCACATTTATCTTTCCCATGAGGGTGCACATTTTCAGAAGCTAGGTAACTTGTCTAAGGTCACACAGTTTCATTTTAGCTCTCTTGCCTTAGAACTTAAGCTGTCTGGCCTTAGGATCAGACCCTGGCTC
Source organism: Heterocephalus glaber (assembly GCF_000247695.1). The sequence goes on along the minus strand of NW_004624734.1, from coordinate 22,712,116 downwards.
CCGATATAATTTCTGTATGAATCTCATAGGGAACCTATACGTAAATGAAATGATAATAACAGAATGTGACAAGCGTCAACAGAATAGTGCTTTTTGAAGACAGAAAAGAACAACTAATTCTACTGTCCAGATTGGAAATGGTTTTGAGGACATAGATATCATCAGTGCTAAAATATTATATCAATGTTATATCATCTATTTTAAGAACAGCCTGCTCCTCCTACCTATGTTCCAAATTCATCTCCCATCCCCAGACTCACCATCAGTTCGAGGGAGTGCTAAATTCCTAATACAACTGAGAAATGCCCTTATTACCCATCTTGCAAACATTTCTGAAGCTGCATTGATAAAACTTTGTGCATTCTGCTAGGAGAACATTCATCTCATTCCTCTTTGAGATTTCTCTGTTAAGTGAATTTAAGAGTACAGAGCATCATGTGGAAAGTGCCCATTTACTTTAGATCTTTGTCCTTCTATCTTAGATGATGTGCTAATAATAAGATGGACACTTGGAATAATAAGATATAATAATACATATAAGATGGTATAACAAGATATAATAATAAATGTAAGATGGAATAATAAGATAGACACTTGAAGGAGACAAATACTTGAACTAGGATTTTTTTAGAATTATGATAGTCTGATGAATTGTATCCAATCTGAAAAATAACTACATGGAATAAATTAAACAGTGGCATGGGGTGGGGATTTAGCTCAGTGGCACAGCACCTGCCTTGCAAGCACAAGGTCCTGAGTTCAATGCCTGGTACCACAAAAACAAACAAACAAACAAACAAACAAAAAAACCTGGCAAAGCCAACATATGACAAAGCTTGAGTTTTAAAATTGATTATGACATTTATTTAGCATCTCTGAGGATGGCAACTCCATCATTAAGAATGTGGCTTCTAACATGTAAGTTTCCTCCTATCTGCACTTTTCACTTCCCCTATCCCTTTCTCTATCTCTATTCTTCCCTTCCTTTCCTTTCCCTTCTCTTTCTTTCCTTTCCTTTTCTTCCCTTACCTTCCCTTCATCCCATGATACACCTGTTTTTTGCACTGAAAGAAAAAATTGACCCCATTCAAGCTCTTCAGGTTTTTAACAACTTAAATGACAGGTGAAAAATGAGATTAAAATTTGCCCCCTTTAGGAAGCTCTTTGTTGATGATTCCACTCATGTTGATAATTTTGTTGCTTTATATTTGCCTTACTGAGTCTATTTGAAATCATTCAAGTTCAGGTTCATACCAGTAATGAACATCAATGTACAATCTCCTTTTCACATAGGCTGGAGGGATACCATATAGATAGTTTTGGCTGAGAAGGGTAATGAATCACAAGGCAGTAGATACCGACAAATTCTAGCTTGCACATCAAGTACAAAATGACAAGTACTGAGACAAAATTTTCATGTCAAAATGCACCTGGTACCAAATCTGATGAGTTTCAAAGCAGTCAGGTACCAAGGTGTGAATGTATAACATTCACACTGAGTCCTCAAAATCAGTCCATGATGTGAGGATTATTCATTGTTACACTGTTGAGGAAACATATTTAGAAAGTTTAAAGAAGGACAGTGAGATAGTAAGTAGTGGCCCCAGGATTTGAACTCCAATTCTCTGACACTCAATTTACATGTCACCTTGTTTGTGAATAAAATCCTTTGTTATACTTCCTCAGTTCCTCCCTATGCAGGTTAATTTTATTTACTATTCTGTGTACCTCATTTATGTCTTTATTCTAGCACTTCTTGTGTTTAGGAAGCTGTATATATAGATGAAATTTATAGTTTGTTTTTATTGCATTTGGTAAGTTTTCTTTTTCTGCCAGATCCTTCACTTCTTAAGGCTGACATCTTTTCTTCACTACCTGGTATCCTGGTCTTCATCTAGTGTCTTGCCCATAGTAAGCATAAATTTAATCTTTATAGGGTAAATGAATTGATGGATCAAAATAAAGTTCAAGGGCCATAGTTTCCTTCTACATTGAGTGAAAACTAGTTCAGAGGTACATTCACAATAACTTTTAACAACTGTTGAATAATATGAATTCCTACACAATTCCAATAAAAATTAATAAGGATGTCTAATACATGTCTTCTAGGGGGAAAGGATAATTAATTAGAATTTATTTTTTATTTGTGAGACAAAAGTAATAAAATGAAGAGATTGGAAAGAGAATTAGCCAGAGAGCCCTTTCAGAGCCTGTCTTAAATTACTTTTCTCATTGCTGAGACAAAATACCAACACCCACAGGGAAGGAAAGGTTTATTTAACACGCAGTTTGCAGAGGTTTCAGTCCATAATTGGCTGGCTCCAAGGCAGGGTGGCATGGGAGAGGGGCATCACAGAGGAGAATCAGTTCATGGTGGGCAGAAGGCAGCAAAGCAACAAAGGACAACCACAGCTCTTTTTTTTTATTAGAAAAACGTATTGGTACATTTTAGATATACATAATGATAAAATTCATCATAGGGAATTTGTACCAGTACATGATAATATATTTCTTCTTCTTCTTTTCCCCATGTATAAAAGTTCTGTTTCCATTTTTACCTTCAATTTTCTCCTTTTTTTCTTGTCCCTCCTTTCCTTTCTCCCTCCCACCTCCCTTTTTCCCCTTCTCATTTGAACATTTTCTTCCCACTTCTCAATGTCTATAGTAGATCTTAGTCCTTATTTCCTCTTTCTAGCCCTTATATCTTATGTAGGCTATTTAGGGCAGGTAGCACTCACACCCTTAATCCCAGTGCTCTTGATCCTGGCATCACACCACAAATCAGTTCCAGTGTCACACACTCTAGATCCAGCCACCTCTGAAAAAGCCCCACCTATGACCACATGAGGCCTTAGGGGGACATCTAGACACAATCCATAACAAATCCCAAAGCAGATCAGGATTTTGAGAGTTCCACTGTACCCTGAAAAACAATTAAGAAACAATGTTGGGTTTGGAGGCCATTATTATCAATTCTGGGACAAATTGTGAGCTATATTGTCTATATTATTGGAGTTGATTTGAAGGATATTTGTAAGAAGGATGTGATGAAGCTGTCCCCCTTTTCTGCAGAAGATTTGCAAAGAAAATTGGAATTGCTAATGAAGCAGTTTCTTTAGTAATTCTCCTGGAAATTTGTATAAACAAGAAGAGGATACTGTTTGCAAGGATAACTTTCATATAGTTATGTGGAGAAAAAGCAGAGGTTAATAATAAAATAATTATCATTATTATGCACAGTTATTGATGATTTTCTTGTGTCAGGCATTGTTTATACCCACTTTACATGTATTGTTTAAATCTTCACAACAATTTTGCTGTGGAGCAATTAAGTGTAAAATGGTTAAGGACCTCATCTGTATTTTCACAGCAGCTAACTGGTGAAAACATAATTTGAACCTAGGCTGCCAAACACTGAAGCTCAATATGTAACTCTGTGTATACTCTTCAAACTATCCCCCAGGTCTTTGATTTAATAATTTATCTGATTGATACAGAAATGAAATTATTTTTCTGTTATTTTATAATGATAATAGATTTTATTAGATTCCTCAAAACTGCACAGATTTTCATGGTCCTGAGGATAAAATATTTAGACTTGTGATATTTGATGTAAGTTTAGTGAACATTAAGAGCTATATAAATACCAAATCTCTCTTTGAGGAACTAACTGAGCTGTCTCTTTAAAAGAAAAAATATATTGTTTCTTTATTACAATAACTTCACTTGGCCTTCAAAGGAGGCTGGCTCAGGGACATTTCACATTTTCCTTCTCCTTCAAGAAATGTGTAAAAATTTAATACAGTAAATATCCTGACCCTGCAGACAAAACTCAAGAGATCTGGAAAAATCTACCACAGAGATTTTTTTCTCAACATTCAAACTATTCCTATTTCAGCCACAAGGAGGATGCAGGAATAAGTATGGATGTTTATAAGAAGAATAAGTTAAAGAAAGAAATAACATATGCATTCGTTAAACTACCAATTTATACAAGGATGCCATTATCCTTTTTTTAAAAAGTCAAATATAGTAAGAATTATATTTAAAAGGATAAAACTTCTCTTTTGTACCGCAGAATGGAAAATATAATCAAAATCTGCTTTTTGTAGGATGGTTTTCTTAAATAAATGAGCAGAAGGATGAATTATGTGACTATAAATAAATCTATTGACATATAATAAAGCAAAGTTTGACTGTTTTATGGGATCTCTGGAACCTTTAGATATATTTATAGCCATGTTAACAGTCACCTGTATTTTTTCAGGACTTTTATTTCATTTCACATTATGAGAGTTTGTGTGTGTCTGTGTGTGTGTGTGTGTGTGTGTGTGTGTGTGTTTGTCTCTCCCGAATTGGCCATTTGGAACCTTGTGGAGAAAGAGAAAGTAAGGATTCATACTCCTTTATTTTTGGGAAAAGAGGGTCCTCTTTACTTTAACAGCTTGGGTCTCACAAAGAAACAGGCTACTCCCCTGTGTTCTGGCCTTCTTGAGTCTGTGAAGTCACATTAGAAGTGCCTGCAACAACGAATTTGACAGCTATCTACTGCTGGCGGTGAAGTGGCAGGTCAGAGTCTATCCAAGTGAGAAGAGGCATGTGCAGAGATAAAACGTATTGTGAGAACGATGGACAGGACAACATTGCATTAGGTTCCTGACACCTGACACATTTTAGTACAATCAAGGGGCTTATTTTAGAAGCCCAAGGATGAGTTTCTTAGACTAGTTTATAGCTGAGGCACAGGACAAAGCACGATGAAGAATCAGAGGTCACAGATTCTCACACCTTACCTTGGGATATTCTCCTAAAGGAGAAAGAAGAGGAAAGATTAAAAGAACAAGAGGCAAAGTCCATGATACCAATGCAGGATCTTGTGCTTGCCAGGCAGGTGCAGTGCCACTAAGCTAAATCCCATGATACCAAATTCTGAGTCTGAAGTAACAGAGCAACTGAGCTATTGACCTAGCGAATCCATTATAGGGGGTTTTAAATCTGTCTTCCATTAAGAAATGTAAGGTTCCAAAGAGTATGGTTTGGATTTCATGGGGCTTACTCAAAGAGGAGTAAGTGTGGTTGTTCCTGTGCAATTATTTATAGTTTCAAATTTAAATCTGTGCTTAGTGTAGCATTTTTAAATCTGTTTCTGTTCTATTTTAAAAAGTGGACCCTCATATTCACCCTGTCACTGCATACATGGTCCCCAAGTGTTCTCAGTGAAGGGACCCAGTACAGAAGAGAACTTAGGGGAAAGAGGAAGCATTTGATGGGTGAAGACAATCCTTCAGCTGGAATTCTAGCTGCAGGCAATAGTTAGGAGGTGTCTCTGGAGATTAAGAATCTCAAAAACTGTATGTAATATATCAGCCTAATATAAACTCTAGACCTGAAGGATGGGGCTTAGGAATCTAAATAGGAATTTGTTGACTAGAGCAAGGGAGAAGGAAATGATGAAAAAAATTATGTATTAAATTGGAGAAGGACGTGCAGTTTTTCAGGATGATTGTGCATTAGCTCTTTAGAATGGATGCAGTAAAATAAACCAGTCTTTGTCCTCGGATTAATCTCCCTAATATTTGATAGTGTTCATACATGAAATTTGGCTTTCTGGAACTAACAACTACCAGAAACAGCTACCACTTTTGACATTTTTCAAAAAGTAAATAAATAAATTATAAGTATGACAAGTAAAACAAATAGTTTCAGCTATACACCTGCCACATTTTTGAATTTTGTACTACATTAATGATTTGTTTTCAGTTTTCTGCCTAGCGGAGAATTAATTGGAAAGTGCATCTAAGCTTTCCCAGCTTCCTTGGGAAGCAGTCAAAATAGAGTCTCCTATGCTCAATGCCAATTTAAAAGAGAAGAAAAACATTAAGTGGATAGGTGTTCTGCATATTAGCTCTGGAGAGCTTGTCTCTGGGGTTCAGTGTCACTAAAGCCAGATAAATGGGTCAGTGAAACTAATGACATAAAAATACATGGTTACATGACTAGCAGTGAGTTTGTTGGATTCATTCATTCAGCAAGCATTTACCGTGCTTCTAGCATGCAGTTGCTACCTGTTCTACACACAGAGGATACAGGGGAGAACAAGACACAGGCTCAGCTACCAGGGAGCTTACCATCATTTTTAAAGCGAGGAACCACAGACAAATACATAGATGAAACAAATTTCAGAAAGTAGAGAGTGCTGTGAAGGATAAAAATCAGGGTAATGGGATAGAATGTCCTTCAAGGTAGCAATAGCTAATTTTAGATGAGGGCCAGGGAGCACCTCTGAGGAGATGACGTTTGAAATATGCTCATTACTTGAAAATATTGGGGACAAGATGACAAGATGAACCAGTTAGACCTTAAAGACACTGGGTTTGGAAAGAACTAGGCATATTCAAAAGAAATACAGTTTGAAAGAAGAGCACCTTTTAAAAACTGCCACCTAAATGCCATATATATATATATGGTATATGATTTAACTAGCAAGTATTATTCCCACAGCCTCCACCCCTACCTCCCAGGAAACGTAATTAATGGGCTTTTAGCCAAGGTCAGTGCACAAGAGGAAGTCAATGCTAGTAAGGCCCAGGTGAAAAAGGGTCCCACCCAGGAGGGCTGCTGCTGGACGTGCATCTCCCACTCAGCACGCACATTGCAGAGGTAGAGGCCAGAATGTCACTGTTCCCGCCACAGCCCTGGGTAAGTCCCCTCCGAGAGTCGCACACTGCCTCGACAGGGGCTGCCACTCCTCGGGCCCAGCGCCTCGAGGCTGGGACTTTACCCTCCTGGGGTAGCAACAGGTCTAGGACAGGCCAGCCACCTCTAAGAGGAAGACGGGGACCCTTGCTCCTTAGGATGCGGTTCAACGAAGACGAGCGTGACCGGGCGCTAACCTCCGTGTGCTGAATTCCAAGAGCAGAGCGTCCTGTCCTCCCCAGGTGGAAGCCACCTTCTGGGCTCCAGTCACTGAACCCTTCACCCCCCGGAGTCTCTGGGCCACCCGGTCACCTTCGCTTTGGAAAACCAGGACGAGGATTCTCTCCATCCGCTTGCGAGGGGAGCCCCGGGGGAGACACGCGCCGAGGGAGTGGCCACGGAAGCCGGCTGCCAGCCTGGAGGAGCCTCCGTGCCGCCCCGCGCCTGTAGCCGCTCCAGATGACTGGGGTTTATTTTTATTTCTATTTAGGGCTACTTGGGCCTTAGTCGCAGCCTGTATTTCTTTTGCAAAATTGTAAAAGGCGCCTCAATAGCTGGAGTTTGGTTTAACAATTCTGGAAGAGGAGCCGGGGAGGCGCAGCTGCGCTCTGTGGGTCGCACTCACACGCGCGCACACACACAGCCAGGCGGAAGGCGAGCGAGCCGGGCGCGCGGCTGTACAGGAGCGTGTACTTGAATGGGGAGGGCCGGGATTCCGGGTCGCCCGGCCCCTCCTTCCTCGGGAGCCAGCCAGTCCCTCGGCAGAGCGCTCGGGCTGCACTGATTTGCTCTCTGGAGTGCGCTATTTGCATATGACTTGCCCATTTGTGAATTTGGATCCTCAACTCCTCGCTTCACTTCACCTGTGCCGCCGGGTTCCGAGCGCTTCACAGGCGTCCGCTCGCCAGCCCGCTTCGGCCACCTCTGCCGCCCGCCGGGCTTCTCTGTTCCCGCTCGCCCCGATTGCGCCCAGCTGCTTCCACCGCCCAGTGCCACGCGGCTGTAGGTGGCTGCTCCGCGCTCTTCTTTCAGCTCCCATCCTTCTAGCTCTCTTCCCCTGCCTGCGGCGGCGGTCTCCGTTTCATCCAGGCGGGAGCCCCAGGAGCCGACGGCTGCTCCGTGGCGCTGGTCCAGAACGCGCAGGCTTCACAGCCTCCGCGCCCTTCCACCAAGACCCCCGGGAGCACGAGAACTCTCTCACCTGCAGCCCGGGTTTGCCTGGCAGCTTTGCATTGCATCGCACGGAAGTCGAAACGGGGAAAAAATGTTCAAAGTCCTTGGATGTTGGAATAAACTAGCTTGAACCCAATTGGAGTTCCTGCTGCTTCCTCCTCTTGCTTCATTCCCATCTTTCTCCGAGTGGCTGCCCGGAGTGAGCGATTTAAGTCGTCAGACTCGAGGTGCCAGGGATCAGGAGGAAGCCTCCCCTGACATGTGTGGCATGCCGGGGCTCCCTAGGAGGTTTGCTGTTCCTGGGTGGATTCTGGCATCCTAAATTTCAGCTGTGGGAAAAGAAGAGGGGCTTTGCCTTCTTTTTAAAAAATTTTTATATTTTATTTAATTCACCGTTGTCTTCGAAGCTATTACTGCTTCTCTCGTCCCAAAATCCTGCAACTCTTCCTCCTGCTATGATGGGCCCTTGGGCATCATGAACTTCATTAGTCCTCACTGGCTGGAATTTAAACTGCCTGTTTGTAGTGGTCCAGTGCGTTGACCATGCACCTGAGAATCCACGCGAGACGGAGCCCTCCTCGCCGGCCGGCCTGGACGCTTGGAATCTGGTCCCTTTTCTGGGGATGTATCGTCAGCTCTGTGTGGAGTTCCTCTCATGTAGCCTCCTCCTCCTCCTCCTCCTCTTCCTCGCCCGGATCTCATTCTCAGCACGAGCACCATTTCCACAGCAGCAAGCAACACTCAGTGCCTATTTCTATCTATCGCTCCCCTGTTTCCCTTCGAGGAGGGCACGGTGGGTCTCTCTGCTCTTTATGCTTTTAATGGGGCATAGCGATTCCTTAACCCACTTGGCCTTTCAGCCGGTGTCAAGGGTGGGAAAATCATAAAAAAAAAAAAGTGTAAAATGATGAAAAAGCCATGCATGTGCATGAGAGAAGAACATTTCCACTTTCTCCTAAAGGCTTGTGTTTTTTTCTGCCTTCAGTCCCCCACTTTTCTTAAAAAGGTTCTCCTCGCTTTAGCTCCCTGGTTCACAGAGGAGCAAACACTACACTCCCCTTGGCAGTCTTCCACCCTCCTTTAATGGCACACAACTTATCAGATAAGTCCCGATGCTACATGTTGAGAAATCATTTGTGAACCTTGATTTCACTCTTCCTTCTGGTGGTCTTGTTTGGGAGCCAGTCGTGGGGAAAGAGCAGACAGTAGGCATCTTCTGATCCTCAGCCCAAAGTTGATCCGACTGCTGTAAAGTTGTCTGTGTGGAAAAGGTCAGGGGAGAGCAGCTGAGTCTAAAAAGGCAGAAAAAATAACTAATAACCAATGGCCGTTATTGTTCATTTCGGCAGCTTCATGTTTGCCTACATGTTTCGTAGAAAGGGCAGCTATCACTAAAACTGAGCATATAATGTTCCTAACTATTGGAAAGGAAGCAATAATGTAAGACTAGGCTAAGTCCATGTGTCATTTACTCAAGTGGAAATGATAGTAACTCCAGATGCACCATTTGTGGAAATGTTCTTTCAATGAAAGATAGTGGGAATGGGCTGGTTCACACAACACAGGTGTAATATGTTTTGCTTCAAATGATGCCCCTTTGGCTAGCTATTGAAGGAAGAGCTCCATGGCTCTTAAAATATATTCCTCTCTGAGGAGGCGATGCTCAGATTCCCTATTAAGAGCACAATGTCTGCAGCTAAGGTGGGAGCTTGCTGTAGTAAACTGTTCTAAAGAAAGGAGCTTCAGGATTTGTTTACTATGCACTCATTCTGATAGTGAGAGAAAAAACCAACAGAGTCTGCTAAAGACTGCAGGCATGGCCCTCCTTCTAGCATAAATGTGAACCACATGAAGGGTCCCTGCCCAAGCTGGTGTTTCCAAGACCTATAATATGCAGACCCCATTTGAAAAGTTGATTCTTCCTACTGCCTCTTGGCTGTGGGTTTCTGGTCTGTGGGATGTGTAATGTTAAAAGGAAACACACTGCAAAAATGCAGGCATACACTCTGGCTCTTTCTGAGTCTTTAAATTTATTTGAGGGAATTGTTAAGCAGCTCAGAGCTTGTGAGGTTGGTAGAAGGGGTTGGTGGGAAGCGGGGAAGACTTGAATATTTGATTCTGATCTGGTTGCTGTTTTCTCTGTGACTTCTGCTGCTTGGGTATAGGCTTTCTCTCTTAAAAACTAAATAAATAAACAGAAAAAAGTCACATCCACCAAAACAGCAATTACATCAAAATAAAAATGTGACTCCTAAGACAGAGGAAGACTAGAGCAGTGGGTAGGAAAGAAAAAATGGGAAGAGGGAAGGGAGAAACCCAGACAGACTATTACTAATAGCCATAATTAAACATGGAAACGCTCAGCGATAATTAGCTAAATTTTGCTAATTAGTGTAAGTGATCAGCAGGGAGATGAAGATTATGTGTTAGTTAGAGGTTATAGGCTGGCAGGGTCTATACATGAATGTACTGGTTTTTGTTCAGAATGTAAACAGTTAAAAGCAGCTGTTCATAAGTGATGGAGTTTAGAGAACAGAGTTCTTCCCTTGGGGGTTCCTCAGTCAGTTACCTCACACACACACACACACACACACAAAGGGGGTTGAGTTTTGCAGAGGTTCCATATGCCTTTTTTGTGCTCCCTCTGTTTCATTAAGGATTGGTTGTTCTCAACATTCCATAGTAAACCTTTTTGAGTGGTTCTCAGTCTGATTTCTCCTTTGCTTGCAATTGATAAGATTCAGTGTAATGGGAAAGGAGAACAAAATAAGCAAGTGGCCAGAAATCCCAAAAAAGGCCCTCAGATCCCCCAGAGCTGCAGAATGCAGTGAACTTCACAGTCTGGCTTGGCTAAGATAAGAAAACTCATGAATTCAACTCTTCAGTGTCGTCTTGCAGTAAGTCCCACCCCATTGATTTGGGCCTTGGAGAGAGAATGCATCTATATTAAGTAGGTTCCTTGCATATTTAAGTAATGTTTTTGAGCTTGATATCAAGAGAAGCAGCAATTGATAAGATGCCCCAACCTCTGGCTCCCCTGCTGCATCCCAGCTGTGACCTTTTGAATGTCTAACTGAAAAGACCAGGAGACCCCACAGAGCTTTGCTAACATAGCTCTCCTTCTTACTTGGAGAACACTTGCTTTCCCTTACTCTGAGGCAAAGGCAATAGGACTTGTTTTTTTTTAAATGTTTTGGGTGGTGGAGGTAGGAGGCATAGCACCGTGAGTCTGCTGGTTGTCACTGATGGCTTACTGCTGACCTCCTTCCAGAATCAAACTCAGTGCTCTATATTGTCTGCCCTTCATTCTAGTATAAAACTAAAACTAGTGCCTTGACTCCACCAACCTTCCTTGGACTGGAGAGTTTTCTTTTTCTAACTATGCTGGCCCTTGGTTATTTCTTGAGAAATGGAGAGTCCTGAGAGCTGCTGTTAATTGGTTGTCCCTACTACTCCCCCTTTTTCACCTTCCGGTCCTATAGTGGGATCCACACTGAGACAGATGCAAGAAACTCAAATCCTCTGAGAGGTGGCATTTCCCCTATTCTCTCCTTACCTATACTTGGTGCTGATCTTTACAAAACTGATTATGTTAGAGATTTGCACAAGTCCTTATACCAGGGCAGCCTAGAGAATGCTGAGCTCCTTTGTGAACTGAGAATGCAAAGACCACAACTGCCTGGGGTACCCAAAGTAGTCTCAGGTTAGAATTGTGTTTCAGGGTAAAATTAATCCTTGTCTGGTATCCTTTTCCTCTTTATTCCGTCATTTTCTTAGGTTTTCCCATTCTCTTTCATACAATCTTCTATTCAAGTCATTCATTTAAAACTCACTGAGCCCTCCCTGTGTGCCAGGCTGTGTGCTACCTACAAAGGATACAGACCTAAATGAGATAGTGTGGTGTCCAACTAGGGGTAATTTTCGAAGTGTGTTGATCACTATGAAAGATAAGTGCTTCTGTATTTTAAGAAGTGCTGGGGATGGGTGGAAATCCACATACCAAGCCCAATTAATATAAAATCTAAAATTCTTTATAAAATGCATATTTACATTCTCTTACATCCATATTATCCCTCCAAGATTATTTTCTTATCCTTGGCTTTATTCCTACTTTTAAATATCAGGCTTAACAAAGTGCAAGGTAGTTTCATGGTAGAGAACATACAAATAGTAAAATATGTACATTTACCAGACTTCATTTTCATATGGGAGTTTTGTATGCTTTTTGCTTTTTTTCTTCTCTTTCACCTTCAGTAACTCCAGTATTCTTCTGCCTGAGAAATGCTGTAACATTTACAAAATGGGTCTCACTGAGGATACTAGATTTTATATATGACCTACATTTTATCTTCCATAAAATAATATATATTTCTGACTTTTTTTGAGGGGGCTTAGATGAGGACATTAGATGGGGAACTAGGTAAAGACACAGACCTATTGAGAAGCTTAATTTTCAAAGAAAATGCACAATAATATATTTAAAGAAAGGAGTCTTGATCAAAAACCAAGGTTTGTGTCTTGGTGGGAGTGTGGATTATGTTGTGTAGGGGTCTCGGGGAGCACCTAATTCCAATTCACACTGTATTAGCAGAACTGATGTGGTGATGTCACTTGCTTGTAACATCTGAGTCAAGAGTCCTTGAAAGAAATTCCACCGCTCCTTCCTTGTCAGAGAACCCACCTTTAAAGTTTTTCCAGCCAGGGCTTGTTCTGTTCTGATCTATTGAGCACTTTCTTCTGTTCAGCCAGCTGCTGTCTAACCACTTTCTCTCTACCTTTCTTCTTGGGATTTGTTACACTGAATAATTCAGCATGTTGTTGGACAGATAAAATGATAAGATTTATGTGTCTTTGGCCTCAGTGATGAATTAATTAAATTGGTTTCTCCTCCTCTTTCTTTCTCTTCCCTCTAAATGCATTGTTTCTCTTCTCTAAAATTTGCTGGCGTTTAATGGGTCTGGAGATTAATTCGCCCTTGAAAGATGTTTGTGGGAATATTATAATATCCTAGTGTAAATTTCTTTAGTGTTTCAACATGGTCATTCTGTATGACGGAAGTGACAAATCACAGGGAGAGGAGAAGAGATATTCACAGCAGGTCTATTTAGGAGCAAAAAATAAAATCCCCCACCAAACTGGCTGATAGATAGAATTTCATAGTAAGAACTATACTGTATTTTTTAAAAATCTGATTTTTTGGATCTAAAGGGGATAACAGTGAATGAATTTTTCAAATTTCAGAGAGTTTGCTTCTCTAGGACCCTGGGTGGCTGAAGGGGAGGGAAGTCCTGAAGGCAAATCTTGAGTTTATTCATCCCTTCCTCCTTGTGTTAGTTTTCTTGGGCTGCCATAGCAAAATACCATGGGCTGGTTGGTGTAAACAACACTAATTTATTTTGTCATGCCTCTGGACCCTGGAAGTTCAACATTCACATGTCAGCAGATTTGGTGTCTTCTGAGATTTCTCTCCTTGGCTTACTTACAGAGGGCCATTTTCTAACTTTGTCTTCATATAATCTTTTCTTTCTGTGTATGCCTTTCTGGTGTCTGTATGCACCCAACTTTTTTCTTCGGATGAGGACATGCATTCGATTGAATTAGGGCATACCTTAGTGGCCTCATTTTGTTTTAATCACTTTTAAAAGATCTTATCTCCGAATATGGTCACATTCTGAAGTACTAAAGATTGGGAGCCTCAACGTATGACTTTTGAGGTAACATTGTAATGTTCCTCTTCCCCCAGTGACTGGGACAGAACTAAAGCTGCTAGTGAATCTCTGTCAGCTCAGACTTTCAGGGTGGAAAACTCAGTGACAATGGCAGCAATTTAAAAAATTATGAGATAGTGACTCCAGAATCAAAGACCTATTTACAGATATGGGTAAAATGATAATAGTAAATTTAACTAAAATGTATATTTCCTTTCTTCTCAATTTATCTGCTGTGACAGAGTCAGACCTTGGTGTGGATGCAGACTAATTCTGACTGCAGTCTAGGCCCACAGGTTAGGGCTTTCTTACGGAGACCTGCTGTCCTTTTGTGCCAGACTCTCTATTGATTTCTTTTAGGACCTATAGCTGCTCACTCTATTCCTTTCCTGAGACACACCACCAACTCTTTTCACTCCTTATCTTTCCATAAAGAAAAACAGGTTAGCTTAGTGTAAAGGACTCCATGTTTGACAACTGAAAAAAATATCCTTTATGAAAGTACTTATCAATTTCAGTATTTTTCTGTTGAATCCATCTTTTAAAAGTTCATCTAAAAGTATAAGATTGCTTGTCTACTTCATGACGGAGTAATGATGCTTGAATATGATAATTAAGAAAGTATGCTGTAAAATTATAGAGCCCTGGTTGTAATAAATTGAACTAAGCAAATTATACAACTCTGGAGGAAAGGATAAACTTTTTGTTTGCTGGTTTGTTTGATTCTGCATTTAGATACTGCTGAAAAAAGCAATGAGAGAATCTGTGCTAAAGAGGATACAGGTGAATGCTAATGAAGTTATAATGAACAGTAGGGGTAGGTGGGGTGGGACCAATTCACTGCAGGATTTAGAATTGGAAGAAATATATCTCAATCTTTATGCACTGTGAACCTGGGTGAGTCACTTGCCTTGAATAAGGCTCAATGCCTTCATCTTTCCATTAGAAATAATAATAATAATACTAGGACTATGGACGGAATGGCATGGAAGATTATACAAGTTGTGCTTTGTACCCTGTAAATCACTGTATAAAGGTTTAATATTTTATGAGAAATATTTTAATGACAATGCTGCCCTCTTTTAATTCTTTGCATAAAGATGAGCTTTAGTGTTGGATGTTTGCTGGTTGGAAAATTGAGGTTAAAAAACATGCATTTACGAGTTCCCATTTCTTTATCTATAGCAGTACTTTCTGCCTCTAAGGGGATACTTCATTTACATACTACTTCTTAGGGGAAATGTAGATGAGAAAATCTTAATGAGTATTTTCTTGTTTATGCACTAGAAGAAGATAACATGTGACAAAAGTCAGCTTGTAACTTATGATAAACTATCTCCTCAGATAGAAATTCGTGCCAGGCAAATTTTAGCAAGGGATAACAAATTGTAACAAATTACTGGGAAACTCAAAGATGCTGTGAAATAAAAATGAAGAGACCTCCAAGAACTATCTTGAGACTGTTTGGAAAATTTAGAATTAGATCCCATTTGTAGTAAATTTGTCCAGAATGCAACCATTTCTATGTTCAGTGCCCACTGGAAACTAGAATTTTTAATCTATTTTATACTGAGAAGAAACAAGTCTTTTTTAGGACAACTATCTTCAGACCTGGAAATGGAGAGCTTCTTTTAATGTCATTTCTTGTATTTTTTCTTTCCATGGCTCAAAGGTTATAGAGCAGATAGGAGTACTTTATTATGCCCAAACCTTTAGAGTTGACTTTGTGGATTCTAAATTTAAATCCAAATTTCTTACAGATAGGAAAGAATACAGGGTCACAGGTTTTATTCAGAGTTTTCTTCCTGAGCAACTGTATGGATTTAGCGATGACATTTATATTTTTATTAATATTTTAACTTTTAGACCTTCTAGAGATATCTTGATCTTTTAACTCATCCTCTTTCTTTTAGCTATAGATTTCTGTGGGGTGTAGAGCCTTATGTGCCTTAATAGTAGAGCTGGGGAGAACTTTGATTTCCATTTCTTCCTCATTTGCATGATGAGAGCATTGAGTGAGGTGGTCTTTCTCGGTGTTTCTCGGTACTAGGACTGTATGACTCTGATTTGTTTGTCATTAGAGACACCACTGTGCATCTTAAACCTATCTGAGTTCCACAGGTCTGTCACTATTTTATAGATCTATTTTCTTGACTATCGTAATAACTTTGCCAAAGCCACAAGCCAAATTTTCTCCTTTCCCTTCAGACAGGAGCAGCATAATGTACAACAGTGGCACACCATGATGCTTTAAAGCCCACAATCCAACTTTGCTGCAAAGTCACGCTGAGACAGGAAGAATGCAGCTTTCATTTAAACACACCTTATTAATACTAGAAGGGAGCTCTGAGTTGTGCTTAAAATGCTTCTCTGTGTTCAGCCATACCAGGGCAGGAAGCAGAATTACAGCTGATTTTATAAAGAGCAAGCAGTTTCTTTCTACTTGCAGTTCAGGTTTTGAGAGGAACTTACTGGAATCCTGTACAGGAAAATAATGTATACCTATTGTATGCAGGGCACTCTTCCAAGTGATTTTATTTAATACTCACAAGCTTTGAAGTTAATGAACCTACAACTGTTTTTTAAATAAAAGCACTGTGACTCAGAGACATAAAGTGGCTTGACAAATGCATGACTGTGATAAAGGCAGGATTCAAATCCAGTTCTGACCACAAAGCTCTCTGTCTTTCGGCTGTACCACTTGGTTCATTAACTCAGGAAATAGTCATAAAACAAATGCATCAGGTTTTCTTTTCAGGAATGGAGTGCACAAGTTAGCACACTATTTTGATTGTCACCGTTGACACACCTTGCCAATGAGGCTACAAGAGTGTCTAGTTCATAGCAAGTACTTGAATGTATCAGTCTGTCTGAACCCTTTCCAAACCAAGGCAGTAGCAGGTGTCACATCATGAAGTTTTGTGTACCAGAAGAAGAGAGGACGCTAGTTTATAAAAGAGGCAGAGGGCAGGGGGAAGTTGTGAGTCCCTCAAATATATATCAATAGTCTCACAGAACTTTAGGGATATACTAGTTCAATTTTCCAGATGGACAAAGTAAGGACCCAGCCACTGGTATCCAGTGAGCATCAGAATCAGTGAACATTGCCTTTTCTCTGCTACAGTGGAGAAAAAAGCCCTCTCATTCTTTCAAGACTCTTTCTCAAATTGCAACCTCGTTCTCCAGCTCTTTCTACCAAGAAGTTCCCTCTTAACTAGGTGAAGTACCTGCAGGCATGGATTCTGCGTGCACTGAGCTTTTCTGACCTTATATTTAGATGAATTCATCATGTACATCCTTCTAATAGGTATCTGGCTGTGTGCTAAGAAGCAGGATTTCTTGGGGGAGCTGAAAGCTTCCTCTGTATAGGAGAGTGTGAAAGTGCTCACATTCAGAGCCCTATGCAGTGAGACACTGTCCGGATTAGCTTTCACTCACCAGGTCGCAGGCAAGAACTAGCTTTTGTATGCACCTAGCACTGCTTCCCCAGGTGGAAGCTCTGACTGAGTTACTGTTCCGTGATATGTCCCCAGCCTCAGTCTCTACCCTCTTCTTTTACCAGCTTTTGAACACCTATATACAAATAAAACCTCTAGAAACCACCTAGGCATATTTTCTGAGAAACCCACTGACCCCTTTTTATTGTTTTGAAATACTCCTCCAACACTCACATTAAAATCACCATGGATTCTCTTGACTGACTTTTCCCCAAACTATGAATTTCATCTATTTCCAATGCAGTCTTTCAGAATTTGAATATAATTACACGCTTTGGGCACAAATTGTGGTTTTGGCTACGTAAGAAACTAATGGAAATGATCCGCCTGTTCCTGTAGTTTACAGATTATATGCTTCAGAACTGGGGATATATATTTAGGCTGCTATTCTGTGTGGCACATTAAAATAAAAATGAACTCAGGGCGAGCCACCATAGTTGCTAAGCAGTGGAGCAGGTTGATAGAGCACTGCATTCAATTGAACCAGCATTCTTGTTTTACTTCACATCTATCTGCTTTGCACCTTTGTCATTTCGTGGTGTCATAGAAAAGGAAGGAGGAGGAGATAGGCAGGGTATGGCTGTCTGCAGACTTAAACAAGGAGGAAGAAATAATCAGTCCAAACACCCATGTGAAATGATCATTTAAAAAAGAATCAGAAATTGCTGCAGAAAGAGCTCTTTTCCTGAAAAACATACAAGATATGAAGCAGTGCACAGATGTAGCTGACACCTCCACGGACATGGGCTTGGGCAGCTATTTATTTTCAGAACAGGAACCTGTGGCCAGCAAAGAGAAACTACCTAGCATTCCCATGCTGGTGACCTCAGCAGCTCCAGATAAAAGGATATCATTCTGGTTGAAAATTTTAAATGTGCTTCTACAGTTCATTTAATTTCTAGCCTGAAATTCTGGACTTATCATGAAGAAGTAGTGAGAGGAAGCAAAGGCTTTGGGGATTTTTCATAATTGATACCTAATAGAATAGCTCCAATTGCTTTGAAGCCTGGATTTTAGTAAAAGCCTAAAGACTCTCAGAAACAATCAGGTCACAGATTTTAACACCCCCCCCCCAAAAAAAAACCCTTCTCAGATTCTTGGGGTCAACTTTAATAGCATTCTAATTACTTTAAAAAATTTTTAAAGGTGACTAAAGTGTTAATTTTCTGCTACTGGGAAAATTTGGCTTCTGAAGTAATTTGAGTAGAGGGAGCATCTTGTAATTAAGATAGCCACTGTTGTATTGCCTATTTTTTTTTCCAGTGAGCTAATTATTGAATGACTTTTTTCATGAACCAGTATATCTGCATGATTTCAGAGGCATCTTTGAGCATTTCCTTATCTTAAATCAAACTTCTTAGATAGGTGAAACCCAAAAAAGGATATTTCTGCTTTCACAAGAATGACAATAATATCTACTTTGCTCATGAATAAGTATGGTAGCATCACTTTTTTCTCTTACTGCTCATGTGCCTGGCAGTTTTCTAAAAGTTTTAGTTCATTTTAATTCTCCTATGAGGTAGGAACAGTTATTTTCCCATTTTAAAGATACCAATGCTGAGACACGGTAAGTTTGACTTGCTTGCCAAAATTTATATATGCAATTCATGGCAGAACTAGTTTGCACATCCAAGCAGTTTTAATACCAACTTGTGTTCTTAATATTTATATAATGTTATCTGAGTCCTGTCAAAAATTCTAAAATGGAATACTGGATCATTTTTAAAAGGGTCTTTTATGTTCTACCTAGAGCCATGATAAATTCTAAGGAGTGGGACTATTTTCTGCATTTAGCAGCGAACGGTACACATCTACTTTGTGTCAAGTATTGAACCAAGTACTTCAGCTTACCTCATTCAATGGTTCAGTGACTACCCTCCAAGGTTATCTGTGACTTAACAAGCAAAGAAACTAAGTCATTTACCCAAGTTCTTCTACTCTGTAAGCAGATAACCCTTGCATCTATTGAACATTAAGGCTAGGTAATCCCTGCAAATGCAGACCTATTCCCAGGTACTAGAACAATTGATCAGAACACTTTCCTGTACTTGTACTTCTCTACACTTACAAGTCCTACTATTTTGTAGGAGAAGCCTTCCAAAATACCCATTCCAAACCCACTGTCATTTCAGTGTCTGCTAACAAAGCATGGTTATATGATCAATCAAGGATTCAAGTGCGAGGGACTCCTCTCTGTTGGAAAGTGAGCCCATTGCTGCCTCACTCCTCATTTTTCATCTACTATAAGATGCATTTTTCACAGGAAATTTAAGGCTGAATACTTTCAAAAGGCTTTCTCCTTAACTGATAGTTTTAGACAAACTACCAAATCTTCCAGGTTCTATTTCTCTCACCTGAGTAGTGAGGGAATTGCAATTAATGATCTCTAAGTGCCCTGCCGGCTTCATCTTTGTGAATTTAGTATTCATCTTTCTATCAGGGTTTATGGGCAAAATTTTAATAAATTTTAAAATAGTTTTTCACTCTTATTGGATCACCTTGAATGTATTGTACTTTTGTTTTTCACTCTTCATACACATAGCAGCAGTTCATTAATTATGAGGGGAAAACTAATGAAATGAATATTTTAAGAGAGGCAGTGGCTTTCATTTTTGGCCAGTGTGTGTGTTGTACATCCACAGGTGGGTGAATGTGTGAGCCAGATAAAATAATGTAGCATAAAGCCCTTAAGAGCATCCTAATTAGCTCCTGGCCCGGAATGTAAAGATCAGACTTGAGGGCTATATCTGCTGTGCATTATAGATAGAAGGATACTTCAGTACCTGCTTCTCATTCCTCTGAGGTCATTTATCAGTCCAGTGTTGCCACAGGCTCATGTCAACTTGTCAATAATAACCTCAGAGGAAAATAGCTTTTATGTGAAATAGGAATGTAAACCTTTGTGAAGGGTTTTTCCATGCCAGGGGGCCAGCTATTCTGTGGATGTGTGTTGCTGCCTGGTCCCATGTCAGCCCTTAAGTGCATATTAATTATCATGAAGAACTCTCAGATAATCCTGAGAATCCTCATTTTCCTGTACAAGGTAACTCAATAATGGAAACCCACAACAAGACTCACAGCCTGACCCCCAGATTCCTCAGGGTGATGCTGTTATGTTCTGAAGCAGGGCTTTCAAGGATCTGGAAAGCTGCTTTGCATTTGTGGAGTCATCAAATGCTAAACCCGAAACATGTCTTTAGAGATCTTTTCCAATCAAATTATTTTTCATGTGAAAAAACTAACAGATCAGGAGTTTCTGAATTTTTCCCAAATCACACTTTTCAAATTATGAGTGGAGTTGAGGCTAACACCCAAGTTTCCAGCTTTTCTCTTAGGTCCTCTTTCTACACCACTCAATGTTAGTGCTCCAACTTGTCCAGGTGTCACTTGCTGTGCAGGGGACTGGTCCAGCTTGAGTCACAAATCAGCACCAAGGAGGAAAGAGCAGCATGGGGCCTAGAGACTCCAGCCCTCAACTGTTTCCCTTAATTGCCATCCTGAAGTTCAGTCCTACTCCATCTCAGGCGTACTCCTCCTTCCGAGGGTCCCACCCCAGAAGCCCAGAGGGGAAATTCAGTGTGCTACACTTCAAACTGTTTGATGAGAGCTTTTGAGCCTAATTACATGGAAGGTTTCTTCCAGGAAAAGGAAAAAGGAAAGAGAAAGGGAGAAATTAAATTGAAGTGTAAATCAGTCAAGGGCTTAGATCCCACACTTTCTTTCTTTTAATCAAGAGTAAAATAAGAGGAGAGTTTTAAAGATCATCAAGAAACCATTAACTACCCAAGGAGCTCTTGAATGAATGAAGATCATTTGTCATGGAAAGAAAAGTGTACAATTTGTCCAAAAAAGGAATTATCCAAACGTGGTGCAGTAGTTTAGGAACATGATGCTGAGGAAGGGGCAGTTGGTTTTTATGTGACTACTTCAACCTTCACTCCCCTAGGGCAATGGCACATTTTCTTACATACTTTATGTGTTCAATAAATATTTTAAGTAAATGGATTGATAAATATATAATGTCCAACTGGATAATTACATTATTTTATAAGAAAATGTAATATACTTTCCATTCATTTGGTATTAAGCATTATACGTGAAATCAGTATTCAAAATTGTGGCCAGTTTTCCTTTGTGGTTGACATAGGTTGAATATTTTCTTCTAAGATTACAGCTATTTGTAGCATGCTTTACAGTGCTATGAAAAATTCTAATTTCATCTATCTCCTTACAGCCTTGTGAAGTAGGTGATACGATTGGTATTTGTCCCAATTTTGAAGCTGATGTAATCAAAACTAAAGAAGCATAAATGACTTGAGCAAAGTCATCGCAGTGTTCAGGGACAGAGAAGAAACTGACACCCCACTGTGTCTATCTCATCTTCTTGTGTGACCTAGTACCTCGCGACATTTCTGGGCTTTCCAGTAAAAGAAGGGTAGGAGAACAATAAAGAATAGTGTTTGCAGAGAAAATGCCCTGGACTTCACAGTTAAGTATTGCATATTTATAATGAGCAAAGCTAGGTGCCATCTATATTCTGAAGTGGAAATTAAAGCATGGGCTTTACTCTCAGTGATTTCCAGGGTGGTTACAAATTCCTTAAAGTGATTCTTGGGACTGTCTTTTGCATTTCTGCAGTATCTCTAGCTGCATCACCTACAAAGTTCTAACAATCCCCTTTGAAGATTCCCTAACCCTTTGGTTTTCCTGTGGATCCTCACTTACCACTGGAGCTACCTATCTGAAGCACTGGGCTCATTGTGTCACTCTCCTGTGAGCTCCTCCGGGCCTACAGGATGAAGTCCAGGCAGATCATGTCACTCCTCTGTGCCAGGGTTAAAGCTCACCCCTTAACTTCATTTTCTGCCCTTGCTTATCCTTGACTTTATCTCCCAGCGTGATCTTTGACCATTTTGGCCTTTGTCTACTTTTTCTTTGACTCCTTGAACATGTCAATCTTGTTCCCACCATATGGCCTTTATATTATCGGTTCCTTCTCTCTGGACTGTTTCCTTTCATACTGTCACATTGTCACTCCTTTTTAAAGCATCTCCTCAGGAGCCCCTCTTGCATGACCCAGTCTAAAAACCATCCTTCCTGACCTCTCTCTAGTGAACCACCTTGTTTTCTTTCCTTATATCTCCATGATTTTCCTTATGAATGTATTGTTTCCTTCAACCTCCTAGCATTTAACTCTGAGAACAGAGACCATTTCTATCTTGTTCATAGTTATTTCTCCACTGCTGAAAACAGTGGCAAAGTGCCAAAACAATTTGGCAAAGACCAAATTTTCATAAACATTTGCTAAATTATCGTATCTGAAGCTCCCACCCACCATGTTAACCTCAATATTCACTAGGCTTCTTAAAAACTCTGTGTCTCTAGAATATACTGTTTCTGTGTTTAAGTCTTTCTCCTAGTTTGTATGTTTCTACTTATTTCTCACAAAACAACTTGCTCCCCAGTATTTGGTCTACAAAGTTTCCTCTACCTCTCAGCTGCACAGTGAGTTTATTAACCTTCTGTACTTTTCCACTGTAGTACTTTTCTTACTGTATAATTGAACTTATTAAGCATATATTAAGTCTTCTATACTCTTAACACCATCCTGGGTGCCAGGTAAGATTTGTGCCTTGCCTATAAAAGGTTCATGTCTTGGTGGAAGAGCTCACTCGAAATTTATAAAATATACAAGACTGTGTTGCTATTATTTATTGATGGTGATTGTTTTTCCTCTAGATTCTGACTTTCTTAGGGTTGATGAGTCATTCATTTCTATATTTTGAGTGGCTGATATAGTTCTCTTATAAAAGGTGTGCTTGATGATACTCTTATAATGAACTTAGTGAGTGAATTAAAGATGTAAAGAACATAGGATGTTTTAATAAACATTATAGTATGACAGACACCATTAGGTGAGTTAAAACTACTATGGAAATTTAGAAGGGAAAGCTGTCAGGATCAATTAGGACATTTAAAACTTCATACTTTGTGGGACAGATAAACTTTACCTCATGTCTTGAAGTAATTTGCACAGGCAGGCATGAGACAGGGTGGAATATATTTAGGAAAAAAATCAGAGATCTGTTCAGCACTCGGTGACCTAGTTTGCTGAGTGACAGGCATGTAGGGGATATGGTGAAGAGGGCTGGCAAAGAACGTGGGGGCTCTTTGAAGGAGGACATTAAACAATAATTATAACAAATTACACCTTTGGCATTTACAGTTTAGAAATCAGTACTGTAAGCCTTATATGCTATGTTTCTTTCAGTCATCCTACAATTCTTTTATCATTATAACCATTAACAAAGACAGAAAAAAGCCAAGCCTAAATTGGTGTTTAGATCTTACAGGAAGGGATTGCATCTTTTTAACTCCCTTGCTTAATGAAACAAAGTCAAGAAGACCAAAACTTTCTCCCTGGTTTACATTGCTTTTCAAATAGTGACAAAACTTGCCCTCTTTAGACTTGCTTTTTCTTTTCACCTGTAAACAGTTTCTTTACCTCATACATGATTCATCTCCACCCAGACCTAAGGTCTGTCTCTACTTCAGTTGTATCATCGCCTCTGGCCTTCCACTTCCCAGAGAGTTTCAAATTCCTAGAATTGTTCTCAGAACCTTCTGGATCTCTCCCCACCTATACATTTTAGAGTTGCTAATTTATATTTGGTTGTGAGATTTTAAAAAATATGTTTCTTAAATATATTTCATTGGAGTCAAATTTGGCAGATTTAGCAAATAAAAAGCAAGGTATCCAATTAAACTTGATATTTACAGAAACAACCTATCTTTTTAGTATAACTATTCCCATGAAATATTTGAGATGTACTTAAGCTGAAAATATTTGTTTTTTCATGGAATCTCAAATCTAACTGGACAATCTATATTTTACTTGGCAACCTTTGAAAGAAATCACATTTGATTTTTCTCTAAACATAGTGCAATAGTTGGAGGTGCAACAAATGGGTGATCATCCAATTTTGACAAATAAAATGAGCTTTTAAAGTACTATAGTAGTTGGGCAGGGGATTTAGCTCAGTGGCACCACACCTGCCTCTCAAGCACAAGGTCTTGAGTTAGATCCCTGGTACCAAAAAAACACAAAACCAAAAGACCAAAAAAAATATTATAGTAGTGCTCTGGAGGGGTAATTGGGATGATAAGAGACTAAATTAGATGGACTAGTCAGCAGACTTTCAAAGTCAACAAAGGGAAAGGTTGTGGCCTTAAGGATAGAAAGATACGGAGGAGCAACATTTCTGAGTTGGGATCAGAATTATTCTAAGTGTCACTGTTCCAAAACCAGCACAGTGAGAAGTAGACAAAAGGGCCATTTTAAATTATGAGTGGTCTGAACAATAACAACAGAGCTAGAAATTAATATAATATAACCTCTTATTTATATAGTGCTTCACAACTTTTAAAATGCTGTCCTATATTCCTGCATTATGCCTCTTTATAGAAGAGACTTGTTCTGAAACGGTCATTTAATTATGCTCTCTCTTTGTAAATTCAGTTAATTTCCCCATCAATGTAGTTCCCCAGTTCAGAGATGTTTGTCTTCATTTCTGCGCATTTTTAATGTATTCTTTTTATTTAAGGCCCACATTTCTCAGTGGTGAATCCTGTACTTCTGAAGCACCAGGTGATTTTGCATTATGCATAACAAACCTCAAATGCATTTGTATTAGTAGGTTGATTTGATACCATCAGATTCTCTAAAAATGCACTGTAACTGGCTTATAATGAGATGACCAGCCGGAGGCTAATTTCTGTGGTATTTCTTCCTGTTGCCAGAACAGGTGAAGACAGACAAGCCACAAGTGCCCACTTCAGATAATAAAGATGTAATTCTAGTCATTCAAGTTTGTGTTAAAGCAAATCTTTTCATTCCCTATTTTTCAATTAGTGCAGAGTGTAGCTCTATGGCCTCTAGCTACAGGAGGCCAGATGATCATGTATTCCTAACTAGATGTGTGAACAGAGACACACGGTTAGGCTGTTGACATTTCCTCAGCTGCTCTTGTATAGGTCTTGACAATTGTTCATCAGCACAGACTTGCCTGCAATTAGCTGTCTGAAAGATGAGGAGCAATGAGTCCATGATCAAGTGGGTGAGGCACTGAAAAGACAGCATAGCCTAGCAGACCAAAGGTGGGCTTTTTAAATGCACACACCTGATTGTGACTGATCACACTTGCCTTACCAGGCTGCTAGAGACCAGCGCTCCGCAGATTTGCTTCTAAGGGTCTTAGTAGCAAACATATTTGGCTTTGTCACCATGTATTCTCTGTCTCACCACAAGTACTCAACTGCCACTGTAGTATAAATGCAACCATGGACATTATGCAAACAAATGGTTACAGCTACAACTATGTCCCAGTACAAACTTATTTTCAAAAACGGGTGGGCTAAGTTTGGCAGTTCCTGCCCTTGACTCAAGCTTCCTGATTCCCATGGTCACATTAAAACCTGTACACCTGTGAGTGATGGCAAACCTTTTAGAGCTTTCAGTAATACAAACTGCCCACTGTGGCATCTATACCATAGGTGTGCCACCACTGAGCTCCATGGTTGTGATTAAAAATGTTTGTGTACACAAAAACTTAGCTCAGAATTCACACCTTAGTAAGTGTTCATCAAATGTTAACTGGTACCATAATTATCATAAATGAATTTTAGGGCTGCAGGGAATCCTGGTTGTCACAGATAATTTTCACCTTTTAAATGACTAAGTTTCCAAGAAGTTTAGGGTCTTAACCAAAGTTACTGTCATCTGTTTTCTTACAATCCTGTTTGCATACCATTTCTGGGATGCCAAATAAAAATGGCAGCATGAAGCCAAGCTGTATATTGTACTGGAGGATATTTAAGCATCCATTCAAAATGTATGCATTGAGTATCAAGCATGTGTAAAACATTGTGCTATTTCCAGTGATGCAAGGATCAATGGAGTTCTTGCCTTAGAAGATCTAACACCTCATGGGCACCCAAATAAATATAATGAGGTAGTAAGTGACAGCTTTCAAGTACTTCTTACATGTCAAACCCTGTGCATAGGTGTTTAAAAGTGTTATCACATGTGGTCCTCTTGATAGCTCAATTTTAAGCATTTTGTAAATACACTGAGACTAAAGTGTTAAGCTATCTGCTTATGGTTAAGAGTTTGTAAGTGCTGGAGCAAAGACTTGAACTTGTCTTTCTAATTATACGTGTGCTTTTTGACAGTCATTGAGAAGATGTCACGATGGAGTGTAGTTTAGTTATGTATTTTTTCCATTACCAATTACTCTATAAGGTTATGTTCCCAACAGATGTGTGAATTACTCATTATTCTGTGGGTCAGAAGTTCAGGCTTGAGTTTTCTGGGCAGTGCTGATAGTCTCACATGGGTTCCCTCATGTAGCTGCGGTTATCTGCAGATAGGCTGGAATGACAGTGCCGCTCACATATCTGATGGTGAATTCCAGTTATTGTTCTTGGGGACTCATGTGGAATGGTTATCTCAGTTCCATATGATGCCTAGTCATCCACCTGGCTGGCCCACAGTTCTTCACATGGTGGGCCAGGCCGTCTTCCAAAAAGAACGATGTTATTGGATTTGGAAGAACTCTTGAGCTTGGAGGTCACACTGCAGCACTTTCCCTGCATTCTGTCAGTCAAAGCAAGTGTCAGGGCCAGGCCAGATGTAACGGATGGGGAAATAAATTATACGTTAGTGGGAGGTGCAGTAGAGTCACACTACAGAGGAGCAGGCATGCAGAGATGGGAGGGTTTCTTGTTATATTTGCAATCCACAACAAAGTGGTAATTTAGCTGGACCTTAACAAAAATCTAAAGATTTGAGAAGTAGGGACTTTGGCAGAGGAGGAATTAGAAAGAGCGGTAGTTCAGAGAAGCTGAGAAAAGGCCCATACAGCAATACTACATTATCCAGAAAATTTCTACTTGCCTTTGCTCTAACAAGAGAATAGCTATTACTGTTGGTGAGGACATAATTACAAGGGTGGTCTTCACAGGTATGATATTTGAAATTTTTCAGAGGATTTTTATTTCTGTTACATTGCTTTATTATGCTATACAATTTTGTCACATTTTCTTCCACAGAGAAAGATGATAAATATACTAACTCCTTTCTGTTCTTCCGTTTGGCATCATCATGGCAGCAAAGCCTGTGTTCTTAGCTCACTTTCCAAAGACAATCATGTGGGCCTGCTGTGATTGACTAGGGCTGAGTGTTTACCCCAGCAGCTTCTTTGTTGCAGAAGATGAAAGTTTGATGGACTTTAAGATGGAAAGGAAGGAAAAGGAAAATTTGATTTCATCGGCAGCTGTCTTACCTATCTTCATTAAGACAGGCTGTGGACACTGAAGGCCATTGGGAGCCAGTGGTCATAAAACTAATGGGAGCCACTCAGCCTACACAGCTCATATTGCTGCTTGAGACCTGTCATCTTGGTAGTTATTGCAGCAGAAGACAGAGTCTCCTGAAGGGAACACAACAGTCCTTGTGTGACAGAGAGGAAACTGAAAGAAATAGATTTTTCTATTAGCTGCAAATCAAACCTTTGCACATCATCCCTCAGGGTGACAGCACCTGATTCTCTAAGGCAGAGTTGGAACAAATTTATTCAAGCTTGCAGAAAACAATATGGGATCAATATCACTGTGTGTGTGTGATGGAAGCATACATGGTGTCTCACTTGAAGTGTTGGGGCTAGCTGTATGCATATGTGTAAAGGATGCATTTGTGGATATGAAGTTGAAGTAGTGAAGTTGAAGACAGAATCCAGTTTTGATGGGAGTCATTTTAAAATGAGTGAGCAAGTAACACTCCAGCTCCAAAATTTCTGATTAGGAGCTGTTTTTCTCCATGTATGTTTGCAGAAGGGAGGTAAGAAAACATTTCTTTTTCTCCTGACAAACATTCCAAATGTCAGCCTGCACAGGTGTCTCTGTCCATTCCTGTGGGTTCTTTGGGTTTCAGTCTAACACTTCACATTTCACGTATTGTAATAATAATGGTAGCAGTTACAATTTAATGAGTTTGTATCATGTGCCATGTGGTTCATATATATCAGTGTCTAATGTATGTAAGAATTCTTATAAGATAGGTATCAGTTACCTCCAGAAAACTAAGGTTCACGGAATATAAGTAAGTGACTTGCCCAAAACCATACAGCTGAAAATTTGCAATGCAGGCTTCCAAAACCCAAAGCTCATGGCCTCTAATTATACTGCTCTACCTTTTCAAGGCTGGCAGTAATAAATGTATAAAGATTTGTTAAGGAATCTTTAACTTAATTCTTATCTAATTCTTCTTTGGAAAGTCCTTTCAGTTGTCCACAAGTCAATTCACCAGATACCTGATCTAATGGTGTTATCGGGAAGAAGCTAAAGATCCTGAAGTAGAACTTTTGGATCAAGCAAGGGACTTGCTAAATCATCTAGTGATTCTAATTGAACATCCTGTAGGGATACTGTTGCTGCATTGTACAGAAAATGAGGTCTGAATAGGTCACGACCATAGCATTGCAGCTAACAGAAAGCCTTCTCTGTTCCATGTCTTTTCTCTACCGCACTGTATATCTCTTGTGGAATAATTCACTATATTTTAGGTTTATATCAAGGAGTAATGTAAAAGTTGTTCAGTTGTGATCACTTTAGGCCAAAATTGGCAAGCTCCTTTTTGGTCAAGTGTTAGATAGTACAAAGTCTTTGGCTTTTTGAACCAGAAGTATGTGTATTGAAACTATTCAATTATGTCCTTATATAAATGATCAGGCATCATTACATCCAAGATGACTTTATTTACAAAAACTCAAAAAGCATTGGCTTCGGCTGGGGATTTCTGCCTTAGATCTTTAGTGCTATAGCTCTCCTCAGGAAATGACAATCTCCCCACCTGAGATTTATGCTCCAGTAGTATCAGTATCATATTAGTAGGATAGTAGTACTGCTGATGAAAGCAGTAATAGCACCAGTACCAATAATACTTCCTCTTCACATTTGCTTCATGTTTTAGGCTATGTATCCCAACAAAGGAGTAAATGATTACACAAGAGATGTGCAGTATTGCAGAGGAGAAAAGGGAAGGTATTTTCGCAATGATCATCTCTCATGATCTTTTGTAACTCCTGCTCAAGATCTACACATGCAACAGAGAATTACCAGCAGAGTATAATAAAAAGAGAATGAGCTTAATTGTGTCAATTATAGAAAATGATGTTATGGAAAGAAAAGGCCTAGAGAAAATACTGTAGTTATGTGTCTCTAGTCCCCATTAGGGGACAGTTTATTTGGTTGTAGAGTGAGTGTCAGAGTTCCTCAAATCCATGCCTATCAGTCAGTCCTTTAATCTGTAGGCACTTTGCAATTGAACATGTGCTGAAAAAAGAGATTTGATCTAAGAGGCTGTACTATGATGAAAGCCCTTCATCGTTACCATATCACCTTTAAAAAGTTCAGTATCTTAGTGAGTGCCTGTGAGGAGTGATGTGTTTAAAAGATAAACTGAGGAACAATAAAGCTATTTAAGTTTATTTGTGTAAACAGCAAATCATGAACAGGCAACTCCAAACAGGAAGTGGTCTAGGGCTCCACTGAGAAAGCAGAGGGACAGACTTTTATAATGTGGCTGCAGAAGTAGAAAATACACTAAAACCTTGGCCTGAGAGTAACTTGTTCCGCAAGTGTTCTGTAAGATGAGCAAATCTTTCTAATAAACTTTAACTTGGTAAACAAATGTTGTCTTGCAAAATGAGTAGTACATGACAGTGAACATCACGTGATCACAACTGAGCCAATGATTCTTCTCTCTTCATCCCTCACTGGGGGCTTGTGGTTGACTATCTTCCCACAGCGAGAGGTTGTGGCGATCTCCCCTGAAGAGGAGGAGAAAAAAGTAGAGGAATCCCTCACTTCAAATGAGATTATGCAGAAATGTAAAATGTGGGATGCAGTGCAAAATTTTGTAGAAAAGCACTACCCGAATAAGGCTGTAGCAATGCCAGCAATGAATGTGTTTAACAACAATGCAATGTCATTTTCTGTGAAATCCTCAGAAGGAGGCAAAAGCAAGTGTGATTGGATACTTCCTTGTTAATTTGCACAAACAGAAAAAGATTTCATTGTGCCAATAGATAGCAGTGATTCCATTAGTGATAGTGAAGCTCACCCTTCACAATAACCCTCCTCTCTCTTGCAGCCCTGAAAGTTTTCAAATTAAGTGCAGGTTATTTTGTTTATTTTTCTTTCATTTTTATTTTCTTTATTATTTTGTATTATATTACAGCATTTTAAACATTTTATATGAATATTTTATGTTGCAGAATAAATAATCTGTGTTTCCATTATTACTTATAAGGATATTTGCTTTGATATACAAGTATTTTGGATTACAAACATGTTTCTGGAACAAATCATGCTCATTACCCAAGGTTTTATTGTATTTGGTTACAGTTATAATGTGGGCTTATATCCCACCAGAAAGTCCTAAGTTGTAATTATGTGTTTATTGGCTCCAATTGGTTGAGCTTAAATTCTATTCTTTTATTCTCATGTAGACATTAACAATAAATAGCTCAAATTTAGCTTTGCTTATGCTTGCAAATCAAGTAAAGTTAAAGTGACTTATGAGGTCTTCCTGGCTTTATTTGCTCAGGAATTCTTACAGGTGTGGTCTCCATGTTAATGTACTATAACATTATTGTTAAATCATTCAGTAAGCATTTATTTGATACTTAGAGGTCTTTTCTAATTGGTAAAGGCAAACAGGTATATGAGAATCTGGCCTTAACGCATCTTTAGTTCCACAAACACACCTGGAGCAACATTCTTCAGACCTTGATCCTAGGCTTACAGCTGGCCAGGAGCTCTGTGGTGCCACTGGGTTCTGTCGGCAGCTGTCTGGTACCAACCTCTCAATCTTCCGCTCATTAGCATAATCTTGGGCAAGCTCTTCTAATCGCTTTCTCAAGTTCCTCATTTGTGAAATGGGGATTGTTTTTAAACTCTATTTGTTGAGGATTTAAGAGCTAATATGTATAAGTGTTTACTTTGCCAGGCTGTAGTAAGTGCTAGAATAAATGCCAGTAATCATTATTATTACTATGATTGCTGTTATAATTGCTGCTGAGGAATAACTGCCATATGAAGTTTTATTCCAGCCTACTGTTTTCATTCTGAACTTCATATGTTTTCAGAATCCTAGCTGCTTGATTAACAGGACATTTTTCTAGAGAGTCCATGGCCAGTATATCTTTTCAAACTTGTTACTGAATGCCAAGTTTAATGAGGTAAGCCACATTTGTGCCTTAATATTTTACTGATGGAAAGAATCCTAGAGGTTATCTAAGTCTGGAGCACATTTTCAAGATAAGGAACTCAAAGTAAATGACTTTCTCAGAGTAACACTCAGGGCAGAATGAGGGCTAGATTCTCAGTGGTTGTTTTTGCTGGACTCAAAACTCCTTCCTTAGCCATTTTGAATTTATTCCATCTCACCTAATAACTTCTTCAGAATTTTGTGATTCTTTTAAAGTTCATACTGACTTCAGTCAATAAATTAAGAAAGTGGACATATTACCCCAGCCCAATGACTTCGCCTTATCTGCCTTCAATTCCCTCATCTGTTGAAGGGAACTTACATCCAAAGATCACTGTGGTAGCTTTCAGGTCAGCCAAGATGCAACCACAGTGAATAATATGGAATCAAAGTGGAAAGTTTTCAGCATTCTTGTGTTATAAGGATTTAGATATTACTCTAAATCTACAGAAAGTATGTTCCAGCCTAACATGGCCAACAGGCCAGACAAAAATGTGCAATATGCTTCCATCATGAAAATGCGCCTTTATTGTCCCTAAGTTGGTTTCTGTTTCTTTGGAGGCTTCGGCAGGGCTGCAGAGCTTGTCTGTGGGCTAGAATGGTTTTTCAGCTGAGTGTCTTTCAGAGTGATGGGTACACACCAATTCTATTGCGTTTGGCCCATAGGTGGGGGATTAAGAAGAAGATAGGATAGCTGTAGCCATGCTAGGCTGTATATTCCTTCTAAGGACAATGCTCCATTGTTGTTGAAGCCTCTTCTTTTTATATTTCATTGTATTTCCTCTTGTCCCTCCCTATCAACTTTATGTACCTTGATACACATCTGTCAACAGAATATTGTGTAAGGGCAAATCAAATTTAAATATAGTGGATCTCTCTTCATATACTCACCTTTAAAGTGCCTTTAACTTTAAAGGTATTGCTAGTTGCTTTGGCAGTGATTCAGGCCATATGTATATATATCCCCTCCCCCCAGGTTATTTGTTTGCTTGACTGTTTTTAATGGTTGTTCATTAACATCAGGATCTTATCCAGGAAACTCATTTAATCTCCACAGAGCTTGGGAGTTGTTCACATTCCTTGCTGCCTGCTTTCCAAGGTCTCCAGGAGGCTGGTTTCTTGATTTTCTCTCTGCCCTGATACCCAGTTTATCATCAGAAATAAGCTCCAGTTGTCTGCAATTGCAATCTCATTGGGTCTTCAAGATAACGTCTTGTTTGACTCTTCTCCCTCAGCACAACTTCCATTAATAGTTTGGGATTTGGGCTTTGGGAAAAGCCTGACCTCACCATATGGACAATTGTGGTTGATGTTCCCCATTATTTGGTTCGTTAAACTTGGCGGCCTTTTTCTTTCCCAGATAGGATGAACCTCTTTTCACTGAGCCTTATTAAGAGTTGTCTCCTTAAGAAGGGTCATTTAGAAAGGGATGTATGGGGGCCGATCCTAGTTTCAGAAAGTAATTGATTTTGGTAGACAACTTTATTTAGCTTTTAATGTTCTTTCACATCTGTAAATATGATAGCCATCATTTAACAAATGTTTATAAAGGAATGAGTCATGAGAAGAATCAAACTTATTCCTTCTAATGCAAGACAGTTATCAGTATTATCCCCATTTTATTTATAATGGAAATGAGCCTCCAAAGCACTAAGTTATTCCAAATCTCATATTTGGGGATGGAGCTGGGATTTGAGTTTAAGTCTGCATTCAGAGCTTGAGATTCTATCTTCAGTGTTCTATCCTCTTTATACTGCCTTGAGCTACTCAATTATATTTGAGGCTCATACCTTGGTTGTTGGTCTTTGAAAGGCATGCATTCATTCTGATTTTCTTAAGTTTATTAGATATCTGTTGCTTCACAAAAACTTACCCCAAAACAACAGTATAAAGCAATGAAAATGTATTATCTCATTTCGTTTGGAGGGGTTGTCTGGAAACCACAGGCAGCTTAGCTGTGTGGTTTTAGCTGAGTGAGGTTGAAGTCTGGATGTTGGCTAAGACTGCAGTCATCTGAGACCTCTACTGAGGCAGGGGGACACACTTCCCATGCCAACTCCCACTCACCTGGCAAATTAAAGCTGATACTGATAGGTGTCTCAGTTCTTCAACACCTCCAGCAATCTCTGTCCTAGCTTTATTTTATCCATAGTCAGTTAAGTCTTCATTGAAGTTTTTTCTCTCTCTCCTGCCCTCTTTTGTTCCTCAGCAGTATCTTTCAGATCAGATCAGGCCATCTGTGTTAGTTTCAAAGGCTTCCATAACAAGGTACCCAAAGTACCAGAGATTGAGTGGCTTAAACACCAGAAATTTATTTTGTCACAGTTCTGGAGTTTACAAATCTGAGATTAAGGTTTCAGGAGTGTAGGGTTTCTTCTGTGACCTCTCTCTTTGGTTTGTAGATGGTCTTCGTCTGTATGTGTCTGCATCTTAATCTTTTTTATAAATAAAATACTATATCGGATTGGGGATAAGCTATCTGATCTCATTTTAAGTTACTTAAAACTTCATCCACAAATACTCAGATTCTGAGGTTAGTATTTCAAAAATGTGAATGTTGGAGGGTGACAGTTCATCCCGCAATACCATTTTTGTCCCTTGGATGTTGGGGGAATTTCCTTTTACAGTTTTTTTTTTTATGTTTAATTTCTACATCCTTAACCTCTCTTTATCTCATGTCCTCAAATCTTTTGTATAGCTAAGTTTAACTGTTGTCTGCCCATTTGGGTTCCCATTTCATGCCAAGAATTCAGATGCTGTACTTAAAGTCTTTGAAGGTTAGATTGATCCTAAGAACTTCTAAGGAATTCTCTTGGAACTTTTAAACTCAAACATAGTGTTTTCTGAAAGAAAGTATGGGCATCATCAGATGTTCTTGTACAAGATTTTTTTGAGTACACGTAAAATGCTAAGAAAAGGAATATATACTAGTTTTGAGGGCAAATCTGAGCCTCTTTCTTAGGCTTTATCTAAATACCAAGTAGACATTCTAGAAAGATATGATGAAATGGTCCAAGAATCAGGTGGAAGATAGATGAACAAAAGGAACAGTATTTCTCATATCTCACAAAAAATAAGCAGTTATCACTAAGAACTTGGTACAGAATATGTTATTAAAAATATGTGCAGCCAATCAGAGCCTGTGCCTACAGCGAACAGGGTTTCTAAATGCAAACATTTCTGGAAAAATGGATTCAAGGGTCTTGCTGGCTATAAGCAGTGTCTCTGGAACCAAAGGGATGACACAGTTCTTAAAATTGAAGGCGTTTCTTCCCAGGGTGAAAGTGAATTCTACTTGGGCAAGAGATGTGCTAATGTGCACAAGCAAAAAGCCACACGGTGACTCCAGGTGGCAAATCAAACAAAACCAGAGTGATATGGGGAAAGGTAATTTGAGGTCAAGGAAAGAATAGCATTATTTATGCCAAATTCTGAAGCTGTTAAGGCATTGGACACAGAATCTATGTAATGCTATACCCCTGTCAAGAATGTGAACTAATGAAAAGTAAATAAAACAAACAGACAAAATATAATCACTGCTGGGTTGGGGATGTAGCTCAGTGGACGGCTTGCCGAACATGCAGAAGGTCCTGGGTTAGATCCCCAGTACCACCACCAAAAAAAAAAGAAAGAAAGAAAAAAAAAAAGGAGAAGGAGAAGAAAGAGGAGGGAGGAGGGAAGAGGAAGAGGAAAAGAAGGAGAAGGAGAACAGCACAAAACTCTGTGTACCACTGCTCGTCTTTGTTTCTCTTTAGCGCAAGGGAAGTATTTGAATCTTTTACCAGGACGTCCACTTATTACCCACCTATGGTCTGTCAAAGTCCGATACAGCTGCCACCACATCTTGATTTTCCTTTAGTAGGTGGCAGCTTATTAGTTATTTTGGAACTCCTAGGTGACATTAATGTATCCAGCCCCCCCCCCCATTATACTTCTCTTATCCTGCAATGTGCCCAACATGATGGGGAGCAGCCAGAACTACTACAATGGCAGTTCATCATGCATTTGGTTCGTTATGTTTAAACTATATCTGGTAAAAATAAGGAGAGCTGACAGGTCTTCATAGCAATGTGGTTATTAGTCTTTTCCTTGGGTGAAGTTTGAAAGGTGATTGGGAATAATTCTTCTCAAAATCTGAAGTGCTTGAGGTACATTAAATACTGTTCTAAATACAGAACCAATATTCTATTTTATTAGAAAAATGAAAAGGGTTCTCTGGAGAAACTATTTAAAAGATTAAAATAGCCTTTACTGAAATGTGGTTTGGTGGCAAAGAAAGGGAATCCATTCCCCTTTGCCAAAGTTTACCAGAGACAAAGTGGAAAATAAGAATTCAAAATAAAATTGGGTGTAAATAAAGATATCTCCAATAAGCACTGTGCAAAACAAGCACCAAAATACCCAATTGGAAAAGTGCAAAAAAGTATTAAAATAACACTAGATTCTTCTCTAGACCAGGTAAAAATTATGTAATTTCATTGCTAACCAGGTTAGTTATATTTATGTTCTCATTGTCCCTTAATACAAAAAAAGAAATGAACGCTCAAACATGAGTGTATTATTGTTAGATCTAGCCATTATGCTAGCCTAGCCAGAACAAGCTACAATAGAAGAAAGTTATGCTGTGGAAAACAATTTATTTAGTGCATTTCAATGCTACACCAACTTTTATTTCTTAATATGGGCTATTATTTCTTATTGGAAAGAAAGCAGAACAAGATTCAGTCCTTTGGGGAGAAGATTAAATAAGAAATACATTTCCAGATGATATCACAGGCAAGCAGCACTCTGAAATCAGTAGACATCAAAATTAATTAGGCAGAATCTATTGTTTTGTTAGGTGTAAATCTCTCAACATACCACAGTGCTAGGAGGAGTCACTCCTGAATGTAGAGTACAACTTCTTTTTCTGGCATCTCCCACCCTCTGTGTTCTTAAGGCACATGGAGGACAACCCTGAAAAAAATGTTGTATTTGTCTGCATCACAAGAGCACCATACAAACACTCCTTGCTTTCAAACAGCTTGTAATTGCATCTCATTTTTACTCAAAATGAACATTTGACATTGATACTGAGAAAGAGAATGAGCATAGAACAGGGATCCTGTCATTACTTCCTTTAAGTTCGGTATCTTAACGGTGGAGATAGTTAACAAGAAATCCAATCTTCTTAGATATCATGGCAGGGATGATATTAAAAATATTGAAAAACCAATAGGATGTGGAGCTGGTCATAATCAACTTGCTTAGGTCTCCTTTTGAGAGGAGCATTCACCCTTTATTTGCAGAATGATTGCCAGAGGAGAAAGGGGTACGATGATCAATGGGAATGTTTGAAGCAATGACCTTTTGCCATTTACTTATGAAGTATTCTAACATTTTAATAGTAGATATAAGTAGCTGGGCACACACCAATTGATACTGGCCCCACATGTTGATAATTTTAAGATGCAAACTTTACTCCAAAGGTAACTGTTCTATTGCACTGGACTTTTATCACAATGTAATCTATTCTTTCTTTAATTTTTTCTGTTTCTGTATCTTATTTCTCTCTCTCCATCCCTCTCTCCCTCTCTAGTTATTGAATTTTGAGGGTGAGAAAATTCAACGTGGGTGGAATTTACATATCATGGTCTATTGTTTGGATGGAATCAAGAAGTCTTCCTATGTTAGAAAGTATATTTATTTCCCAGGCATACTATTAACAAAGAATCAGAAACTGGGTGGTTTAAAAGGCCAGAAATTTATTTTATCACAGTTCTAAAGGAGGAAAGTCCAAAGCCAAAGTGTCAACAGGCCCATGCTCCCTCCAGGTTCCAGAACAAGACACCTCCTTGTCTATTCCTAGCTTTCTGTGACTTCCTGGTAATCTTTGGGGGTCCCTTGGTTACCAGAAGCAGAATTTTCATATCTGGCTTATTGTCACATGACCTTCATTTTCCTCTCCAGTGTCTGTGTCTGCTCCTCCTCCTGTGAGGACACCAGGGACTTATCTTACTCCAGTATGACCTCATTTCAACTAATTGTATCTTCAGTGACCTTATTTCCAAATAAGATCATGTTCAAAGGTACTGAGGCTTAGGACTCCTAACATACCTTTTAGCAGAAGCACAATGTAACCCATTTAATCCATAACAGGGAGGAAAAATCTTGAGGACAGAATTGTGTCATTCCTTTTGATGGATGAGAACTTAATATGAGGGATAGTTGCTTCACGGGGGGGGGGCATACACTGGAAGGTAGTATATGATGAACGTTTGATTATGTCTATTTCTTTTTATTATAATGTACATTTCTATTATGGAATGCTTTGTGACATATTTAGCACATTAGTATGTAGTAAATGTCTATATGTTATAAGAAAATGAATATACATACATTGTGGGGGGTAAGTGGTCAGAAAGCTTTATTGATGGTATTGGGGGCAACATTAGCAAAAAAGTTTTCAAACTCATAGTACTAGTAATAACATGAAGTATTAATGACATCTTTGTTTCAGAGAAAATCACACACCCTCTTCAAGTTAAGTTGGGCAAGCAATGGCATTACTAAGGCCAAATAAAGTGCAAAAACTAAATTCACCCACAGTTTGAAAAGCTTCTTATTTCATGCCACTGAAAGTGACCGAAAGCACGAGATCCCTAGCTCAGGAGCTCTCAGTGCCTACCCAGGTGAAGTCAGGCTCTGGAGGTGTGTGCATGTGGAGAAGCAGGTAGAGGAAGGTCAGTTTGGATTCCTGATCCTGCCCCAACAACAACTGAACAGAAAGACTGCTTTTTGTCGAGTCCAATGTCAACATGATTACTTTGTTCACCAGGTGAGGAAAGTTGTGACATGCTATCTTTGGAATGCCACCCAAGTATTTTCCCCAGCTAATTTTATCACCAAACTTCTAGAACAAAGCAATAACGATTGTCAACCTTGAGCTATTCTCAAGCTGTTGTCATATTTCAGACAGAGAGGTAGTGGTGCTGAGTAATACAGAATTTAGTAGGAATACCTTGTTTAGGTAAGTCCTGGAAATCAGCACTAGAGATGAGTTTAGACATCTCACTATTTTAAAAATTCCTGTGGAACATTTTTTGACTAAAATCATTGAGTATTCTTATATTTCTATCATTATTTTTGCATATTATTACAACTGTACTAGAGAACATTTTCTAATATTGAAATTACATGTTTCTTTTATAATCTTTTGCTTCAGTACTCCCATTTATGTTTGTTTCAGCCTCTGTAAGCACTGCCTTCCTTTCATTGTGGTTTATGCTCTAACTATTAAGTATCTTTTTCTCTCTGCTCAGTTTGTTTTTGACTATGTTATATGGCTATTTGGTTTTCAGGTAATATTTTCTTATTGTTGCCCAGGAATGTATCTTACAGCAATGTGGCCTGTACAAATGCTTAGAGGCAGAAGAGTATACGTTCCCTTGTTTCCCATCCATATCATAGTTGTGTTTCTGAAAAATCCTCTAAAATAAGTGAAAAAAATATACTGAGCTTGAATCCACACCTTCTTATTTGATTATAGGTATGACTAGATTTTCAAATTTTACATTCTATAGTATGACTCCTATTCTGTAAAGATAGAAGAAAAGACAGAGCATTCTAATTGGTTACTTTTTGTGCCAGCAGGAGCTATAACACTGCTGTTCTCCATCCTGTGTAATTACTTGCTCATAGATACGAAACCACCCTGAGCATAGAGAAGGATTAAACACTGATCAAAGGCAGGTTTAGCTCTATCCTCAGGACAAGCTGATTCAATGAAGAAAAGCGCAGGCTCTTGGAGGGCTTTGGGAAGGAGAAATAAATTAACAGTTAGTATATAATAGCAGCAAAAACTGCTGATTGAAAGCAGATCCGATAGTTTTGGGGACTTGAGGTATTTGAAGTAACTGAATGAGAAGAAAAACTGTACTCCAATTAGTAGGACATGGTGCAAAAAGGCGAGATGTGCACTTCTACTACTCCATTCCACTAGGGCCTCAAGTCTTTTTAAAGACAGACTTTGACTTTTTTAGAGTTATTGTCAATTATTATTAACAGTCTTGTAATTTCATGTGTGTTGCTTTTAGGTGGGCTTAAGGTGATAGTTATGGCACAAATCAATTATGGATGTTTAAAGTCCTCATTGCAGTTGAGTGTAGCAGTAGCGTTGCCCTTTACATGAACTGCTTTCTCTCTTAACCACAACTTTTAACGAGTGTCCTCATTTAATAAACTGATCTTACTAATATGGGAGGATTTTGTCTGGTTAGCATA
This sequence comes from Heterocephalus glaber, assembly GCF_000247695.1. The sequence goes on along the minus strand of NW_004624734.1, from coordinate 22,672,451 downwards.
TGAAATGCCTAAGGATGAACTACTCTTCTTTTAGCTTTTGTAGTATGTACTGTTTCCCCCTCTCTATTTTGCACAAGAGCATGTCTGGTCAGAAGAGAACTGTTTTGTTTGTTTTTTATTCCAAGGATAATATATTCCCCTGTTCCTGGATAATAGTATAAAATCATAGCCATACTAACAAAAGCAGATAAGACATTAACATATGATTCAGATTAAAACATCAAATTGAAGTCTTTGACAAATACATAGAGAATTGTGGTTTTGCCCAAGGTGTCTAATTAATTGCTACAATTTTCCAATTCCCTATGTTCAGTATGAACATGCCTTTGAAATGCTGTTCATGAAAACAGAACTCACTGGTCATTAAACATGCAAATAGCAATAAGTAAGTATACAATTCAGCCATATGTGTAGTAAGTGCTGTGAACAGACAAAGTAAGCAGTGGTCTGCTTTTCTACAGGAAGTGTTCATTTTATTTTGCAGTTTGGTCTTAAAATATTACAACTGACCAGGGCCTCATGAGTTGCTGGTGTAGTATCTGTACTGTTAATGAATAAACCAAATTCAGGGGAGATAAATTGATGTCCATTGTATGAAGCAGCTATTAGAAGCCTTCTACACTCCTCCTGTCCAACCAACTTACCTAATGGATATGTGAGTAATGGCTATTTTGGAAAGTTTTAAGGCTGTATCTACAAAAATCAACATCTATGTCATTTGTGGATAAATCAGAATTCTATAACCATCAGCAGGGATTTTTTAAAGCAACATTCCCTATGCTAATTGCTCGATGCCAAGTATGATTTCTTTGTTTATTTACTGTTAAACTCCAACACGTATCACAATGCGTGTTTAGTACTCAATAAATATTTGTTGAGTGAACTCATTTTTATACTTTGTATTCAACTATGATATCTGTATGATTATGTGTGTTTATCCAGGTTTGTAATATTCCTTTGTACCAACAATATTCTCTGTACCATATGCTTTTTGTTTTATTTATCATCATATCAGAATTTTTCACTTTCTTTGAACTTGGTAGTAGTTTTCTGAATCAAACTGCATAGTATTATTTATATATGGCAAATGTCCAGTTAGATACTATTTTGTAGTCTTTTTTTTCCAAAAGGTAAAAAATGGGTTTATTAGATTTCAAAACCAGTCCTAAGTGAAAACCATTTCCCTGTCAGATGTTGTAACTCATATTGTTTGGTACAATTTATAACTTAATGGAGCGTTGTTTTTCTGAACAAGTTGGATGTACATGAGCAGATTTTGTAAAGGACATTCTGTTCTTCATTATAGTATTAAGAACCCTAGGACAAAAGTTGAGTTTCTACTCATATGTTGGAGTTCATTTGAATTATTTCAGTGGGTATTTGAGGGATGACTTAGAACATTGTGGGAACAGTTGCAGAATTATTTTTCTCTCTCTCTTTCTTTCATTCTTTCTCTTTCCTTCCTTCCTTGTTCCTTCCTTCCTTGTGCCTTCCACTCTCCTTTCCACTCTGTGTCCATCCCTCTCTTCCTCTCACTCCTCCCCTCTTTCTTTTAGTTTTCCCCCTCTGCTGCTGGTCCTGGGAATTGAGCTTAGAACTCCTCTACCACTGAGGTACACCCATAGCCCCTTTTTTTGGTACCGGGGATTGAACTCAGGACCTTGCACTTGTGAGGCAGGCGCCAGAACCACTGAGCCAAATCCCCAGCCCACCCTTTTTATTTTTTATTTTGAAACAGAGGCTTATTAAGTTGCCCAGGCTGGCCTCAAATTTGATAACCTCTTGTTTCAGCCTCCCAAGTAACGAGATTACAAGCGTACACCAGTGCCCCTGGTAGAATGATTTTTCATTAGTGAATTAGGAGTGTATGATAACTCATGTATAATATATTTAAAACAGTATTATATGACATCATCTTTCTCACATTGTAGCGAATTATCTATGTGATCCAGTAATGAAACAAACTCAGAAGGAAGTAAACAAATCAAGGATTTATTCATGGAGCCCTCTGAATCCCTCCATGTGGCTTTGGCAGCATTTTGATTAGAAGGCCTTTAACACTCTTTGGTATTGGTCTGTTCTCTACTGATTTACACAGTTTAGAAGAATGCATTGGACACATGTTTGACCACATTAGCAGATGGTGCAAATATTAGATCAAAAAAGTTTTTGATAAAAGTGAAAGGACCAGGGAACTAACATTTCTCTCCTATTCTATTATGCCTCTCAATTCTTTACCAGAACCTATGGTATAGAACTATGATTTTTTTTCTAGATAAGAAAAGTAAAAATTAAATACATTAAATATCCTGGCCTTAAAAATATAACCAGAATAGAATTTTAATTTTTCCTGATTCTATAGAGTCAGGAAAATAAAGAAGTAAATAAACACAATTAGTTTAGAGAAAATCTATTTTGATAGAAATTCGTGAAAAGCATGCCACTGGATTTCAGCCAACCACAAATTCAATCTGAACTATCAACTACTAAAAGTAGTACTTAATGTGGCACAAAGTCTACTGTACTTAGTGCTGGGAAAATCCTGCCAAGGAATCCACAAACTAGGCAGCATTCTGAAGAAGAAAACCTGCAGACCAGGGTCTTTTCTTAGCCTCTGTTGTGTCTGTTGATGACAGCTGAAGCGCTGAAGGATGCTCAGATAAGGAGTGACGGTGGTGAGGGTAGAGGATGAATACAGGACATCATATATGTTGCAGTATAGTAGCTGTGTGGTGATTTTCAGTGCAGAAGTACTTGTGGTCAATACAGTTAATGGGAAGAAATGGGATCCATGCTTGGAAGTTGAAAGGGCAACTATCATTCAATATAAGGGAATTCTTTCTAAAAACTTCAACTAAGAGCTAAGAAGGCATGAATACCAGTGTTCTAATATTTAGTTTATACATATGTGGCTCTCTTCTTAGGAGGTTACAGTGTTATGATATCTCACATACCATAATTCTTTTCTTTTTTTGGTACGGGGTATCGAACTTGGGTCCTTGCACTTGCAGGGCAGGCGGCGGAAGCACTGAGTTAAATCCCCAGCCCATCACATACCATAATTCTAATAACAGGGTGCCCCCTTCTCTCACAAGCACTTGCACAATGAGATGCTTACCTCCCCAGTGTGAGGATAGATTCATATTAAACCATCTTTATAATTTCTGATGTTGTTTAATGCAGAAAAGAATTTGTTAAGCACCAAGCATGTGGATGTATTTCATCAATGTGGAACTAAGGATTTCTCCAAACAAATCAATAGACAAATCTATGCTTGGGTGTGGAGGCTCTTGCCTTATTGGTACTTTGCTTTTGCCCAGAAAGAACTTGGTCAGGAATCATCAATGTTATTGAATTAAAGCAGGAAGAATCAGGCCTATGAGAATAACAGGCTTTAAAAGGGAATAATTCAGTGAAAACTTAAAATTTGGTAACTGAGATGGGAGTCTTTTACTTTCTTTTGAAAATCAGATGAAAGATGCTGAATAAAAACTATACACATGTGCCCACACAGACTTTTGTGTTCAACTTCAGGAAAGAAAGAATTCATCTCCAAACAACCCCAAATATTAATTTATCAGAAAAAGCAGCAGGTTTACAGGAAGAGAAAGTAATCAGTTCATTTAGATAAATGGTATTGACATAGAGATTTCACATGTATTTGGTAATGTACCATAAATCCTACACCAAGTTAAGAAATTTGTGATTTTTGTTCTCTTTACATAGCTTCCCAAGAATAGGAGTGGACAAAACATGCATGAGGAGATGTCGGACAGACTGGGGCTGCATGGGCAGGTAGATTTGGTGAAGCAGATTTGGGATGGTGAGCCTTCAATTTGTGACTAAATACCAAAAATGAAGCCAGAAAACCATGAAAATCATTGTGCCTGAAAGAGAGTACATTTATGGAGCTCTAAGGAAAATTTTCTAATATCTAATCTAATAGTTCTGTTCCATCCTTGGAAAATAAGCTTGCTTGTGTCAGTATAAAATCTGATATATATAAAATCTATAGTTGTGTCATAAATGTATATATGCATATGTGTATATAATTAAGAGAAACAGCTCTGAAGAATCAGAGGTCTTTGTCGTTTAAAAGCTCTGGTTGCCCTCCTTGTCTAAATACGTCAGTGCAGTGTGAATCTTTAATTATTCATGAGAGCATAAGGTCTGTATTGGTCTGTATTCCTTTATCTGATTTTTTATTTCTATCATCTCGGCCCCATTCTCTGGTCTGTGTTGCCTTCTTTTTCTGTTTTTCGTTTTCTATGGGAATGTGGAAAAGAAACGTTAGAATAAGCTTTCTTCTTTCCTTTAACATACAACATTTGCTTAACCTCTTGGAGAGTGACGATTTCCTGGCCGCGGAGTCCTGATGCTGAAGATAATGAGAAGTGTTGATCTCTGCACTGAAGCTCGGAAGCTAAGAACAAACATTATTCCAGGCCAGCACTGGCAAGGTGACAGAGGGCCCACGCTTGTCTCACCTGTTGTCACTTCCAATTCTACATCCGGTTTACTCTTGCTCAAGGAGCTGCCTTATTGTTTACTTTGTTGGGGTCTGGGCATAAGCGTGGTGGATTCTCAAATGCATAGCAAACAGTGGATGAGTAACATGTCTATAATTATGATTAAACAACAAAGGCTCAAGTATTTAATGACTCGCTAATCTCCACTGTCATTTATTGCCCTAATAGCAATTTCCAATACTTGTTGCTTTGTGCAGGACTCTGTAAGCAAACATTCTAAGAATTTTGTCCCAGGTGAAACCGTGTGTGTGTGTGTGTGTGTGTGTGTGTGTGTGTGCGCGCGTGCGCGCGCGCGCGTGCACACATGCATGTACTTGTTCAGAAAAGTCTCCTTCTCTGTTCTTGTCAGGACTGCAGCTGTCTACCATTCCCCAAGGGTGTTGCCTGGAATCAACATGCAGGGCTGTGAGCAGACTGCCGCTTAGATGTGGCACCTTGCATATGTGCTATCGTTCACACTCTGACTTGCCTGTGTGCACAATGCTATCTTGTCTCTAGAGGACCGGGAGATTATGAAATGCAATTTCTCTTTGAGATGCATAATATAATTCTTCTCTTTCCAAAAGGAAAAACAGCTACCCTTGCTAGAATGGCAAAGAAGGGTCTTTGTGTGCCCTCTCCCACTGTGGTTTTGACATCTAAATCTTCTATAGTGGATTGCTGCAATGATGAGATAAAAGCAGCTGCCTCTCCAAGAGCTGTCCATTTGCATTGATATTTACATTCTTTGCCAAAGTGACATCATTACCATTTGCTTAGTATTTGCACCACAGGGATGTGTTTTACATAATTTAAGAGTTGCAAGTGATGGTAATGTATTTCAGATGGGCAGCAGAGGCCACAGGGTGTGGAATCTCATCCCCTTCCTCCTCTAGGACCTTAGTGCATAAATGAGTCCCTAGTCCATCTTCCTAAATCATTATCAACAGCATTGCTTGTTAGGTGCCAACAGTATGTCTGGCACTCAGCTCAAAACATCTTTCTACATTTTTCTTTAGCCCCACAACAAAAGCACAGAACATATACCCTTATCCCCATCAAATAGTAAGGAAACTCACAGCTAGAAAAATTGGTACCTAGAATAGGTGTGAATTCACAGAGGCCCAAGGGCTTTACCAACTATGCTGTACCTCTCTGTCTCCTATCTTAGAGCTTACTTGTTTTTCAGATTTGAGAAACAAGAAAGCTTATGTGCTTTTTCGGGAAATGACATTTGAAATAAAGAGAAGTAATACTTGGGGCTTTGACCTTGGTATGCCTCTCCCTCTTTCATTTCCATCTTTATTTCAGGTATGTCCAAATCCCTCTTTGAAATGAGTATAAAAGGTTCATGTTTGCCTTGAAATAAAGCTACATGACAATACTAGAAACTGAATGTGGAACCCTTACCAGTTGGCCCACATTTAGCTGTATGTGTCTTCTTAGTTTGATCCATGAGAAAAGGGTTTAAAAATAAATTTTTAAGCAATTTTTCTAAATGGTCTCCAGAAGTATAACATCTTCTGCTCAATTTCCAATCTGGTTTATCTACCTGCACCTCCTTCTGATCACTCTGTTGCCACCATCCTTCATCATTCTTCATCACGGAGTCCCATTATAAAAGAGAAGCAAAAAAAAATTACTCATTCTTTCTAATCTTGAAATGGAGGATCAGAAGCAACTTTGGTCTTATTATCTCTCCCTCACTCCATTGTTCTTTCTTCCCAAACCATATGCCGCTGAGTGACAACTTTGTGAAATTAGGTATATTGTAAGTTGAACAGTGTTTTCCTTCATGTCCTTCCAAAGGCTTCTTACTTTTAGAGAATATACCACTGCATCTGTAACTCTCCCAGCAATGCTGTGGCCTAGAAGAGTACATTACCCTGCCTGAAGTTCTTTGACATGCACTCCTAAATATATCCTCTCATCTTTTTCTTGTAACACCATAGCGGTTTTTATTTAAGCACTAGACTTGGAAAGATAAGAATTTAAGCCTTCTTAGAAACTGTCCCCCTTACTAATATCACAGGGTACCATATACATGGTCACCTAGGTCATCTCAACTTAGAAACACCCCACAACAATGGGTGAAGGTAATACAATTGGGAAGGCCTCTTGAATTAGTATATTTCCATACAAGCATAAACATCCCCACTTCCAGGGCTCTCCTTGTCCTTTGTCCCATTTTTTTCCTACCTACACTGTTTTTCCTACATCTAAGAGCTAAATACTGTTTTGTTGCTCTTCAATCCAGTTTAGATGTTGTTCCATGAAGTCTTAACATTCTTTCAGTTTTAAACCTGGTAATGTCCACAGTACTTTGTCCTGCACTTATTATATCAATACCATTTACCTTACATTATTACATTGGGCAAATGTTTGCACTCCTCATTAGATTACATGTACTCAGAAGGCAGTGGCTTTGTTTGATCCATTTGTAAGGACCGCACAGACTTACAACATAGCATTTGTGTTCACACATGATGTGTTCACGAATGTGCTGATAAGAAAGCACTTTATTTGCTTTGGCTTTAATTCTGTTCCAATAACAGTGACACAGTTTGATTTATCTTCATATCTTTCATTGGTTTACAGTTGTTTTTCTTGAATGGTGTATAATTAGTGGTGAAAATAATCAGAAAAGCTAAATAATTCAGTATTTTCCAATAGATATTACAAAGATACTTAATTCTCTAAGGAAATGAGTAAATAAAAATTTAAGAATAGCTGTAGCTCCAGTAATGAATTAAAAGTTCTTGATAGGGAGTTAAGTTTTGATGGAGAATTGAAGAAAAGCTGTGTGCTTACAGGCAGAAAGGAGGTGGGAAAGTTTGTCTTGCAGGTAATCACATGAAGATTAGGTAGGCAGTGTTACAACTTTTCAGTAAAGAGTCTGAGAGGAAATATTTTAGGATTTAGCTTAGGCTTTTAAAAGACAGATTACATAATTTTTAAACATATTGCAGAATGAAACTAGGAAGCTCTGATTCAAAAAGCAACAATTAAAAGTATTAAAACATAAACCATTTTTCTTTTACTTTCTCTGTGTCTCTCTGTGTCTCTCTCCCTCTCTCAACTTGTCCTGGTGTTTCAAATTTGCTATTCAATGTCATTCTAACAAAAGAAAAATTTAAATTTTAAGTTTTAGCAATTTTTTTCTATCCATCTTTATATTCTGTGATGCTAGTCTTAAATAAGAAATTTTAACTCAATATGTAGAATTACTAAAGTAAGAGCTTATGTCATAGCTCATGGAGTACATATATACTTTGTTTTTTTTAATTTCATTTTTGACACACATTTTATATTCTCTTCCCTTGGCTTATCACTTGGTAAAAAAGGAATGCAATTTTTTTTGAAGAAGGGAGACAGCTACAGCTTATTGTGTCTCTTTTTCCTTTGTCATAATTTTCAATTTAAGTGGTTGGCTAATCCAAGGAAGTAAAAAGTAAGGAAGGAATAAAGTCAGGTTCCTTGACCATTCATGTTTCTTAGAATGTCGCTTTCTTTCTGTGAAGCACGTTTGGCTGTCAGAGTTGTAGCTTTCCTAGTTGCTGAAGCAATGTACTTTGTACTCACACAGAGCCTCACTAAGTGGGTAACACAGACCTCCAGTATCCAGTGGTCCTGGGCTTTGCTAATTGTTTGCGATGCAGTGGTAAAAACAATGAGTATGCATAGTATATATCCATGTTGATATGTGTATTTATTTTGCTCTTGCATATACTTTTTTATTAAGATTGACTTAGAGAATACAAATGCAAAGACGTAATAAAATTATTAAGAGTTCCAATCATTGTAGAAACTTCTAGACTACGTTAATTCTGGGAGATGCTACTTGTATTTCATTATATTCCCAAATGAGAAAATGTGCTGGTTAGATAGGAGAGGATATGTATAATTTTAGAGCAACAACAGATTAGCATGGATTTACTTTTGTTCCTAATCTGCATGGCTGAATTCAACCATGTTTACTTTACCTGAGTAGACAGACGTTGATGACAGAAGAATCTGTAAACCTCTGAACTGAATTGCTGAAAGAGACCTTGATTCCAGGACTCAACATTTTCTGCCTCTTCTGTAATGAAGGTTTCTAGCTGGTTTGCTTGCCTTTGACTCTATCATTCATTCGTTCATTCATTCATTTAGTCAGTCTTGGCCATACCAAATTCTGCTTAAATATTGGCATGTCCTCTCATTTCCTGCCACTTACCAGTACATAGGATTGGCCTCAGCCCACACCCAGCAGTTCTTGGGACCTCAACATTTTGAGCTTACACAACTTTTTCTAGGCTGTTTCTTTTGCTGAGAGACACTCTAGCTTCTACTTATCTATCATTCAATAACATACGTGGATGGCACCTTCCTTACAAACGAGTTGATTGATCTATAGCTTTATTGATCGCCTCATTCGGAAACATTACTTGAATGCTTGCTGAGTTCTGGGAACCGCTCTCTACGGAGACTCAAATATTCCTTCCTCTGGGTTTTCTCACCACCTGGTCATCACAGTCTTTACTCATCCACACTGGGTTCCACTTCTCTGGGCCGCATCCCTCCACTCAAGTTTTTTTGTGAGAGTAGAGGTTATTTCTTCTTTATTTTCATATCCACAGCATTCAGCCTAGTGTCAGGAACTGGAACTCAGTGGGGGCCCACTAAATGTTTGTTGACTTAGAGAAATGATTTGTTTTATCAGAAGACCTTCCTGGAAGGTACCAAGTGGGGTGTCTTCCTTATATACATAATGAGCAGCCTTTTCTCTGTTCTCAAACACTGCATCCCAAAGTAGGTAAACTGCAGTTTGATCTGTACCAACTATTCTTCTCTCCTCCCCGTCCTGCTTTCCCAGCACTCCTCCGAACCCTCCTGCTGTGTGCAAAGCTCCAATCCTGGGAAAATACTGTGCAGTGCTTTCATTCTAAAGGGGAGCAATTGAAAGCATTTCTTTGGTAATTTAAGCACACAGCAGCTACCTTTGCAAAAGCCCAGTTGCTAAATTATCCCCTGGGCTACTCCTTTTGCTGGAGGAGGGGAAAAAAAAAATCACAAACCACTGGAGGAAGGAGGTTCTAGTAAGAAAAGAGACTATGTTTTCTTTGGGTTCAGGTTATTTCTTTCCCCCTCCTCTCTATTTAGTGGCTGTAAGGCTGGTGGTGTGGCATGTTCTGCTACTTTTCCTTTTAATGTTTTAAATGCTACAAATGCCTGTCATAACCACCTCCTTGATTATGCAGAAGTGGAGCTGAATGGTAGTTAGCGGCGCTATTGCAATTTCTGCACTTTTTCATGTTGGCTGCTGTTTTATATGACACTGTTTTCTAAGTTTGCTGATTAAGATGATGTAGTAGGTGGAGTTCTTCTTCCCACTATCGCAGAGGGCCCTCTGAAGGCTGGGATAATGAGCCCGCAGGCAGTAGTTTAGGACCTATTTGGAACTATGGAGGGAGGCCTAAAAGGGGCTGGGGACCTATGCCCATTCTCCTCTTAGAAAACGAAGCCCTCTGGTCTCTTTCAGCTTTTGTTTCTCTGCTGTCCACTCCAGATGTTGAGATTGTTAGAAAAACCTTTATGAAGACTCAGAGAAAGAAGGCCTGATCTTACAGGGATATGATATTTTGAGACTTTCAGGCATTTCCAGATGCCTTTCTGCACTCAGATAACACTGTATTGGAGTCCAAAAGCAGGGAAATTTAAGAACAGTGGAGATTTAAATTAATCTCTTCAACTTGCTGTATCTCTCTCATTTTGAAACAGACATGAATAACGTTGAGTGCCCATCTTAGGCCCCCAGAAGCTGTACTTCAAAGATTGTTTTATGTACCAACTGGAAAAACAAAACTACATGAAATTAAAAGAAACATATGACTGTAAAATAGTATAATTGTTCATTTATTCACAGATAGTTATTGAATGTCTGCTTTGTCCTAGGCTCTGAGCAAGGCCCAGGGAATGAGGCTGAAAATAATACACAATCCTTGTCTTTCTGGAAATGAGAATTCTAGTTAAGTGATATAAACACTAAACCAATCAGACTACGCATATATACTTTCGGATGGTGATGAGCATGTTGAAGAAAATCAAGGTACATGAAGGAATGGAGAGTGTGCTAGGGGCTGCTATGTAAGGTCGAATGATAAGAGATGATTGTTTCCCTGTAGAGATACAGTGAAGCAGGTATCTGAGTAGGGTAAGCAAGTAAACAATCATACAGAGAAGTACTCCAGACTGAGGGAGTAGCAGGGTGATTATTCACCCTGGAACAAGAACACATCTGGCTTTTTCGAGGGTCAGCTGGAAGTTGGTATCTAGAGCACTGAGCCAGCTGGGGAGGGAATAAACTAGGTCAGAGGGATGTGTAGGACCATATTATGTATGTTCTAGTAGTTGAACAAAATGACTTTGGATTTAATATGACCTTATTTATTCCTTTTTTTTTTTTTGGTTTCGTTTTTGTGGTACTGGTGATTGAACCCAGTCTTCAAATGAGGTACCTCTCAAGCTTTTTATTATTATTACTATTATTATTATTATTATTATTATCATCATTGAGATAGAGTCTCACAAGGTAGCAAAGTTAACCAGATTGGGCTCAAATTTAGGACCCTCTTGCCTCAGCCTCCCAGAGTGATATGCCACAATGCCCAGCCCAATCTTATTTACATTTGAAAAGAATCATTCTGGCAGCTGATTGCCTATTACGGGATAAAGAGATAAAGTGAAGGAAAGGAGCCTGAGGAAGAGGCAACCACAGGGCTCCAGGCAGTGTTACTGTTACAGGGTGATCCTGGCACGTGCGTTACAGTGCTACTCATTGTCCTCTGTTTTCTCAAGTGTTGGCTTCATGAGTTAGTGGAGTCAGAGCTGCGACTTAGCCTTAATAATGAACCATTGCTTATTTTGAAGTTAATATGTAAGGTAATATTCTTAATTTTTAAACAACGGATATAAAATATTGAAGGAAAGTTGATCCTGATTTTCATCTATTTCTTCATTAAAGTTAGACTGGAGATAAGGCAGTGTGGCCCTAGAGCAAAATAAATATTAGCAGCCCTGCCTACCAGATGGTGACTGAGAGGTGAGGTTATCTGAACTCTGTGTTGCCCCTGGGGTTTCTTTCACTGTCCTTTGCTGGGTGAGGAACGAACAAACAAAAATTCTAACCTAATTGATATAAAGAACTGTGCCATAACTCCCTCAAAATGTTGATTATGGCCACAGGGGATGTGCTCTTATGTTATGGTCTAAAGCGTTTTTATTTCACAGGAAAGGGATTTGTCGACACTGTGGGATGTGTGTATTTGTGTGCGCGCCCATAGATACACTCACACTGGGCAACTATTTGTTTTCCTTATTTTCTTGTTCTTTTCCATTAAAGGAAGTAATTTTTGGAGGAAAATAATATGGCAGTCCTGAAGCTAGTTGATTCATTTCTTCTTCAAAGTATGTGTAAGGGAGAATGTTGAATTTCTCTTTGCCCTATACATTATCTCTCCTTTGTTTCTCTGTGTTCATATTCCTGTTTAACAGGCATCATGAGAGAAAATTTATTCTATCCTATACTCCTTTTATTAAGAAACAATAGTTTAGGAATATCCATCCATCTGTCTGCCTATCTATCATCTATCTATCTGGCTGTCTTAAAGGAAAAATGGAATTTCGGCAGTACTGGAGATTTATCCTAGGCCCTTTGCACTGAGCTAAATCTCCAGATTTAAAAATTTTTATTTCATTTTATTTTTGAGAAAAGGTCTTGCTAAGTTACCCAGGTTGGGCTCAAATTTGTAATTTTCCTGCCTCAGCCTCCCATTGTGTTGGCACTGCAGATGCTCATTGCTGTACCTGGTTAGGAAGCATGAATTACTATATTCATATATTAAAGGGTTACACAATTATGTATATTTAATTCCACTAAGTTTCACTTATATAACCCCCTAGCTGCTCTTCTGCATTTAGTTAACATCAGTCCCTTCATGTCTAGGCCCCCTTTCTATGCTGTCTATGATCATTACGATTCCTGAATTCTGATGCCATTTATCTCTCATTTAGCTTTGGCTTCACAACATATCATTTATCCTTTTTTATGTTTGCCATTTTTAACCAACTTGGTCATTAACTTCTTTAGAGGAAAGACTGTAATAGGTGGATCCTCATGGAAGATGCTTTAAAAAAGAATCAGAGAATCTAGAGTAATGCAAGAAGTAGAGAATAACTGATAGTTGTTGCTATTCGAATGCATGAATTCCAATTAACCACTCCCATTTTTGCAGTAGTGCTGAAGCCGCAAAGATGTTGAGTCATGTGTTCACCTTCACAGAAGTAGATGAAAATAATCTTTTGACACTTTCATAGTCTGTGAACAATGGAAAGGAGATGTAATTTTCCCAAAGGAAAGTAGAGTGCAGAATACCCCTAAAGAGCTGTACACTACAATATCAGACAAGCTTTGAGATCCACAGTTGGAGCTCTGTACAGGTTGGCATCTGTGATGGTAATGGTGATGATGAGGAAGAAGGGTCATAAACAATTCTGTCCTTTGGACAAAATGTTCTTGCCATCACAATAGCAATCAATTGATGGGCCTTGTCAACACCTGAAGTTCATGTGAACTCATCATTGTTTACTTTTGAATACTTAGGTTTCCGTTTTCCCAAAGGCCACAGTAATGAACATGTATTATGCTATAGAGCAAGTGACGTAGTTACTGAATAGTATCATATGCTGTGGAAACAAAGACGCCTAATTGAATCACCTGTGCTATGTCCCTTTCAGCCTGAAGGTGTAATTGTGACATTTTCTTAGTTGCCTCTTTGGTGATTTCCATCCTTATGACATCATATTTCAATAGGTAGATTATAAATAACCCCAAGATCAGACTGGTATAGAAACCACTATCTTTCATTGTTGAATAGATCCCGGTCACACATGTTCATATAGTATTTTCTCTCATTACTACAATTTTTTCTTGTGACCTTGGTCACATACTTCAAAGTCTTTGGGAAAATATACTGCCATTAAAAATGCTTCACACATTTTTATTTAAAAAATGACAAGCTAAAGAAGATGTTTTTCTTCTAATTCTGCCATATAATTTCTGTTCTGTAGATTTAAATTTCCTGGACTTAAGCTTCCCCTGTATTTAGTGAGCACATTATTTTAATAACAATTTAAATTGATTTCATTGTGAAACTGGCTACTGAATCTGAGTCGGGACCTTCTTCTGGAGAGAGGTAATTAAATATTCTTCATTGATGCTATTTTAAATGTGTTGAATGAAAGGAGTTAATTATACAGCGGGGAACATAGAAGACTTCTGACTAATAATGAGCTCTGTGTTTAATATCTTCATCTTTGTTAGAATCATTAAAGTTTTTTTGAACCAATCAGATGGCTTGGAGTGAGTGTGGATTCATAGCTAACCGACTCTAAATGGAAGTCCTTCACAGATGCAAGGGCTCATGTCATTAATTATGATTTCAGACAAGGCATAGGGATATATTGGTTTGTTCTGTGCATTATAATTGGGTTCATTTGGCCTTCTATTGTGATTTGGGAGAGAAAAGAATTATAAGCCTCATTGTTTCATGAAATTCTATCTGTTATAGTGGATTGATGTTTGTTCCTAGAGATTATAAAAGAGGAGGTGATTTTTTTCCTCAAAGCTTTACATGACCAGTCTCTTCAGAATCTAGTGCAATATTGAAAGTTTTGTGCAGACAAGTTCTCACCAAATAAGTACAATTACTCTGCATATTGGGATGTTGAGGAATGGCTAGAGGATCTACTGTAATCCTAAAGAATGGCTCTTCTGTAATACTCTACGGATATAGGAAAAATAACTCTCAGTGTATCAGATGTCAGATGTAGCAAGTTTGTAGTATCCCAACATTGAGGAATGAAGTTGCAAACCAAACGATGAAGTTAGGAGAGTTTTGTTGAAAATAAGGAGAAGAATAACTCCTAAATTTCAGGCGGAGGGGGCGGGGGGGCGGGTCCCAAGTGGATGGCCAGTGAGACTCTTTTTCAGGGGTTATTTGTACAGCAAAATCACAATGTGGGCACAACATGGATAAAACTACAATCAACCTGTAGTATTGCAAATACAGTCACTTAGCTAATACTGATCCAATAGGGAAATGAGTCATGTAAAAAGGGTACATGGAAAGAACAAAGGCATTTTTGGGAAGGGATGGATCCAGATGTTCTGGTCCCCACCCATGTGTCTGATGCCTATCTGTGCCCACTGGACCAGGTGCTGTTAATTCATCTAATTTCAAGTTGCTGTTTAGGCCTGCAGGCCTGGCTATTGTGTCTATCTTGAAACCTGACTCTCTTCTGATTTGCCTCTAAGCCACAATCTTTGTGTGTCTCATTGCCTGCGCTGACTTCCTTGAGGGCCCAATGCCTGACTGCATATTAATTTCTATTTAAGATAGCTGTATCTATAGTACTACTAAAGAAAAGTAGCTCTTGACACCAAATTTTCTGTATTCTATTACTGATTTGTTCTTTGAGTAAATTTTTCAAACTCACAGGCATTTAAAATACTTCTTAAATTTCTCCTCCCTTCTGATTACTGCACTGAACAGCATGGAGTTTTGTTTGTATATATGAAACTCTCATGGTTCCATTTTTTTCTCTGTTGGAGGATATAACTTTGCCCTATGATATACAGAAGATCGAGAAATTTCCTTCTTCTACTCCTTCCTTGATTCTGTAAGAGAGTGCAATTACCTGGCATGGGGAGCTCTAACGTTGATTGGCTGAAAGTTCAACCTATTTCTGATCTTCACATGTAGGAGTTATCGGGCCAGGGATTTAGCTCAGTGGCACCACACCTGCCTCAAAAGCACAAGGTCCTCAGTTCGATCCCCGGTACTGAAAAAAAAAAATTCATGTAGGAGTTAGAAGACTTAGAAGAATAAGTACAGTAGAATTATCAAGCCCTTACATGGGTCCATGCAGCCAGTGTGCATGTGTGAGGGGGTAGAAAATGTTAGGTTAAAAGGGGAACCATCATGGGAAGGGGATATCCCAAGTCCACCTAGGATGGTTAGACCATGGAAAGGATTACTTTGGGGCATTGTGGGAGTCTTCAAAGTAGAAATTTAGGTCTTTGGTCCCCTGAAGAATATAATATATATCATTTATACTTTTAAGCTTGGACTGTCCCACTGTATTGTTTTTGATATACTTAGCAGAGACACTATCATATAAATCAAGAAGTCAGGCTTTAGAATCTGCATTGAAATCTTAGCTCTCAATTTTACTAACTATATGAACTTGGACAACTTATGTATCTTCTCTATTCCTATTATATAATGTTTAAAATAGGAATAATGTAATTCTTGCTTTGCATTCCTTCTTTGCATTAATGCTTTGCATTTCTTAGTGTTAACTAAATGAAATAATTTATATAATTTATATAAAGTGCATAGCTGAGTGCACATTATTTTATCACTTAATATGAGAAATATGGTAGAATATTGTATTATTATTATTTAGATGAATCCAATTAAAATCTTTCACTTTCATTTATCCGAGTCTTTCTAGTATTACAGTTTTCCTGAGTCTTACTACTCATCCCAACTGGAGATGTAAGATAAGTATCATTTTTGTGTTAATTACGTGATATGTTTCTTCACAAATTAAGAGAAAATGTTTACCTCTTAGTCACTCTTTAGAATGAGAATGTGAAAGTAACTATGATCTTACAAATCACAGTGGAAGAAGAAAGAAAACTAGTCTGGCTATACAGTAGGGAGATCCACTTACAAAAGAAAAATTCCTGCCCATTTTGGAGGGGAGACATTAATGAAATGACTGCCACCCCTGACCCTTGGACTCTCCCTGGCATTACCCACCATAGCCTATGATGAAGTACTACTCCAAGGTTACCTTCACGGGCATGGCTTCTCTTGGGACAGACAACTTTTTAGTAAATAATACAGTGAAAATTTTCAGGAAGTCATAAATAAGTCACATCGAGTCAACTAAGAATCATTCCAGGCTATAGAGAATTAAATTGTTAACATGAGTGGGGAAGTCGCACATTAACTATGAGTTCTCAAACTTGAATGTACATCAGAATTCCAGGAAGTCTTAAAACACAGATTACTGGGACACTCATCCTAGTATAAATCTCAGGTGAAACCCGAGAAATTATCATTTCTAACAAGTCGCCAGGGGGCGCTGAGCCTGCTGGTTGGGGACTGCACATTGAGAAACACTGTGAAAGCTCATGTCCTAGTGCCTTGCAATGCCAAGTGTGGCTCTTGGACTGTCAGCACCAACATCCTCTGAGACCTTGTTAGTAATGCAAATGATCAGGTTCCACCCTAGATCTACTGAATTAGAACTTGTGTTTTTAACCAACTCCCAAAGTGATTGTAGATTGAAGTTTGAGAAGCATCACAGGTAAGGGCTTTGGAGAATTCAGATCTAGAGTGGAGTCTAGGTACTTCCATTTCTTAGCCCTCTCTGTGACTTTGAGGAACATTATCTTTTTTTACCTTCCAGTGTCGCCTAAGACATTGAGATGATCATACTTAAAAGTCACTATGCAGATTAAATGTGATAATATGTGTAAACTGCAGATAATTAGTAGTGTTGTTAAATGATGTCCTCATTTCTTTTCATGTGTAAGCTGTCCTGTGAAGCCATTAGAAACAGCTGTTTGGAGGAGGTATTTGAAATTCTCACTGAAGTGTTTTCTTATATACTGTTTAGAGAGAAGCTATTTTCACAGCACAGCATTAGGTTGTCCTCACTGTGTTATTTTGTCTGTGAGCGACAGCTGTAGAGATACGGAATGTATTCAGTTTGGGATATCGCAGCTTTCTGATTTGACCTACGAATTGGAGGTGTGTGTGTGTGAGTGTGTGTGTGTGTGTGTTTGTGAGAGAGAGAGAGAGAGAGAGAGAGAGAGAGAGATTTTGTCAGATGGGAATGTGAGGGAAAACCTAGCCTGTCTCCTTTCCTTCCTCATAATAAAATATGGTGTTAATTTTCAAGAAAAATTATACTTGTAATATCTAAATCTATTAGTAGGTTTTGACCTCATAGTGTTACTATGAAGATGAGGTTATGCCAGTGTTTTGAGAACCCTGAAAGTTACTATATGAAGTTAGGTGTTGAGTATTATATAACTTTTAACTACTGTACACCCTTTAGTGATATTTCGTTTATCTTTAGGCCTAGTTGAATTCTACTATTTTGGCAGTTGGAAGATCTCTTAGCTTTCTTAATGCCCTAATCAACTGAGATACAAGCCTCTTGTTTTTAGCGTTTTCTATGCTCAAAACTCAGAAATTTCAAAGTCATATTATGTGGAAGTGAAATATAGTAAGTGCACAGAAAACAGATTAAAATGAGACTTGTGCTAATGCAACTTCAGATGCTAAATGGGACAGCATCTTTTGGGTTTCAAGATAAGTCTCTACATATAACTGAGGGGATTTGGACCTTGGGTGTTATTCAGCTTCCAGGGGTTCTCTTCTGAAATTGTTGGCTGCTATACAAATAGGCTCGTTAGGACCAGTCATTATAGATGCACACCTTGGATTATACCTACATTTTCAGCTTTAACAGGTAGGACAGTGGAATGCTTCACTGCTTAATTAGCACCCAGGGTAATCCCCATCAGTAGTAAGAGCAAGTTGCCAAGCTCTTAATAAACATCTCTTGCTGGGCCCTGGTGAGGAAGGTAGGTGTGTGGGCAAGGCAAATTGTACTACCTTGTGCTGCAAATCCTGTATGTCTTTGCCACTCCAATGTGATCTGCAGGATGGCAGAGTCAGCATCCCACCTTGGAAGCGGACTAGAAATTTAGACCCACTGAATCAGAATCTATACCTTAACAAGATCTCCAAATGTACATCCTAATGTTTGAGAAGCACTACTTTAAGAAACATTCCTTTCAGAGAAAAAAGTTGAACAGGGTGAACATCTAAAACCATTGACATTTCAAATTCAGAGAACAAGGTTAGTTGTTACCAGGATAGAGGGTTAATATTTGGTTATCAAGCACTTAATAGTTGCAGGTCAGAAGAAGCTTGTGAGTGTGAGGTCATCCTCTCTGTTATTGCAAAGGATATGCTCTACAGGTAGCCTCAGGAAGAAGTCCGAGTAAGCTTTCTCAGTCCTTATGGCGGATCCAACAAAGTAGACCCCACAAACGCCAAAACCAAAAAGGGCAATCCCATAACAAATTGTAAAGCAAAGTTAAACTCAAAGTTTTTGAATATAATAAGAATGGAAATCTGATGTCAGCATTAATGAGGCTTCCCAGCATTTAAATCCTAGCTTCAGAAGCTATAATCAAAAGGCTTTTGTCTGGATGTAATGCATTCTCTTACTTAAGCTAAGGGGAAATCTTTGCCTCTTTTCCTGTAATCAAGTCAGTGCCATAGATGGAGGTGGGTGTATTGGGGGGATTATGAGTGGGGAGGATTTTAATTTCTTGAGTAATTTTTTCCCAGCAGTTTTTAATGTTCATTAATTTGACTATTGCTTTTTCTATGCTGCAGAGACATTGGAGGAAGTGATCTGAGAGTGAGCAAGGGCCAGTCTGTTTGACATTGGATTGAAATAGTCTTCAAAATGTGGCCAAATGTAGATGATATCCCACCAGTCAACATCAGAGTGCTGACCTGAGGCATGTTGTCCCAGTGCTAGAATCTAACCACTTTTCTGAAACAAATACATTACTTTCTTTTGTGACAAATGCTATTATCCCAAAGGGCTTCAGAGATACTGCAAAACTATCTGAAATCATAGGTAAAGATTTTTATGTGTGTGCCCAAGTACATTTTATTTCTCCCTAAGAAGAGGATTTGGTGCTTATGGTCCAATGCCAGTGCATCTGGAATCTAAACATTTAGGAATAAATTGCTAACAGAATTTCTAATCACCTTCCCATGAGACGTCTTTGGAGTTCTGTCCTCCTGAGCTTTGTTATCCCCCCAGATTTCTTATAACTGTAGTAGTTAGGATGCTTTGGAGTGCAAAGAACAGCAAGTCTGACTTAAATTGCCCAAATCAAAAACAAAACAAGTTACTGATTAGCGCAACAGAAACGAATAGGCTGGCTCATTCCACATGAGATTTGATGGAGGGTGCAAACATGTCACCTAAAGCAACATTTCTTGCTCTTTCTCCCTGATGCCTTTTCTGGATCTACCAGGGTATGATGTACTGGGATAGGATGCTCCTGTGTCTCAGAAGGTGACCAGCAATTCTGGGTGACCCACTTACTTTCTCATTCATTCTAAGTCAGCAAGAAAGAGATTCTTAATCTCATCAAATTCAGGAAAATAATTTGAGATTCAATGAAAGTGAATGAGCTCAGGACAGTTCTGAAAAAAATGGGGGGGGGAGGGAGAGAGGGAGGAGAGGAGAGACTGGTGGTTTAGATAGAACGAGCATTAGAGTATGTATTCTGCCCAGAGCAAGCATTGGAGTATGTATTCTGCCTTTGGAACTTGGGCAACTTCCTAGAATTTCATGGATCACCATATGGAAATTAGGAGAATTAAATTCTGAGAAGGAAAATAAATATGTCTAGCAACCCAAGTTTCCCTAGGTGCCTTTTCTGTTTGATACTTTATTTATATGACATTCAAGACTTATCAATCCCACAGACAAGTATTGTTATCCCTGTTCACAGCTGCAAACTCTGAACTGAAATGCCCTTTAGTGACATAGCTGGCATTGCGACATGTGTCTGCTTGACCTTAGATCCTGCCAGGACTCAGCTGTTCATGGAGGAACCCTGGATTACAGAGAGGTTACCCATGTCAGGGCTGGGAAAGGAGTGAGAGAGACAGGAAACAGACTTTCTTACTCCAAGGAGCCCCTGCCCCACTGGGTGGTCAATATGACTCATACATTTATATGCTTAATGCTTGTTTTTACCAAATGCTTTCGGTCTATTGTTTTTTGTTGTTGTTGTTAAATTCTTTTATTGATACATTTTAGGTATACAACACAATTACATTTCTCATTGGGAATTGTACCTTTACATAATGCATCTTG
>NW_004624734.1:22571760-22647035 GCF_000247695.1 Heterocephalus glaber | reverse complement strand
TATGTTGGGATTCCATCATGTTCCTGAGCTCCTGTCTAGATTTATTAATCATGTCTTGCACTAGGAGCATAATTTCTCCTGTTATCTGAGAAATTATTTCTGATTTCATTTTTTCCATATCCCTTTTTGTTGCCAGTTCTGTGGGTCCAGGTGGATAAGTATCAGAGTGTTCCATGTTATTTCCCTTTGGGGTTGCTGTAGGTGATCTGGAAGTCTGGTTTTGAGACTTATTTACGTGTTTTCTCTTTTTGACTGGAGGGGGGGTGCTGTTTGCACCCACGTGGATTACCTCCTCTGAGCTGGGAGAGGTGGTCCAGGGGCCTTGAGCAGTGGTAGGAATGGTGGCCCAAAAGCCCTTTCCTGTGGGCTGGGAGCAGCGGGAGTGATGGTGGCCAGGAAGCTCCTTTCTCTGGACCAGGACCAGTGGGACGGCAGCTCAGAAGTCCCTACCTCTGGGCTGGGAGTGATGGGACCCAGTACCGTGGGCTGGTGGTCCGGTGTCCTCTGCGTCTTTGTAGTGTGGAACCAGGTGGCTGTACAGAGGAGCGGGGCAGGGCGGGGGGTGTTCAGTGGATTGCTGCTGGGGCATGGGCTGATTCAACATGTTCTGCATGACTCGTGACCTTGGTAGGGCATCCACAGACCTGCCTGTCTGCAGTGGGCTTGGTCTATTGTTATATAGGGAAAAAAATACTTTCCCAATACTTGTGAATTTCTCTGAGTATTTTAAAAAATATTGACATCTATTGTTTACGTGAAATAACCAAAGTAATATCTTAAGTTTTTTCTCTTACAGTTATTTGTTATATTAAACTCTGTGCTATAAATATGGATCTGAAGCCAATTAAAACAATTGGACATCAACTTTTCTGTTACTACAAAAATTTGTCATGTTCATTCGATGTGGTAACAATAAGAAGCACATTAAAGTCCAAAAAGTAAACTAAGATTCAAAGATTATCTCTTTAATTTAAAATGCTTACGGAAAAGTTATCTTTTGTAACTGAAACATTCCCCTTAATAAATGCTTAATAATAGAATGTTTTGTTGCACAAAGAATATCAGGAAAATCTTTGACTAAATAGTTGGAAGAAACACTTGAAATTATGTAAATCATTTAAGATCCAGAAATGAATCTTGCTGGGCTAAAACTTTTATAGTTATGGGAACTTTATGTTATAGGAGAAGGAAACTATTTGTTTATATCATATTGAGTATAATCTCCATGAAGAAGATTTTTGTGGGCTTCGTTGAATACGCTTTCACAATTCTTTCTAATTTATGTTATTTATTCACTAAGAAGACAAGAAAAAATGCAATTTTACTGCATTTTTCCTGTTTCATTAAATCCCTCTATTGAATCAGTATTTGTAGGTTTCAATTCCCAGGGGATTATTGGCTAAAATTTTTGCCTAGCAAGCTCTGTGACACTTAAGAGAAAGGAAAAGACCAAGTGTTGAAAGCAAATGTATTTAACTTATTTGATAGAGATTGAACACACTTTCATGTTTCAAATACTTTTAGAAAAGTTCAGACTCAAAAGTGGATAGTAAAATGTATCCCCACTTTTATATTAAGGTTTAAAACAGTTTAAATGACTTGCCTTAGGAGGATAAGGGAACAAATATTAATGTTTATTCCATATTGACTCTGTTCTCATTGCCAGGCTATGTAAAAAACTTCAGACACAGCTTCTGGCCTCAGGGTGATTATGGTAAGTTTTTGGAAAAAAGACAGGCTGAGGTGACTTAGATTATTTATCTTATCCATCAGCATGCTCAATCTGCTCTACCTTCATATAAATTGCAGATCTAGTCTCAAATCTCTGATTTTACCTCCATCAACCTAATCTAGGCCACCATCATTTCTTACCTGGACTACCATCATATCCTACTAATTGATCTTCTTGTTTTCATTTCTTGCCTTGTACTGGTTTATTCTTCACAAGACATCCAGTGTAATCATTTAAAATGTGAGATATATGAGATATTTCCTTGCCAACAAAAAGGTCTAATGGTGTCCCACAGCACTGAAATTAAAAATTATAACCTTTTCTTTCTGTCTGGAAGACTTTACATAATTTTAGCAATGCCCAAGCCTCAGATCTCATGTGGTCCCAGCCTGTCCCTCCGGTCAGCACCACCTGGTCATATCAACCTTCCTGTTTATTGATGATATCTTTAGCAGTTGATTGGCTTGGGAACCACTGAGAGTATTAGGGAAGCACACTTCCAAGTGTTTCTGATCAGTCATGGAGGCTTGACGTTGAGGTCTGTGTCTGCTCCCTCTTCCATTTCTTCCTGACACTGTTACCCTTGTTCTGCTTTCCAACCTCCATGAAAGATCTTTATTCCATCACATTTGTCCACCATTATGGTTCTACCTTGGAGCCAGCTGACTATGAACCAAGTCCTCTCAATCTGTGAGCCAAATAAAATCTCTCCTCCTTTAGGTTGTGGGTTTGAGGTATTATGTCTCTGCTGAGGAAAGCTGACTAATATAGTATCTTAGACCTTGCCTTTGTTTCTATGTGAAATATACTTTTTCTGTATATGTAAGTGGATGATATCTCACCTCTAAGAAGAAATTTGGCTCAATCACCCTGTCTGAAAACACCTTATTTGTTAACTCATTTATATGGATAAATACTTTTTTGATAACTCATATAGATGGAGAGCATGTTTTCCCCAGCTTCAGTGAAAAAATCCATGAGATCTGTTTTTTTTTATTATTATTATTTATCACTCTACCCCTTACATCTTAAGTACTACCTCAAGTAGAGAGCTGTCAGTAATATAAGATATCACCAGATTAGTGTACTGAAAATGATTTAGGACTTTAGATGAATGCAAAAGTGTGCAAGTCTTGATTATTCATTGATTGTTAAGGAGTTGCATAAATTGGAACAAGACATTAAATTATATTTTAATGGGTACAGAGAAAGAAGAGGAATGTGCTCATCACCCATACCCTGGCTCTGATAAGAAAATACAGGATACATTTTTCTGAGATTAAGAAATAATAATCTGCCTATAGTTATTTTTAAATTTTCTGAAACCATGTTTATCTTAATTTAGAGAAGTTTAAAAATTAAATTTAAAAAGTGGTACTTAATGTCTTAACAAAGTATTAATTTGATCTAGTTCCAAGTAAAGCTCTCATTGGGCTATGTGGTAAAGTGATTATTCAGTGTCACTTTCTTCAGGTTTTCAGTAATTATCAGGAAAGGTTTTTAGAAGAGGAAACATTTTCCTTCTCAACGTATTTCGAATCCTCCTTGAAGTTGACACAGAAACAGTGATAGGAATGGTGATGAGTAAAGGTTTGCAAGTCTTGATTTCTATGTCCTTTAAAAACTCGCATCTACTTTAATACATTCTAGAAATATTTGGAAGGCATTCTTGAGCAAATTTTTCCAAGTTAAGGCCATTCACAACTTTTGAGGATGACATGACAATGAAATTTTCCTCACTCATGTCCTAGCCAATTTCTAGGATTTAATTTGAATTAAGCCCAAATATATAATATTCTAATTAGATTTTCTCTCCTTCCATTGCTTTTTAAGCTTTACATAACCTTTGTGATTCCTTGTTCCATTAATCCTTCAAATGCCATCGTCTTTCTGAGAAGTAATTCAATGCAGTATTTCCATCCTTGTCCACAAAGCCACAAGATTTTTCTTGTATATTGGAATTAACCACCCATGAAAAGATGTTGTCTTGGATTTGTAATTATTTAGTTCACTTTTATTCAGCTAGTGGTGGAAGTACACTGTTTTACTCCCAATGTTTTATTACCATTTAAAACACAGAAAGGTGTTTTTTCTTTAATTTAGATAAAATGTGGATATTAGCTAAAATTTCTTAAATTAGATACATTTCTGGCAGCTAGTTCTATAGTTAATCTTCTTAATTTATCACTTAAAGTAGAGCAATTATCTAAATATGGAAATGAGTAAGTATTATTATATCATTGGCACATGATTGTAACTTTAAATTTGCATTAAGAAAGTACACAGAATTCCTTAAAGGTCTACATTATCAATTAATGCAGTTTGTGCACTAAACTCTGCTATATCGTTCAATATACTTCAAAATGTGATTTTTCTACATTTTAACAAACAATATTAAGAAACAATAGCTTTGTATCATACAATATCCTGATGGAGTTGGTTAATTCTGCCTTTAATTTAATTGGAAGTGATTGATTAATAAGGCCAATTTTTATGGATTTATTTATACTGTTTGATGTGGCAAATCTTTCATTATCATTATCTGAATGAGCATGGATTGTCTCGAAATGTGAAAGGAGTAAAATGCTTTATGGATTTCCAAGAGCATAGGATACTTACAACTTTTCTGATCACACGCACTTTTCAGCAGCTATTGTATGCCAGGTTAGATTCCTATGCTGCATTTTCCCTACCAATCTAGAATATTTTCTCTAACTGCACATAATAAAAAAATTGAATTTGAAATTTACTAAAAATGACATATTTAGAATTTTAAAGAATGCAACATAATTATCAACGAAATTCATTGAACAAAATGTAGGGAAAAATGCTTGGAGGAAAGAAGCAAAGAAAAATGGGTCTACTTCTGGAAAACATGCTAGACATTAAGGAAAAAAGAGAGAGAAATATGAAGAGAATGAAATACAAATACTTTTCAGTCTCTTTTTCTAAAAGCCTCTGTTATAGCTTAAATTTTTCCCCCTCCTCTGAAAAAATATCATGGTGGACCCCTAATAGGCTTAGTAACATAGAATGCAACCACTCTTGGAGGTGGGGTCTTTATGCAAATAATCAAGTTAAAATGAGATCATGGGGGTGGGCCCTAATCAAATAGGACCTGTGTCCTTATAAGAAGAGGAAATTTGGGTGCAAACATATGCAGAGAGATAATAACAGGAAGAGACACAGGGAGAAAATCACTTATAAGCCAAGGAAGGAATTCTGGACAGATCCTTCCCTGATAGCTTTGAGAGGAACCAGCCTTACTATTTATCTGGATTTTGAACTTTTGGCCTCTAGAATCTTGATGCAATCAATTTGTAGTTTTTGAGCCATTGAATTTGTGCTACTTTGTTCTAGGATCCCTAGCAAACTGATACAGCTCATAAATTATAATTAACATTTCATATTAAAACACTACATAAAAAGCTTCCCAAAGAGCAAGAATCTAAAATCTATAGAATGTGCCTTAAGTGTTTTCACTGAACTGCAGAATATGGAAGCCAAAGATATTCTGGGTTTAAGCAGAGTTGTAGCAAAGCATTTTATAATCCAGTGATGGCGAACCTTTTAGAGCTTTCAGTTATACAAACAGCCCACTGCAGCATACGTGCCATAGGTTCACCCCCCGTATTATAATCAAAGATTCAAGTGTACTCTGATTGAGAGAATTGATTGCCATATATATCTTTTTAAAAGATATCCCTCCTTTCATTGTAGTGCTGAGAGCATGCCACATAGCTGCTAAATCTGATTCTGAATGCTAAATAAGCCAAGGGCAAGGAACTAAAATTTATAGGAATTGAGTCAAATAGCATCTGTTCTGCCATGGGACTCTGGTGTTTGAGTTATAAAATGGCAAAGTGAATACATCATGGAGATTTATCTTGGATTAGCTTGCGTCTGGACCAAAGGTGATCCATCAGATTTGTCATTTTATATTGAAGTCCATAAACTCTCCATTCTGCATACTGCAGTTTGTGAGTATGTGTGACCTAGCAAAGATCAATCTTTGATAGTGGTAGAAAGGTTATGTGTCTTGTTTTTGTAGGAGTTTTAGCAGTGACCATCAAAAACTCATTTTGTTGATTTTTCTGTATTAAACTGATAATTAATAAAGAATAAGGTATTGAGTTTCGAATGAGGGCTACCCCTAGCCACATGGTAGGTCAGCTATATCTTTCTGAGTGCCTGATCCTGTTAACCCTTTGGCCTTTCAGGAAGTCCTACTCTACCCCAGACCTTCCTTCTGGCCCTCCTCTCCAGAAGCAGTGATGACACTAAGTCACTTAAGAAGACACCACATGCTGCACAACACTCTTTAAAATGTTTGTGCTTGTATCGACTCTTTCCCATTAATGCTATTATAATTCTCAATTTGTAGAAAAAGAAACCAAGGTTTATTGAGGTTAAATTGCTCCCTTAGTGTCATACAGTAATAAATGCTGGATGCAGGACTTCAATCCAGAACTCACTGAAGAGCTGATATAGTTAAACAACACTCTCTGCTGTCTCTCCTAAAGACCTCCCAGGTATCAGATTTCTCCATCAAATCCTCCTTGCTTGGTCTGACAAGCTAACTCTTGACAATGTCATAATGAGTTATAATGAATCTCTTTACTTCTGGAAAGGGCATACACATTTAACTGGACATTTATGAAATAATACGTTGGCAGAAAGAAATGTTGGGAATTTCTCACTCTTTTCTGGTGAAATAAATAATCCTGGACAAATCATGACCTCACGCACTTTGGTTTTATCAACTATAAATGCCAGGGTTGGATGAATTGCTTTCTAAAGATCTTCTGCCGGTTAAAATTCTATGATTCTTTCACATTAATGCAACTTATTTCTACCTATGGCCCTTTAGTAAAATTTTTTATAAGTTGGCAATTGGAAATACGAAGTCATGGCAGATGGGACAATGAGAAAATCACTTACGGCTCTTAGTCTCTGTTTTCTCATCTACAAAAGAGGAGTATTAAGAGCACATACCTCACAGGGTTGGTATTACACATGCTTAACTAGGTGCCTGGAAAAGGGCAGGTGTTGACAAGCTCCAGTTGCAACAGCATGATAATCATCAGTGTGACCAGTTCTATTACTACCTCTCAAAGGACACTGCGGTGATGTCTAGAGTTATAGAAAAATCACCCATCATGATTAATTTGTATTTTCCTACAGTATTTTATTTGGAGTACATATTTTGCCTTTGTATTCTACAAGTATTGGTAAAAGCTGGGCAGTATTTCTATCAAGGAGTATATCATCCATGTATTCATTTATGCATGCAGACTTTCAAACCTCTCCAAGCTGGGAGAACAATAGGTGCTTTAATAGTATGAAGCAAGAAGGATATTAGCTCCATGAATCTTTATTTTAAATTACATTTCTGAGTTGGAGGTGTCAAAATGGCAGAACAAGTTAAGTGAGATTGTATTCCCCAGTAGGGCTATTGATGTTGGTTACAAATAAATTGCTGGTGCAAGTGATAGCAGAGTCCATGCCATCTTTTATTTAGCAAAGTATTTTTCTTGTTAACAGCTTCTTCTTCTTTATGCTTTCTTTTCTTCTGCTTCACATCAATCATATCTGACACGTTTCCCAGTGTCAGAGTTTAAAAAAATCAAATGCCACATCCAGTTAATCAGCCAGATGTTTGGCCTCACGCTAACTGATACATCTGCATATACAGCTAAATGTTACCTTTTTTTTTCAGCTAGTTATTTTCTGATGCGTTATTAGAGCCAAAGAGTAAATTCTAGGATGTTTTTTTCCATTAGGAGAAAGATCACAGGACTTTAAGCCTAAAGTCACAGGACAAAGTTGGCATTGACCCAGCCTTCGGCAGGATTAGGATCAAATGAGATGACCTGGGCAAATGCGAAACAGTATATAGGTTTGAGGGGTTTGTGTTGTTAAAAGAATCCCAGTCCCTTAACTTAGTCATACATTGACCTAGCAAAATTTTTTTGCCTTCTGGAAAGAAAACTTAAAAGTAATTTAAGACTTTACTACCCCAGATTTCAAAGCTAGACCAATAATAACAGCTAAAGTATGCCAGGTACAGACTATAATACAGAGCTCTTCATGCTTTGCTTGCATTAAAACCTAGAAACAGTCCTGTGAAAGGCAGTGATGTTTCCCATTCTACATATGAAGTAATTAAGAGCCAGAGCAGAGAGTTGACAACTTGCTCAAGACCAGAGAGCAAGATTTGAATCCACACACTTTGATTTTAGAGGCTGTGTCCTTAAGCTGTCTATTTCCTCTCAGACCATAGTATTTATTCAACTTCTGGAAATATCTATTATTAGTCTGGGTTTTGTTACCTATAAAATGGAGATGGCATGACTTACCTCGAAAGACTTGTTATGAAGATTGACAGAAAGCATTTAACTGTTGGTTTAAAGCAGCATCTAATGTTGGTTATGTTAAATACCAAATAAAATAGGTATTTTATTTGTGTTATGCAATATTTGTGATCAACTAAATAATCTCAACACTAATTTACTTCAACTATGTCCTAAAAATCTTGCTTCATAAGAATCCAGAGAAAAAAATTTTTGGTGCTTTTTTCTTTGAAGAAGTTTCCTGAAAGATTAAGAATGTTTTGGTCAACACTTGATACAGGTACTAGTGGGAATAATTGAAAGCCCTCGAGTTATTTTATACACATAGATGTATATGTGTGCATATTTGTTTGTTTCAATGAAACAATAAGCCTTGAATATGAAAAATTCAATTTTTCCCTTCAATAAACATTAATTGAGTACCTATTAAGGGAAAGAAGTTTGCTGGGCTCTCTCTTTCTTTTCTCTTTTCTCCTCCTTTCTTCCCTGACTCCATTCTATCTATCTTTACATAACAATTAGTGATAACAATTCTGTAAGCAGACTTTCCTTGCTTTTTTGTGGTTTGGTAATCAAGGTTTAAAATTAGTTGCATCATGTGTTACAAATAAAACTGAGATGCAATGTTTTAGCCTGTTTTAGGACACAAGGCCATGTTCTACCCAACAAGCCCCAGAATACTGCTAATACTGAGCATAATGATAAAAGCTCCTTCTCAGGGGCAGCTGTGATGAACCAGATACATGGCTGAATGCTGTTGCACACATCTTCTAATTTAATTCCTAGAAGTTCTTGTAATGGGTACTTGGGTGTCAGTGGCAGTTCTTCCTGCTTTCCTTTTTATCAATTGATTTGAGATTTTTAGCCATTTGCATTCCTTTATTAGAGAATGACCTTTATTTGATTGACTTGCTTCTCAGCATCCTCCAGTCCTCTCAGATGAGGAGCACACATTTATAAGTAGGACGGAAATTTGGTCATCAACTCTGACAGGCATAGAGAAAAGTTGACTTGTTTTAAAGAGATTTTTCAGAGTGTGACTTTGATTTGCCTGATTTCTTTAACAGATGAAAGGTCTTTTGTCAACACTCAGGTTGATTAAATTGCAAGCATGTGATGTTTTCAGATCCAAAATGAAAGTAAGACATTCCTGTTGTTTTAGTGGCCTCATAAAAGTCAAATGTTTAATCTCAGGGGAAAATTTAGAAGATGGAAGTAAAACCTTAATGACACGCAACATAAATAATAGAAGAAGTCCCTTTGCAGGAAATGACTTGCAATAGTCTTCTTCAAAGACATAAACTATACAATAGAACATTTTAGAAATCCAAAATACACTGGTAAACATTTTGTTTTAAAAATATAGTTGATAAAACTGAACATTTAGTAAATAGGAGTTAGATAATTAGAATCAATATTATTATTATTATTGCAAAAAAGAAATATATCCCCAAAAATACATAGTTTTTAAACCTAAGTTACTACTTTCAAAATTTTTCAGTCTATAAAATCTGAGAAGTTACCTGGCCATAGCAAAAGGAAGATTTTTGTGTAAGTCTACATGTGATCTTTTGTGTAACAGTGACTCATGTTCGTGTTGCACACAAATGTGAACTCATACATTCTTGTGTGCCAGCCATGATTTCCCTCTGCTCGTCTCACAGAAGCTATGCTAGCCCTCTTTACTTCAGTATTCTTATTCCTATTTAAAAATGTAGTCGATAGAAAGAAAAGCGTAAAGCTGGGTTGTTAAAATACTACAGGGAAAGTAACAATTTACCACCACTTTATTTTAGTATTCTAATCACTGGAAATGCCCTCATTTGTTGGTTTTCAAATAATGTAACAACACAAATCATGTTGTGTCTCCAATGAACATTCTGCTAAGTGCCTGAATTGTATAGAGCATTGTAGCAAATGCTGACACATGAAGTATACAGAAAAGGAATGGTGATATTTAGCTTCCACTTTCCAAATACAGATCTTATCCAAGGTACAGACAATTGCTGTTGATTCATAGCAATTAGACTTGGAGCATTAGGTCAGTAAGCATAGTTAACTATTTTTATGGATAGTTTTTATTAATATTGTCCTAAAAATTTAAATCAGAATATTTCCAAAGGAGAGTGGCAAGATTTATTTGGTTATTAGCTAAAAGAAAAATATTAATTTATATTTGTTTGGTTTTGGTACTAATTTTTGAAGAAGTCACCAGTAGTTTATTATAATGTTACCCTATGCCTAGTTATGACCCCATAAGGTATCTGCTCTGATAGGCTCAGTAATAA
This sequence comes from Heterocephalus glaber, assembly GCF_000247695.1. The sequence goes on along the minus strand of NW_004624734.1, from coordinate 22,636,662 downwards.
AGCTCAAGATTGTTCCTGGACTTCTAGTGACATTGATAACCTAAATATCTTAGGCACCTTCAAGTTTTACAACTGGGCTTCCAAGAATTCACTGACATGACCTACTGCTGTTAATACCCCAGGCACTGGTAACAAAGGCGTCAGAATGTTAGCTAGGGATGCGTAGCTTCCTTCTTGCTCTGGTTTTTTCTCTTCAGATAGTAGTACCTCTAGCCTTAACTGGGAGACATGTCATGCTATGGGGAAATGCGTGGTCATGGTGGGAGAAAATCGGTTCAACTGTCTTTGCTCAGCCATGTGCTGACCAGTGTGACCATAGGAAGTTACTTAAAATATCTACACCTCTTTTGTACCAAATATAATATAGGATAATAGTAAGTAGTTTTTATCTCCCAGAGCTGTTATAAGCTTTAGATGAGTGTGTGCATATGGAAACTGAGCTTCCAGGACTGAGGGACTTTCAATGGTAAAATTAGCAAAATCTCAGGCAAATCAGAAGGAAAGGTTCCCCTGGGTTGTGAACCGCACCAAGCATTACCTGTGTATAACCTATTTCATCCTTGCAACAACCCTTGCAGCTCCATTTTTTTGGTGGGGTGGGGTGGGATGAGGGGTGGGTTGAGACAGGGTCTTGCTATGTAGTTCTGGCTGGACTTGAACTCACAGCGATCCTCCTGCCTCAGTCTCTGAGTGCTGGGATTACAGGTGTGCACCATCACACCTGGGCTGCAGCCCCAAATTTTAGCACCGAGAGAGAGTTCTTCACCTTAGAAGACCTCTCAGGCAGTGTAAAGTGGACAGTTGGTCATTCTGGTGCTCAATAATTGTCTACTATTATTTCTTTTTTTCTTATGGTTGTTACTAAAGTCCTTGCCATAGTACTGGAAAAAAATAAGTACTTGATAAATATTGATTACTTTCTTGGCACCCATTTATAATATGGTTCTTTTTCCTATAAATTCACTGGTACCTTCTGCCCCTTTGTTTTCCTAAGTATTCCTTTCTGTCTTGTTCAATCAAGACTCAGCTGACCCTGCCTTGTGACCACAAACACCTCTTTGCTGTTTTATCTCTTGACCTTAGTTAGAAACTTTCACAGTGGCAAAACAAGCAAACAAGCAAACAAACAAAAACTTCTTATGCAAAAGTGAGTAAAGGAATCCAGGTCAATGGTAACTTATATAGAAGTTTCTTTCTTTGTATGTAATATTGTTTATATTGTATATGTTACAGAATGTGAAGTATCAATGAGAATAGGGAAAATAAAATTTTTAAGTAAAATTAAAGTATTATTTGTGAAGTGTTCTACTAATTTCCTTCTTCTTAGTAAAAAATCTTGCTTTTTTCCCTAGCAAAAGTCTAACAATGTAGTATTTTGTCTTTTGAAAGACTAGATGAAATCTATCTTATAAAAACTCCTTCATCCTCATCTAAAAACAGGTGTCCTGATTAAAACGAAACTTCTTTGACACCTACTGTTCTTTCAAAAATGATGTCACCTCCACACTCAGTCTCTCTCTAACTTTTGTCGGGAGTGGATGTTATTTGGGTAGATGTCTTTCTTCCCCTTGGGAACTATGAGAGCCACATGCTTCTTGCTGCCTTTCCGGTCTGCCAGCTTGGTTTTCCTTAAGCTCTCACTTTTTCTGGAACAAGGAACTGCCACCCAGCTTCCATTTCAATAGGAGGCATTCAACTTTGATGGTGCATTCTCACGCCTCTGAGTTTGTGTTCAAAAGTGTATTTGTGTTCCAAATCCATTTAAACTTCACTTATAAATAATTGCTGGAGCTGGGGATTCAGCTCAGTGGTTCCGCAGCCTGCCTCACAAGCACAGGGTCCCAAGTTCAATCCCTGGTACCAAAAAAAAAGTTACTGGGGACGAAATGATATTACTAGGAAAGAAATTCACTAGCATCTCTGTTATTATTTGTCTTACACATCCAACAGTTTCCTATGGTTGGACTTATAAGGCTTGCCTTTGTGATGGTCTTTCTTTCACCCCTGTTTCTCCACACCAGTTTAGCTAAAGCTGCTGGTGACACATTTCAATGGATAAACAAGTATGTGGAAAGATAGCATCAATGGTGTTAATCCCTATTTGTATATGGGTCTAATGTTTAACGTGGCTCAATTGAGTAGACTTTGTGACTTTTGTGAAACACCATAAGGTATATTATGAATATTTCTATTAAAAGACTTTTTGACAAAAAAACTTGTGATTTAAAATCCTAATTATCATCTTTCTTTTTGTACAATGAAGGTCTGAAAGTAGTGACTAAAACTGGATAAGTCTTTACTTATAAGGTATTTGTGATTTATTATGAAGTTCTTTTAAAATATTTTAAGGAAATTTTTTTTTTTTGGTACCGGGGAATGAACTCAAGTCCTTGTGCTTGCGCAGCAGGTGGTGAAACCACTGAGCTAAATCCCCGGCCTCAAAGGAAAATGTTAATCTCTATTTTTTTTAACAAGTCAAAGGAAATAAACATTACCATCAATTAACATTAACATTTGATTTGGTCAACCTTAGGGTGACCAATAATCCCAATTTTTCTGGAACTGGCCCAATTTTAACATTGTAAATTTTATGTCCTGAGAAAACTCACACTGTTGGGAAAAAAATTGGAGGATCGGTCACACTAGTTTTTACTAATTGTCATGTAACATAGTAGCAATAATGGAAGACACATGCATCTCTTCTTTAACTGTTGTTCATTTTTACAAACATGTAGCACAATTGACTGAGTCCTTGAGGGGCCATGTGTGGATGGTGAGCGCATGTTTCTCAGGAAAGGGGATGCAGAGCATTTATTAGAACACTCTGCCTCTTTTAGTGGTTCTAGTTGTTTCTTTTGAGTACAACTATTTACTCTCAAATGGCTACCCAAGGTCTTCTTCAAGAAGAGCATGCAAGCTGGGTGTGCTGGTGCATGTCTAAAATTCCAGTACTCAGGGAGGCTGATGCAGGGGGATTGCATGTTCAAGCTCAGCTGGGTAACTTAGTGACTTAGTAAGACCCTATCTCAAAGTTTTAAAAAAATCACAAGGATTGGGATATAGTTTAGAGCAAAGTCCTGGGTTCAAACCCCAGTACCATTTTTAAAAACCCAGGCTGATATAAGGCCAATAAGACCCCTAAACTATTATTCTCTATAGCCATTGGATGAAGTTCAATCTTCTCAGCTTGATAGGTCATTTTCAGAATTAAGAAAAAAAATGACTGCTGGTATGGTTCTCTGAAAAGGAATCAGAAGAGTACTGAAGAGTGAAAATGACCATGTTAAATCATATAACCACAAATGTGGATCACTCATGTAATTGACGTCCTATTTGTAACTTGACATCCTCTTCCTCAGGATTTTTCTATGTGTGTGTGTGTGTGTGTGTGTGTGTGCGTGTGCGCTATTTTACTGAAATTTCATCCTCTTTTCTCTGTTCTCTGCTCCCTTTCCCTTGTGCAGTTACCATGGGAACACCTCTCCCACACTAGGGAGGGCCAGAGGTTAGTGGCGTCTAGCAGTGGGTTTTGAAGTTAGTTTGTGCCTTGGTTTTGAAGCGTTTGCTCAGTTCTGAGATATACAGGAGGCCATGTGATCATTATTCTGGCATCTCTACTGTACACAACATGCCAGTTATTCTTAAAATGAGCAAAGGCCCTTGGGAGGTGAGCCTTAGCTCTTTCATCTCCGGCAAGCCAAGCTTTGGCTTTTCCTTCAAATTAAACAAAAATAATGGGAAATGTTGTCCCTGGATGTTCAAATTGGGCTTAGAACAAAGAGGCAAAGGCTGTTAGAGGAAACCATACTAAAAGACAAGGCAGGATCTCTGGGGCATGTTTGGTAGCAGGTTAATAATTCTTATTCTGATTTGGCTGCAGTTATTTTCATTAGTCCCTCCTTCAAATCTCCTATCTTTGTTTGTCCTGAACTCTCTGACCGTCACAAGTTCACGGGGTGGCCAGCCACCTCTCGCCCTCTCTTCTCTATCCTCACACCGTTAAGGAGATAGCGTTAAGATAGAAAAAACGTGTTATTTTCCTCAAATAAAAAAAGAGGGGAAAAAAGTCTTTTTTTTCCTTTTTTTTTGGAGACAGGGTCTTTCTATGTAGGCCAGGCTGGCCTTGAATGCACTATGTAGCCTCGGCTGGTCTCAAACTCATAGCAATCCCCCTGCCTCAGCCTGCTAAGTGCTGGGATTACAGGTGTGTGCCACCATGCCTGGCTAAAAGAAGTCATTTTGATACACAAAGTTAGCAGGAGAGAGGTTCGAATTGCCATAATACATTAATGTATACTTAATATAGCACATTGATTTGTGCCCCCAAGTTAAATAACTATATTCCTTTCGAGCATAATTCTTTTCATAATCATATTACCCTCAATGGGAACATATGTGTATTATTTTCTGTAATTGAAAATTCCAAATGCCTATTTTCATCTGCTGGGTGTTTTGGTTTTAGGTGGCAAAAATACAACTCTTCCAGTACATATCTATGCTCTTTCATTCTAATTGGTTTATAAAGAAGTTAAGTACTTTTCTACTTTTCAGCTTTGTGAGGTCACCTTTGGAGTAAGGGTAGGGATGACTGTTCTTGCCAAATTTTAAGCAACCAGCTTCCAAGAGTGATTCCCTACAGAGCTATTTATTGTGTACTTTCCTGCTGGGTGTAGATTGTGCAAGCAAATGCAGTATATTTTAAAATAGGCGTTTGCTCTAATAATCAGCATTATATTACAGTGTGTGGTTGGCTGCCTGTTGAGGTCTGGGTAGCTACATAAAATGTAGATTTTCCTACATTGTCCTACTGGACTGCTTATATGCATAGTTCCTAGATTTAAGCAAATTAGAATTATTTTTTTTAACAGATTAAACATCTGTAACATTCATACAGCATTGCTGTTTTGCTTATCACTGAAAATTCTTCCAGTATCTATGCATTCCCTCTGTACTCATTTATTTAGCATCTACTATGTGCACATTTTTCACAGGAGAAAGTGCTATCTTGGTCCTCCACCATGATTTTGCAAATTTTGCTGATGGGTAGATGCCTAATAAGTAACTCCTTTGCTTTAAGAAATGTTAATCAAACTCTGGACATAAAATGGTTTCTAGTGTTTTAGTTAGATTTTAATTCTCTAAAAATAATTACATTTTAGATAGACATTTTGAGTATAGCTAACATTTTTCCTGGATAAGCTTAAGAGTCAAGGAATTAAATGATTGGGAGAGAGATTAGTTAGGCTATAGTCTTGTCAAGTGCTGTGATCTAGGAAAAATTTCATAATAATCTCTTTTAACCTCAGTATTTTCATATATAAAATGGAGGCATTCTCTGTTATGAAGATTTAGATAGTGTCAAAATCAGAGCCCTAGTAGCTGCTCAATAAACAGTAGTGCTGTTCACAAGTTTTACACTGTTGTAAGAATAGAAAACAATGCCATGCAAACTCTAGTCTTTGTACATGAAGGAGAAGAGAAATCACCAGTGTATGAGTGATTAAACCTGATAGCTGTGATCACACTGTGAAGGGAGGGTAATTTGATTACAAAATATGACTTTGAAGAGGTAATATGCTAAATGAAATCATCAGTGCACCAAAAGTGTTAACAACGTTCTGGGAAAGGAGCCATTTACTTTTTTTCACTTCTAAGATCAAGTGTAATATACACATAGATTCAATAAACTGTGCTAGCTGGTGGTGGATTACTGGGACAGGAGTATACCATCCTCAACCTATTGTCCTGTGTCCTAGCTTTTCATTTCCAGCTGCTCAAGTTTTGTCAGAATCAGTTAATTTTGAATCCAGTGATCGCGTGCCTTGCTATAGAGTGTTTCCCCCTGTCCCCTGGGCCCCATGAAGTGGATAAAAAGGAAATATATCCAGTGCTGTTCTAAAAGCCTAAATTGAAGATGAGGGAATAACCTCAAATATGAGATGTTTGACATAACAACATTTTTGGTTTTGATTGATACTTTTTTTCATTAAGTTTATCGGTACATTTTAGGTATACAATACAGTTACATTCATCATTGGAATCTTGTACCTTTACATGATGTATCTTTGTTCTTATTTTTTTCCCATTCCTCTGTTGATTGATACTTTTTAAAGCAGTGATCAGATATAAGAACAATGTGTTTTCACATGGATTAGTAGATACCAAGATTCCAAGAATCCAGGAGAATGGAAGAATAGGGCTGAAGATAGGCAATATAGCTAAATCTAAGACTTTGTATAGCTATTCAGACTTAATATTTAAAACCTCCAGTATTAAAACTGTCAGTGTTATGACTGCTCAGACCTTCAAAGAGAAGAATGTATCTTCTCCACTATTACTGCTACATTTAAGAAATACAGTAAATGAAAACATTTATTAATTTGGCTATCTAGTCATGTTTTTGGGTCACTCATCTCTCTACAACTTGGCTTGTTTGGATCAATATTTGTGGATCTCAATAACTAATAAAATTATGCATTTAACTGACCATTAGCTGGACTAAAGACCTATAAAGAAATTATTCAAATGCTAAGGGAAAACTAAATTTATTTAACCTAAATACTAAAATCTGGAGAACAAATTTAGTTAAATAGAAAATATGAACAGAGGTTTGGTAAATAACTTGTTTCTAAACAGAATCCAAACAGAGAATGGCACCTACAAGTATCATACTTTGAGATGTTGGGAAATGTGTCAGATTATTGTTACATAATTTAGGAACAAACGGAAGATTGTGCAAGTGCAAGGACCCGAGTTCGATCCCCGGTACCAAAAAAAAAAAAAAGGGGGAAGATTATGTGAAACAGATGCCAAGATGTCCAACACAGGCACTGTACCATGTCCAGAAATGCAAGCAACAGGGAATTTGTCCGTTCCTCCTACACTGCTCTGATATGGAGTTTTAGCTCAGCAATGTGTCACACTTCTGGTGGCCTTGTTACCTTTACCTGGACTACATTACTGAATCGAATGGCATCTGCCTTTATTTTGGAAAGGTACCAAATCATCTTTCCTTTTAAAGAGTCTTAGCAGAAGAAAATTTGGATTAGGGTAGTAGATAAAAATACATGAGTATTTGGGGATGTGTATGATAGATGAAAATGGTAAGGGACCATTTAGAATTATCCTTTTTAGTATTTCCTAGAGCAATTTGGCTCATTTAGATTGAAATATCTGTCAGAAGCTATGTCCCAGTTCTGTTGATCTCGCTGTTAAAATGTCTTTACACATCCTCCATTAACTTTCCCTTTCCAGCTTGATAGCTATGATTATGGTCCTCGATGGGGTTAGGGGACCAACTTGAAGAGTACCCATGTACTCAGGCATTGCTCACATTCAGTTAAAGAGCTGCTTCTCCATTTGCCACCATTTTAAGTGATGTCTACGTTTCCTCTTCATACTTTCTTAAAAACATACAAGCAGAAAAGAGAACTCTGAGAACAACTTCTTCCTTTAAAATCACCGTTGTATTTTGTTTCGAAGGAATAGTTGTCATAGCACCAATCCAGCCAGACTGGAGGAATGATACTTTGATTCGAGTTCTTGGATAAAATATGTTAGTACTTTTCAACTGCTTTAGAGAGCTTTTGATAAAAGAAAAAACTTGTGTTCAATCTCACACAATTTTGAATTCTTCCTTGCCCTGAGTCTGATAAGACATTTATCCTGGCACAGGTTTATCTATGTTGATAATGGCCTCTGTGGCTGTAGGGAATGTTAATGCAGTGAGCTGGTACCTACCCTTTTGACACCTATTCTTTACCAGATGTAGAGAGTAATGAGTGCTTGGGTGCAGCACTGGAGAAGAGAGTTAGCAGTTGGTGTGTGTGGGCTCATGGATGTGTAACGCTCTGTTCCTGAGGTAGCCTTAGCTCCATTGCTACCATTTTTTCTTCCTCTTCTCATTTCTTATTTTCCTTCAACACTCTCTCATTTGTTGTTTCATTTCAGTTTTTCTCCATGTATTGCTGTTTGTGCCATCATCCATGATTCTGGACGGAAGTGTGACAACCCTAAAAAATATCCTCCTCTCTGTCCTTGATTGCTTTCAACGGTCTCATTGACCTCATTGGAAGTTTGACTATGACCGATTAAACTCTGAGGGGCAACAGAAATGGCAATCTTCTGTCTACCCTTCATGATGTTGTGAAAAACAAGATTATTACTTAAGCTTATTACTAATAGTTTGTTTGTTTTGTTCTTAATTTGATTCCAGTTAGAGGATGCTTCTCATGTGCCTGAGCACTAGTTAACTCATTCATCACTTGAAAGCAAATATTTTCAAGCTTTGATCTTCATAAGGGAACAAGCTCTATTGCCAGGGTATCAAGAGTATGAAATTAGTTATGTAGTTATGAAATAAAATGCAATAATTTTACATTAAACCAAAGAGAGGAAAAGAAATAACAAGGCAGCCTATTTACAAATACATAAGGGTATTCCATTTTCAATTAATCAATTAGCTACAAATGTAATATTTAAGGAAAATAATTGCAAAGAGAACTATAAAAATATATCCTTTTATATATGTGTATAATACAAGTTGAATATCTCATTAGAATAATGGTTTTTAAAATTTGTTTTTCCTTCCAAGTGTGCTTAGATCTGCAGGTGCTGAGAGTACTTTAGCTATTGAAAAATGCAATTTGCTTAGGTAAATTAGTAGAGAAACTTTACTTTCATGGCTGAATATGAGTTTCACTACTTGCCATTCAAAAATCCCTAACCCACCTCCCTTATTAATCATGATGCCTGTATTTTTCATTGACCCTCAATTAGACATCTTACTGTTGATAAATTCTAAAACAGGCTATATGCTGTCAGATTTTTGTTGGTTTTCTCCTGTTATAACATCATAATATGAAGAATCAACAGATTATCACATTTTAGTTGGTGAGGTTTTGTCTATGGGTGGCTCCATGTGACTGGAACTGACATGGGCAGTGGGGGATCATGAGTTCTGTAGATAGGATCATTGATTTCTCACTCTTCTCTTTGGCTTCATTTCTGGCAGTGATACCACTGCAATCCAAGAGGAGAGAACAGAGAGTAACAACAAATACAGCATTTCTTTTTGGTTTGGTGCATAGCAAAGTACCCAGAGAAAAGGATTTGATGTTGACGTTTCATTTTTTGTATTTCTCACCCCCAATGTGTTTATCTGCTGAGTCCTTACATGGAATTATTTTGCTTATCCACTTTGTATTTGCTATATTGTCACAGAAGAGTTTTATTTATTAAAACATCTTGGGTAAAAATTCTTTTTTGGTACAAATAGCACTGATAACTTGAATATATATAGTGCTTTTTAAAGGCACTTTCAAGTTTCCATGCACGTAATACATGTGAAACTTGATAAAATATTTCTAGGAAGGAGGTCAAGACCACACCGTTTTCTGATTACATAGATGCAATTGAGTTCACTTCAACAAATATTTATTAAATATCTATTGAATGACAGGTACTAGACCAAGGTCTAATAAAAATGATTTCAAATGAATGATACAAGGACTCACGTCTTCAGGACGTCCCTAGGTAAAAAGATACACAGGGTTCTCTACTTAGCTCCAAGAGAGTTTTGTCATATTATTTGTCATGCATTTACTTCTGATTTAAACTTCCCTCCCCTTTGTCTTCTTTCCCTCCTAACTCAGGGATATTTTGCTATTGCCTCTCTTTTACCTTATTTTGCTGCTCTTCATCTATTGTTTATTACACTTTGTAGTTCTGCAAAAATGTAAAGAACTGTGGTTTTTAAGTCACTATTCTTGGTACAGAGAGAGAGCATTTATGCAGCACAGAGAAGGTGGTGTGAGCGAGGACAGGCTTCTACTCGAAGGCATTCTCCTACAGACAGTTGGTAAGAGTTACATGGCAACCTAACTTTTCAAGTAGTAATGTTAAGCAGGTAAAAAGAAAAAATGTTTCAATAACCAAATCAATAATCTGTTTTGTAAAATCTTAGTTTCTATTCTGTAACCTTAAATACAACTGGGGACTCAGTCCATAGGCTGTAATAGCCATGCGAGGCATTGATTTTGAATGACCATAATTCTGCAAAACAGGGCTAGAATGCACTGCAAGCTGAAACACTTGTGTTTTGGCTTTCAGATCTTATCAAACTCTAATTTTGAAAAGTTTTGTTTATTTACATATGTAAGGGGATGAAAAAATGTTGGGTAGAAATCTTACCCAGGATCCAGATCGAAAATTCAGATGTCCCAGCTCTTGGTTCACAGCCCTATTCTGCAAAATCACATCTAGGAGAAGAAAATGTGAAGACGGGAGGAAGAATAAGAGCTAACATTAATGGTGCCTTTAATTGATTCAGAGCACAATGCCAAAGATCTTTATTTGCATTATTTTATTCATTCCTTATAAGTAACCTAGCACATATTCTACATTCTTCATTTGACAGATGAGGGAACTAGGAATTAGATAAATTTAATAACCTTTCCAAGGTCATTGAACTAGTGAGGAGTAGGTCCAGTATTTATGAAAGCTTATACTGATGCTAGATTTGATGGTTTAATTTCCCCTGTGAGAAGGGAATTCAACAAGGATACTCCTGTGGTTCTGCTTTTTCTGAGATTTGCAAATCTATAATCTGAATTAAGCCTGTAGGTTGACTTCTATAATTCCTGAAACATCTGTTATATATACCACATATGGAAAAAATCAGGACTTCTGCAATTTTTCCATTATCATTTGGAACATTATTATCTCAATTGTTATGGGCTTTGCAAGATACGGATTTTGGCAATAAAGAGACATGTTAGGAGTGGAGTTTTTATGTGGAGCAGAATAAGGGTACATATCCTATGCTTTACAATCTTCTTGGTAAGTGTTTGTGCTACTGAGTACTAAAGTTGATTATTTTAAAAAATTAAGAGGATTAAGGCAGACCCACCACTGCTTAGTCACTGAAATGAACTTACATTATTTCCACAATCATTTATTAAGTGCTTACATTTTGCCACAGTTAGTGCCAGGTCCTGAGGCTATTAATGCATATAAATAATATTTTAATAAGCACAGAATATTTAAAGGAAAACTTACCTTCTTAAATTTTACTTTAATAGACTTTAATCTCTCTATTTAGGCACTTAATTAGACAAAGCTAACTGCTCTGAGCCCAGTGGTTACTGGCTCATTCTGAATCAATACTCTGCATAGTATCATGGCAATTTTGATTGATCAAATGGTAATGAGTTAATTGGCGAACTATATACCTCTGCTGCCTTCTGAGCTGTGTTTTTTTTTTTACTATTGACCATACATTTGCATCTCTACCAGAAAATGCACCAGGGAAACAAAAGCAGAAGAAAATTCTAGAACTTCTCTCCTATTCCTCAGTTACTATGAGAATTTAGGCTGGAGACAGAAAGCCATGATTTAAAATAAAATGACCCTATGTAAAAATCAAATCATTCCTTCCATTTAATCCTCATGTTCCATGAGTGAATTTTCTCAGATAAAATTTTTTGTGGATTCCATTTTTGAGAGAGGTAAAATTATATCAAAAGGGCACTTACATGAGTCAAGTTCCCTGCAGGAAACATTTTATACAGTTATATTCAAACCAATTGGTATGAAAAATAACTTTCAACATTGGATAATTCAACTATGGAGTTGGGAAAATAAAATAAGTGAGGTAAAGAAGTAAAAGGACATGACACAAGTAAGTAGAGTTATTTGAAAACGGTATTGCAAAGGTAATACCATGTGATGATGAGCTCATGTGATACTATTGGAAGTTTTAGAAATCGGTAAAGGCTATCAGCAAAGGTGGATACAATGAAACAAGCCAGATAGAAAGGACAGACCAACAGGACAAAGTTGGCTTATAGGGAATAAATAGTTCTCTGTGTGAGACTTTGGAAGTAAAATATTGGATGGATCCTTTAGTCCATCCTGTTTTGGCTTCCATATTAAGGAGAATGACAAGTTTTCATTGGACAGTTTTATAGGAATGATAATGGATATTGATTGTAAGGTCAGGAAGAACTTGGCAAAGTCCATAATATGTCCGTGGTGTATAACAAACCTATTATGAGTGCTACTTAGGAACTCAGTACTTAAAAGAAGAATGTCTTAAAACACACGTGTAGAAAGGCAAAGCTTTGATAATCCTGTGGGTAGAATGAGACAGTGACACTGTGAAATAGTACCAATACCAGTAGGAAGGCAAATAAAAATCTTATAAAGACATTTAATTGGAATGGGAGTAGGACTCCTCTGACAGGTCATTGGAGATAGCTTGTGGAAGAAGAGTTACTCATCAAAAGATATAAAAATTCCATTTCTGGCTTGGCCATTGAATGAATTATTCACTCTTTGCCTATGTCATCTCACTTACATGTGTCTTTAGATTTTTCACTGAATAATCAATATTAATAAAAATGTTATAGCATAAAAAAATCACAAAGTTAGTTTAAAGGATTTTTTTGTATAACAATAGTACCAGAGAAAGTTATCACCCTTGGCCTTATGCCACTGTGTTAAATTGACAAAGATTCAATTTGATTATACAAGTTTTTCCTAATACCCCTTTTTAGTCTTATAGCCATTTAGGCCCATATATTCTTTTGATGCTCATGATAACCTCAGAAACTGAGCCAGAGTTTCTGGCTCATAGTAAAATGTAGACAGATGTTACCCCACAATTTACTTTTTTCTAATTATTTCTGATGTTTCTCCCTTTAATCAGTTTTCTTGATAGTCTCTGTCACCAATTTTGTTTCTCTAACAGTTTAAAAAGTGTGGAGACTTAACCCAGACAAAAGCATTCAAAAGGACATAACCAATATTGAAGATAAAGAACATGGCTAATAATACAGTCCAGAGACTTTCAGTTAAGCAATAATGACATTGTGTTACTGCTCAGCCATCAGCTCATGTTGTATGCTGCCCCTCTCCCTTTTCAAATTTTAGTCTATGTTTTGTGCATTGAGCTAATGTATTGGTTACATTCATAAAATTTGGTTGTGTTGACCTTCACATATGTTATGTGCAATTATTTTACTCCACTTGGGATTCATAAAAAAGATAAAACAAATGTGAAATAAGAAATGTCTATGTCTTCTGTCCTCCCTTGAAATTATGCTCATGTCTAGCTCTCTTATTTAGTGAAAAGGGCTAGTTCCCTTTTACTGAGTTACTATGAGCCAGATGCTGTATAATTGTGTCATCCAAGTTGCCATATTTAACCCATTAAATGCTTTTTTACATTTTAGAATGAAGTAGCTATTATAATTTTTGTTTTGCAGAAAACAAAATCTTGAGATTTATGTAAAATAAGTTGTCCAGGAATGTGTGCTGGGATATTTAAATAAAAAGTCCAACCCTTCACCACCATCAGTGTCAGCTTGAGGCTACCTATAACTTCTCTTAGGAACATAAATGAATCTTTTTCTCACACATTTCCTTTCTCTTTCCAGTAAAAAAAAAATGTTCCCACAAGATGACTTAAATTTATTCACAGGCATAAATTACTACTAATAAAACAGCTAACATATTAAAAGCCTAATATGTTCTAAGCTCTGTGCCAGATAACTCACATGCATTGTCTTTAATCCTTGTAGCAGTCTTGCAAAAAAGGTGATACGCTATTTTATAGACTAAAAATGGAAGATTTTGAGAACTTAAATAACTTCCTCCAAGTCATTCTGGGAAGTAGAAATTGTTTCAACTAATGAGGCGGAGTGTTATTTCTCACACGTTATGTGAGAAAAATGTCAGCGTTAAATAAATGTTTTCTAACTGTTCTAGACATCATCAAGCAGTAGGGAAAGAGTGTGGCTAATCCGACAGGTTTTTCTATCAGTTCCCAAAACACAGAGGCAGTGGCAACAGAAGCCATCCACTTAGGGAGCTACTATTGTCCACTTTTTTAGCTCTTGTATGTTTGTAAGGAGTCAGTTACTTAAATACAGCATACGATTTTAAAATGTAGAATAAAAGCTGACAGAAAGTGAGGGTGATAGATTATGTGATTCAACCTCCCCGTTTCTCCAAGATAGTGAGTGATTTCTTTTAGGTGGGTCTCTCAGGATGGATATTTGCATGAAGTATTTCTTTTGAACCCAGAACTGATCATACTAACATGTTTGATTATTCATAATTTAAACGAGCACCAAATCAGTTTCATATCTGATAGGTCAATCCAATAAATTGCATAATTTTGAGAATTGGTGAAAGAGTGCCATTTAAATCAGTTCCTAAATTTCAGCTAAATGGAATCGAGAAGGAAACTCACTCACATGGTTTAATCAGGTTGAATATTTAAGTAGGAAAAGAATCACCTCACTTCACAGGCATCATGACTTGTCTTTAGGTGGCGTAAGATCTACGGGTGATCAATGTGGATCATTTACATAGCAAAAAGAGTATTTATTTATGGGAAAATCGTAAGAGCCATAATAGCAGTGGTATTGCTCATTCATTTTGAGAAAAAATAAATCACAAAGCACATAACACTGACCCCTTTCTCATGAATTTATGTTTCATTCCACTTGAAATGACAAGACATTAAATTATATTGGACTTTAAATGCAATGTTTATAAGTGAAGTCCTTTAGAATAAATAAATAAATGCCAACCAAAATGACTGATCCTTTAGAATCCGTCTGCTAAACATCTTTTTAACTGATTTTTTGCTTTACTTAGTTTGTTGAACAGTTGATATGCTAATATAGATGGGCATTTTAGCAGTATCACAAAGTGTGGATATGCATGTATACATTTAATAAAACTGACTTACGCATGTTTAAGACACACATAGAGAAAGACAATACTGGCTCATCATAATTGTAAAGGTGAAGGAAATGGACTGCATGAGACTAAAACACACTGTATTGAAAGGGGGCATGTTTATATTTTGAGGATAGATTCAGAAAGCCCTTTAAAGCATTCTCCTACATGAATTATAATGATAAAATTGGGCATGCAGAGTTTGTATTCATAGAGCTTTTCCTGTGGCAACTTATCCTTCTATATGATTCACTTCTTTATCATTCCTTCTTTTCTCTCTGATAGAACAAAACTATTTTCCAAAGCCAGATTTTATCTCACAAGAGCTCTTCCCTAAGGGGATGTACATATCTTCTTAATTTATTACATCTTATAATAATCTCTCATGGGGAAACTACAAGCAAATTAAAACCACAGAGAGGAAGTGCCTGAATGTGCGCTAGACTGTTGTTCACCACTGGCCCTTCGTAAGATGCGCAGGGTTAATCCTCTAGGGTGTCCATTTCATTGATCACGCAGTGTATTATTTTTAGTTCTTTGCTTCTACACTGTTAATAGTAAAGGTGCACTTCGACGTGTGAATGGCTTCACTATTAGCTTAAATAAAATATTTCTAGGAAAGTAAATATTCTGAAGTTACCTATCCCAAAGAAATTCTTGATATATTCACCTAAATAAAACAGAATATTTGCACTATTTGTATTTTTATCATGTATTATCCTTCATTATCAGATATAATTGAACATTATCTATGACTCAATTCTGGAAAAATACTTTCATGGTGTATATTAAGTTATTGCCCCTGACAAATAACAAAAAAGTCCTTGAGGTTGTTTGGTTTTAAATGAATAAACTATCTTTCTTAATTCTGTGGATTTGATATTTCTCATTGACCTAGATTATTCTCAAGAAGTCTCAAATAATCTACTGATGAATAAGATGCTATTGAGAAATTCTGATGTGGCATATTCAGTCTCATATGGAGAAATACCATGACTATCCTAAATGTCATATTATTTTGGGGACTTAGCTTCCTAAGCAAAAACACAAATTCTTACAGTTCAAGAAATACCAGTGAAGTGTATCTTATTGCCCTCATTATACACAAAATACTTATGGAAAACACTCTATCAATTCTAATTATGTTCCAGGGGGAGAAAAAGAAAACAGAATGAAAGGCAGTCCTGAAAGATTTGACTGGGCTGGTTATAGCTGCCAAACAATATATACTTGTAAAAAATGTGATAAAATGATAAAAATAAACTTAGTATTTGTTAAAGAAATGAAAACACAGCAATAAAAGAATCCAAAGAGGGATTTAGTTTTCTACATTAGCTCTTCATCACTTGATTATTTTACTGTTTCATTTCTATTTACATACCAAGTTGATTCTTTTGCATCTGGATTTTGCACAATTCTTTCAATAGTGTACGGTTCAGTGGCTATAATTACAGGATTGTTAAAGTTCAGATTTTACTATTCATCTTGTTATCTCTAGTAATGGAAGGTTGAAATAAATGCACATAATTACATGGTTGGTCCTAAATTATTTTTATATTGCTCTTGCCAGGATACACTCGAAAAGCAGCATTTATTCTGTAAGATTTATTTTAGGTAGTAGTGGCTCTAGAAAAATAAAAGTAATAAATACATAAATGGATAGGTTCCATGAGCTTACTATCTATAGTTTTTCAGATTAATTTTAACTCATTCATCTCTCTGAGCCTACTGGCTGCAGAAGTCACTTGGAGTATATGGAATAAAACTTGTCATGCATCAGAACTCTGACAACAGGAAAATTTCCCTCATGGTGTATATATCATTTGATCTATCATTCTGACTATCTGTAGCAGACTAACACAGCAACTTACTAATCTATGGGTCAATTTACTTTAGGGGATGTTTAAGTAAGTTTGATTTCAATCTAATTTAATACCATGTCATAAAAGGAAGGTAAATTTCTTTGTTTGAATTATGCTAGAAATGGTTTCATTGTACCATATGTATAACACTCAAGATATTTCAGATGTACCAATAAAATTAATTTTAAAAAAGACGTTTGAGATGAATCTTAGCAGCATCAAACAATCAAAATTATTCATTTCTCAAGTGTTTGTTGAGTGCCTGTGTTGTGCCAGGCACTGGGCTGTGTACCAGAAACGGTGTTATCAGACACCCGTGAAGCCCTCCCAGGTTCAAGCAGGATGTGAGTTCGTTTTACCTTTGAGTAGGTCCAGAGTTTAGTTGTTTGTGTGTAGATCAGTCAAGAGTTGTGCCTAAAACCCTGCTTCCTCCAATTATATATTCTTTCAGTGTTCTTCAAACCGGAAACTCCCTTCCTTTTATGCGGGCGCGGGGTGGGGAGGTGGTTTATAAAACAAAATGTGGCGAAGATGGCTTTTAAATAAATCTATTCTTTCAACACTCCAGTGAAATGACAGAAAAGAAGAGGAATGCATTCTAGGAGCTAAGTTACCCAACTGGAGCTCTCATAGTGGCTCCTGTACATCATACTGCAGACCTAAGAGTTAGAAGGCGAGTGCCTTCTGGTGGTATCTGTTCTATTTCCTCAGTGGGATTTCTACTTGTTCCACATCATTGGGCCTGGAATCCTGGCTCAGAGTTCATCTTTCTCTTTAGGGTGACTGCATTGTTCTTCATATGAATAGCTTGCCCTGGAGAGAAATACTGTCTAAATATTAAGATTAGATTATTTTGCATTGCCCCATTTTTACCACTACATTCAAATCCCTTAGCAATCTACTGCCAAGTCTTCCTTGGGCACAAAGCCTATGTTAATAGATGGTTTCTATGCCATTATTTCTCATCAATATGTGAAAACTAAAAGGAATTTTAGAAATCTATATGTCTTGGTTATGAGATGAAATTTGATCTGGTGATCAAAGAGCATTCTTGAACTGTTTCTAATTTGCAATCAAGTCATTCTGTTTCAAAATATAGGAGCATTGCTGAAAGAAGAAATCTTAAAAATTAATAAGTTAATTAGATATTTATGTGATTGAGATGTGTAAAACAATTTTCCTACAAAGTGTCAGTCCTTAACCTATTATTTCCCGGTCCATAGTATGTGAATAGCAAATGAATAAATGTTTTATTGGTAAAGCTGGACTAATTCAGTGGAAATGTAATCTTTTTCTCTTTTAAAGTCCTCAACCTCCACTTAATTGGCTGTAAAGCTTGCTGTACCTGTTTCTCTAAGAAGCACAAAAGAGAAAGAAGTAGGAAATAGGCGCAGAGCATCACATGCATTCAAACAGCACCCTATTCTTGGGGTTCATGATATCATTGATCAGGCTGCAGATGTAGCAACATCAATACAAGATTGAAAATTTTTTTTAAAAAATAGATATCATCAAGCTTCAAGTTTTAGAAATTATTTTTAAGAATTTAATTAACATGACCCATACATTAGGTAAAAATCTGTGTCTCTGGCTCTCTCTCTCTCTCTCTTTCTTGGCTGGGAATTATTGAAAGTCTGGTATACTTCACATTTACATTTGCTATATATGTGACTATGATGAATATACATGGATGGATCTCATTCGCGGGGCACTGTTGCCAGTTCAGATTTATACCCAAGTAGCAAAGATATTGATGCTATATGATGCTATTAATCTAGCATATTGCTCTTGTGGGTTAGTGCCACTCAGATTCCCCCTTTTAGTTCTAGTTACTTTAAATCTCCAGGACTGAGCTATCAAATCCTTCCATGATATAAAACTGTTAAGTGAAAGACACTTGAACGTTCCATTGGCTAGCTGATAAGAGTTTATTAGGCACTGACTGTGTCCAGCATGATGATAAGAATTCCAGAGATAATGCACAAGCTTAGCAGATGCTTTTTGAAACATGGAATTTATCAAAGGACAGATAAAAACACACATAAAATATCAATTATCATGTAATATTTAAAAATCCTCAGTTATGGTGGAATTTCCTATGAATTAACTTTGCATAGAATATACAACTTAACTTTTCACTGTATAAGCAACTGCAAGAAGGAGAAAATTAAGAGAGTGCACTGCCGGTAATGACCGGAGCCTCTGAAACTTCTAGAATGTCAATACACATATGGGGGGTAATTTTTAAAATATTTTCATTGAGAGAATGAGATAACAGGTGGTGTATGTAGGTTATTTTGAGATATCTACTGTTCAGAGTTATATATAAAGATAAATATGTCTTAATAGTGCAAGCATCTCTTTGTGCACTTGTATGCCATTTAATAAGTATCCAGTGAATTAATAATAAAAAAGAAGTAGATTCTGTGAAGCAAAAATGAATCCCAAAGAACTGAGGAGTTGGAAAGAGCAGCATTCATCTAAGATATTAGTATACCATTTGAAATGGTGTGTTAGAACTTTGACCTATTCCTCATACTTTCCAGAGTTGCCTTTGACCAGTTGTGTATTAGGAGAAACTGTTATATGTGCTTTTATAGAAAGCCTCAGTATCAATCAAAGGAGATTATACGCTTGTCATTGACTGGGGCTGAGGATCTCTTCAAGCCCCATGATGTACCACTGCCATTTTGGTAATGTGTCCATCTAATTTCTTTTTTTCTTTTTCTTTTTTGCTCATCTCAAAGATCAAGTGGTTGAAATGTTCCCCTGAGAAAATGTTGATGACTCTGGCACACAAGACACATGCAATTTTCTGTCTCCTCTTATTCACCCTGATTTTGGCTCAGGTGCACAGGGAGACATTCTGAGACCTGACTGCATCCCAAGCCAGAGCTGGGGATGATTGCCATCTGATCCCTCCTGCTGGGTGCCTGATTAACTGAGCATCTGGGAAGACATTAGACTCTTGTTCAGATGTCAGTGTATCATGACTAGAAGAAGAAACTGTGAATTGTAAAGATACATAGTACAGACAGAAGAGCTGGAAGTGTCCGTCCTCTGTAGAGGGATGTTCCTATAGCACTTTATAGGGACTTCTGTTATGGTGTACACCATACTATGTTGTCATTGCACATTTACATGCCAGTTTCCTCTTTAAATCTGGAGTTTAGCACGGTTTAGGGTTTGTTTGATTCATCTATATTCTCCATACGTAGCAAAGGCAACTGAATGTGTAAGCATTTAACAATTACTATTTGTTCATTTTATTGAATGAATAGATAATAATTAAAATTAAAGTTTGCATCTCTTGATTATGAACCCTTAGACATAATGAGCACATTGACAACCTAAAATATGAGCTGAATGAGATAATAAACAAATGAATACATAAAACAACCCTGAAGGCCAAGTTTATATCATTTTAAGACTTCAAAATTGCTATATGTGGTTTTTGTTTTGTACTGATTGCAAAGACTGCAGAAGTGTTTGGAAGGGGGCATTGTCTTTCCTACTCAATATTCTGTATGATGAAGTCACATTTTTACTCCATGTTCCTTATTTCCACTGCTAAATCTAACATTGCAGGTCTCCTTAAAAAATATAGCTATTTCTTTTATTTCTTTCCTAAAAGGTAGAAGTCTTCCTTTCTTTCTCTACTCTCCTTTCCTTTTCTTTTCTTTCCTGTACTTTCTTTCTCTTTCAGCCTCCTTGAGAGTAATGTCTTTCTCTAAAATCATCTCTGAGCTGGGAACACTGTAACCTTTAGAATGATTTGGTGAATTATTAGGCATATGGTCATTCTCTGTGACAGTATTTTCTGGACAGTGAAAACAAGTAATAGAATGAAGGTCGCTTGCTAAGTTGTGCAAGAGCATGAGCATCAGGCCTAAGTTATATTTAGTAATGTGTTTCTGGTGAGTAAGTTTTGAGGTTGATGTTTGTGAGGTCTGGACTCCTGGGGTTCTAACCATGGTCCTGTGACAGCTGCTTCTACAGTAACATAGCACTTGCATGGTGCAACATCTGCCTATTTTCTGCAAGTGAACACCCTTGCTTTCATATAAAAGTCCTCTCCTGTGGAGCTGAAATACCTGTGACAACATTTCAGAGTTACAAAAGGACTGTATTGGGCTGGGGATTTAGCTCAGTGGCACCACGCCTGCCTTGCAAGCACAAGGTCCTGAGTTTGATCCCTGGTACCAAAAAAAAAAAAAAAAAAAAAAAGGACTATAGCTTCTTATACTGTTATTTTTTAAAATGCCACTGGTGTCAGCTCTGGCTATAACTATTTTCTTTATCAAATGAGATAGACTCAAAATTTGGGGAAATGAGAGATTAGCATGGTGAAGCAGATTAGGAGAGTTTAATTGACTCCTTGACCACTTCCTCCCACTCGATTCTTCCTCTCTATAACACATACTTTCCAATTGCTACAAAAAATGCCTTTCTTTCTTTCTTTCTTTCTTTCTTTCTTTCTTTCTTTCTTTCTTTCTTTCTTTCTTTCTTTTTTCTTTCTTTCTTTTTCTTTCTTTCTTTCTTTCCTCCTTCGTTTTTTATACCAGGAATCAAACTCAGCACCTTGAGCTTTTGATCCAGGTGGCAGAACCACTGAGCTAAATCCCCGACCTATTTTTGCATTATGTATTAGTCAGTTTCCCATCGCTGAGACAAAACAAGGAAGAGATGTTTATCTTGGCAACTTAAAGGAAGAAAAGTTTATTTTGGCTTATGTTTCAGAGGGTTCAATCCATGGATGGTTGGCTACTTCGAAGCAAAAATGACATGGTAGAAGGGCACGGCCAAGGAGACTTTCTCAACCCATGACAACCAGGAAACAGAGAAAGATAGAGAAGCCAGGGATGAGACTACACCTTTCCAGGTCACACCTTCAATGACCACATCTTTTGACAGGCCCTACTTCCTACCAGCACATTCAGATAAGAAATCATGAATGGATTAATCTATTGATGCCTCCACAATCCATTCACCTTTGAAAAGTCCACCACTGAACATGAAATTTTAGCAACATTTTAAATCTAAAACAAAGCATATAATGAGAGCTTCCATTCTTTTCCATATTATTCTTCCTGAATAGATAGAAACACAATATCTACAAAGTACATTCTCTGAGCAAAAGGCAGGTAGATGGTTAGAAGTGTTATAAAGGTAATAAGGAAAACAATCCATTAGCATTTCTAGATGTATCTGAAGTGGGAACTTCTAAGTATTCAGAAATCATGCAACAGTTTCTCCAAGACAGCAAAGAATGAGCTCATCTGAGGGGGATTGTGAGGAGTAGTCATTGGACTTGGTAGGGTTCAGAAGACCTGGTATTGGCTTTAGGACAATCTGTGACCATGTGAAAGTCATGCCAATTTCGTTAGGCATATATTTGATCTTTGAGGCTAGAAAAGCAGGGAGGAGGGTGTCTACCTCTGTGGACACAGAGGCAGGTGGTGAGGGGTGCATGTGTGTCCATGGGGTATACTAGTACTGAACTCTTAACTACATTAATGTTTCCAAACTTACACCAAATTTCTAGTAAGTACTAGCAAATACTTCAAGGGGAAAATGTTTTCTAATGAAATCATTTTGGAAAAGTTTCAGGTAAACAAAATTGTAAGTCTATTCATTTTTTTTTTACCGTAAGACCCCTCAGAATTCTTAATATGATACTGTATTCTGTGTTTTTCCAAAAGAATGGGTATGTAGTATTTCTCAAATTTATTTGAACATGAAATGGCTTTGGTACATAATATCTCTAAAGGCCAGTGTTCCTTGAAAGACTTTGTGAAACACTGAACTCTATGATCTCTAAAAGTTCTTGTATCCTTTATTATCATCAGAATAACTGGCACTTCGAGCCTTTGCCCTTCATCGGCACAGCGTTGACTCTAGTTGCCTTCCAGACTTTGTCTTTTATGGTTCTTTTTCTCCAAAGAAGGTGGACCCTCGCTGCCCTCTCAATACCCCTGGAAAATGGAAAATTGTTTTCTCCTTTCTTTGTACCCTGAAGTCTATGTATAATTCATCTTCCTCAGTCACAAGGAACTTCCTTAACTGCTCAAAACTTTTTGTTCTATCAGTTTTTCTAAGGTAATTCACAACATTTAGAAAAATAAACATTTACAAATGACATAAATAAAATAACCTTCCATGGCTTCTAAAACATTTAATGTAATCAATAATGATATAACATTACCTAAAATGTTAGCAAAATTGTAAAGTCCTCAGGTAGAATATGAGCAACTAGCCAAATATTTGTTCATGACTTAGGGTTCACACTTCACTTTAATGTGCTATACATTTTTGAATATTTCATCCTGTAGAATTATCTTGATGGATATTAATAAGCCTTTTAAATTGGAAGTAGTATCTTCTAGACCTCTGATATTCATTTAAAAATATTTGGACACAACTACTGGTTTATAATCTTGGCTTCACTACATTTTAAACTATGTGAATTCTCTGGGCCCTGGTTTTCTCCTCTGCAAAATAACATAATGCAATCTTACTCCTTGAGTTATTATGAGAATTAAATGAATAAATGCAGGTTAAGCAGAGAATATTCTCCCATTGTAAGCCCTTATGCAATGTTAACTTTTGTTAATATCATATATAGAATAGTTTTGAAAAGATACATAAGATATTCGGTGGCAGTCACTGAAATTTTGTAAAAGAATTACAAAGGGAATGAAGAACTAGAAGACAAAATGAAAGGGTAGAATTTTTTCCCCTTGCATATGATTTTATATTGCTGAATATTCAAAAATCACGTTTTTCACCTAGCCAAAAATAAAATCCAGTAAGCGTAATAGCTCTACATTCAAATGAAGAATTGAGAAGCCAACTTTATGGTTAACATTTCTAGTTCATACAGATAGAAGATAACAAAATCAGAATTTGAACTAGGGGTTCTTCCGCCTTAGATGAAGAGGCATGGTAGAGGTAGGTGTATGTGTGGGGGTTGGTGAGGGTTGATGGAACATTTTTTATAATATCAGACTCTGAGCTCTATGGATTTAGGCACAAGTTTTACATTTTTTCATTTCTCCTATAAATGAACACCTATTCCCAATCCTCCACTTCAAATTTGAACCTGGTCAGACTGAAGACAACGGACATGCTAGGGTGAACCTCCCTGGAGCATCAGGAAATAGAAATAGATCTGCACTGTGGAAGTTATGTAGAAGATATGTTTGCTTAGTATCTATCACTTCGGTGCCTTCCATTGGCCGTGATCACCAAGCTTCCCATTTGTATCTGTCCCCTTTCTGATGAAATGGGCATGCAAATTTTAAAAGTCTATTCACCCTCTTCTCACTCTTGGACAAAGGACATAATTGTAGTATGATTCTATCATCTGTCCCAAGGAGACAAACTCAATATTTGTCTCTAAAAAGCCTCTTATTCATTTTTTTCCATGTAAGAAACAGAATGGGCAACTTTTATTTGCAGCTTGTAAATTCCAAGAAATACCATATTTTCTCTCTTTTTCCTCCTTGTTCTATAGCCAGAAACAGAAAAGAGTCTGTATTGTTCAGCAGTGAAAATCTACAATGCCCACAGTGCCTCAGTCCTGGCTGCAACATGATTTTGAAAAGTTTATGCAGGGACCATCTGAGTAATAAATCATACAGGAGAAGGATTGCTTCAGCCAGCCACCCCTTAGCTATTGCCTGAATGAGCTACATGCTTTATCATCTCAGAATGAAGTTGGCTGGAATACATGCTTCATTTTATTACCCAATTTAACCCATCTAGATAAATTTAACTTCTTATAGATTTGCTTCCTCTTAGTATTCATATCTTTCCCAGACTTGTCATTAATATTATGATACTTGAACAGGAGTCTTTCCCTCTCTTCCCTTTTTAATGTAACAGTTCAGAATTGACACTTGGTAGATTTATCATCATTGCTGTTCAAATCAAGTCAGTGTTTTAATTTCATTATCTTGGAAGTACTCTTAGATACAAAATCAAATCTGATTGTCTTTTACCTGAAGCTTGTCTCCTGGCAAATGTTTCTTTGAGGATTTTTTTTTTAATTATTAACCAGGAATTGCCAATTTCTTCCCCCCACCCCTACTCTTCATTTCCATTTGGTTTAGTTCATGCAACCATTTAATATATTCTGAAAGAGATAGTTGAAAGGAGTATAAAATAGGAGAAGATTAATGATCTGCCCTCAGAGGGCTTCCTGTCCACTGTGTAGCGTTGGTGGGGAACAGGCAGGGAGGGGAAAGGAGACAGATTTGTGAAGGAAAGTCATACCATGCCACAGGTTTTGCTACAGTGAGTAATGTCCAAAGTGTAAGAGAAGCATGGGGAGAGGAGCCTCTGAGCACTTACTCAGATTTGAGAATGAGGTTTTTTTAATCTATAAATTAAGTCTATTTTAAAAATTTGCCTTTGTGTCACAGATTTAGTAGTGCTCTTATGAACTACACAACACAAGCAAAATAAGGTAAATTTGATTTAAATATGCCAAACTATTCCAAGTCAACCATCTTATCCAGGCAGAGATGAAGATACATTCACAAGTTATTAGTGTATGAACCTGGAGTTGTGGCCTCACTTCTCAATAAGGGTTATATCTTTTAGAACGCAAGCACTTCCCTCTAGCTTTGCAGTCATGAAGCTATTTAGGATCTGAGAAGTTTGTAGTAACAGGCTTCAGAGCCTGACACTCTTGGATTTAAATGCTCACCTGCACAAAATGTTATCTTTGGAAAATTAATCTTATTGAGCTCTTTTCCTTACCTGTAAAATAAGACTAATAATACTGCAAATTAATAGATTTGTTAGGATGATTAAAATAATTCTTGTAAAGTTCTTGACATAACAGCTGACATAAGATAAGCCTTCAATAAATCTTAGCTTCTGCTATTATTGTTATTCCTATTAGTTAGTTGGACTTTATTATATTTTTCTAGAAAGTTCTCTGCATCTAATTCTCCACTCAGATAGTTTAAGAGTTTGATTATGATGCCTGGAAGATAATTTAAGCAGTTCCTGAATCAGCAACCTCCGGTTTGGTTGTTTCTTCTAAGTGGCTCTTTTCTAAAGATATATTTTATATTTTGCTGCTACTATTTGCAGATGATTTATGGGTATGTCTTGCCCAGTTCAGCCTCAGCAACTCTAGCCTATTTGGCCTCCTTCTGTGTGTAGGACTACTCCTGTTTTCTTTAGCAACCTCAGGCAGTTCCCATAGTCACATGATTTCACTGTCCTGTCACCCCATGGTGTTTTGTGGTGCATAATGACAGAGAGGCCCAGGACCCTCAGCTCAGGGCTGCCCCAAATTAATTCTCCATCCTGAGGCCCCTGTTCATCACACTATCACACAGGCTATTGTGTTAGCTATATTTACATGGTACTCACTCTGGAGTGAGAAGCAATTAATTCTTTGGAAGCTATTTCATACCCGGTAGCTGGTAAGTGAGTATCAGAGCTACTAAGCGGAGGATTGATGCACTTCCCATTCCTCCCCTATTGTGAGTCATGGATGCAAGTAAGTCCATCAAAGCCAACCACAAAACTTGTGAATAAGAGCAGAGCTCTAAGTCTTGCCCAGGTGCCTCACATCTGTGTCTTCCATGGCATGTCACCTAAGCCTTCCTTTTTGCATCTATTAATTGGGACAATAATAGCAGCTGCCTTGTGGATGAAGTGTAAGATTCCCATGGCTCATAAGGGGCAAAGATTCAATAATTATGGTGGCTGTATTATCATATGCACAATAAGTTTTGCAAACCTTTTGCTCTTATTTTAGATTTGACTATGAGTGAGTTTAAGTGCTAAGTCTTATTTTATCCTTGAAGAATGCCTGGAGGATTCTGGATTAATGAAATGTCTCTCCCTAAAAGGAGTCAGTGGAAAGCTTTTTTTTTTTGTACAAGGGATCAAACTCAAGACATTGCACTTGCCAGGCAGGCACATCACCACTGAGCTACATCCCCGGCCCATGAAAACCATTTTTGAACTCTGCTTTACAAAGTAGATTTGGAAGCAATTCAAGAAAAGGTGTTACTGGATTGAATTTGACTTCCATTTGTTAACTGGAAAAGGGTCAATGGTTAATCAGCCCATGCTGTTTAAATCAGTTTGGAAATATTATTGCAGACATAGGTAATTTTTAAAAATCTACACAAACTGTTCTGTTTGTGACATGTTCCTCATCCTTCCTTTCTCCTTTAACAATTCCAATCACCCCATGTCATCTTCTGCAGCCTTTCTGTTGCCACAGTTGTAAATCTAATCATAGTTCCCAAAATATGTAAATGAAATTCAGAAATAAGGCAATTCATAGTGTTTCCAAGATTTGGGCTTACATTTTCAGGACTAAGAGCTTCTCCCACATGCTAGGGAAAGTGTGCCTCCTTCCTAACGTTATAAGAAAATTCTCTTCCTCCAAATACTGTAGTGCCATTAAGTGAAGCTTCAAATTACAGTGGTGTTTATTTTAAGACAATGAAAGCTCCTTGGGACATTATACAACATTTATTTATTTTTTTACTTTTATTTTTATTTTTTGGTACCGGAGATCGAAATCGGGTCCTTGTGCTTGCGCAGCAGGCAGCAAAACCACTGAGCTAAATCCCTGGCCCCTATATAACATTTATTAAGTCAATATGTGCATGGAAATTTATATTTAATCATTCTATGTTTACCTGAATAAATGAAATGGAACAGGGCGGCCTACATATTTTAAAATGTGATTAGAGGACTTTAGTATCTTATTCTACATTAAACTCTAGAATTATTTTGATATTGGAGATCTTTCATTAAATTTATCTTGTAGATTCAATAGGATTCATCTTGAGAGTTTAAGTACCATAGGCATATTACTTGTGTTCTAGCCCTTCCCTTATCATCTAGTATGGTGCGGGGGCCGCTGGGAGGTCACTTAGACCTTTTGAGACTCCATCTTTCTTATCTTTAAAATAAAATTAATAGTTGTCATCCTATTGCACTCATAATGTAGATATAGGGCTCAATAAAATAATATTTTTGAAAGAACCCTGAAAACTGAAATATTCTGCGAATAGTATATACTAATGTAGAATTGTGTAGTTAATGTCTTTAAGGAAGGTCATAAATATCATAAAAACAAAATGTTTGCTATATTGTAGCCTGGAAGAATTTGGGTTGAAAATCAAACTATCTATAATGGAATGGGCAAATACCAAAATGTAAAGTAGTCTCTGATACTATTTTTTGATAGGAAGACATTAGAATTGGCTCCATAAAAAAATTAATGGGAATTACATAGATTCAAATCTTCTCCATTATCTCATTGGTCATGTCTAATAACTTGCCATGAAATTGCATTGGTTTCTACAAAATGATTGCATATGCTAGTTCCCTTTTTCAACTGAACATGTCATAATACATCCAGTTAGCTCAGGATTCCAGTGTTAGGAAAAGTTAGATGCTGGCTTTATTTTCTTCAGAGGAAAATATTTAAAAATCTGTGTCCTATATTCCCTCCTAGAGAGAGAGGATTTCTTCAGTTTTCAGCAGGTCATTTTCCATGGTCTAAGTAATAAGGAATATGGCTGAAAATTGTCATTCTAGGTAATGTAAGGAGAGCCACTTTGCCCACAAGATGTTGGTGTATCCAAATACACACTGTAATTACAGCAGAGCAAATAACCATACTCTGAAGGAGAATAACACAGAAAGCAAGAATCACAGATCCAGGAGGCTCTTTCCCAGAAATGAGGGGAAGGACAAGAAATCAAAACAGAATATTCTACTTGCCATTTACAGGAAGAAACTAGGGCAGCAAAATGGAAAGACTTGCATATAACTGTGGGATAAAGATGGGAAAAACAAAATATCTTCTCCCACCCCAATAAATGTTACTATGTGTGTAATGGATTCAATGAGATTGACTACTGTTTTAAAAGTCTGTTAAAAAGAAGAACAAATGTAACAGACTATTAAGAGTTAAAATCAAAGGACTTTAAAAAGGACATATTGATTAAAGCAAAAGTTAGAATTTGGAATATTTATTGTATACAAGTCAGCAAACAGAGTTGACCTAGATACAAGATTATTACTGGAATCTGTTAGTGCTATACATTAACTGAGTTATTCTAGTTTCATATAATTATAATTAGATCCAGTAGGGTAGAAATCAGAAATATTTAATTAAAAATAACAGTTGATTGAATTAACTCCTTTGAATTATCATGGTAAAATTTGAATATTTTGTAAAGATATAAAATAATAGGCATAATTCATATTTTGTGACAGAGAAACTTCAACAGAAGATGATGTATTTTTTTAAATTGTACTGAAAGGCATCATTGTTTACGTTAAGATATGTGAAGGGCACCCAGGTCACCAAGTTTGGTTCTAGGGCCAGCGGGAAGTAGAAATAATAATTGTAATGATAACAATAACAGCAATAGCTAACATCCATTTCATATATGGCACATACCATCTTGGTCAGCAGTTTACATACAGTGCCTTTAATTTTCATGGTATTACATAGGCATGCTTATTACATCAACTTTTCATATATATAATATATATTGTATATATATATATGAGTCCTGAGAATTGGAAGATTTTGCTACAGGTCACCAAGCTAGCAAACAGCAGAGGGGGATTATTACCCAGGCAGTTGCAAGATAATGTATGTTGAAGGCCTATTAATAACCAAATATTAAGATAGTATTTACATACAGTAGTTATCTCAGTGGTTCTTACCTGAGGTGCCGAGCAAGCTCATGGGAAAAACATTTTCAAACCCAGATGCCCAGGACACACACCAGGCTAATTAAATCAGAACCTCTGGAGACGGGACAGGACTGGACATCAATATTTTTAAAATATTAACATCAGGGACCAGGTATTTAGCTCAGTGGTTCTGCCACCTGCCTTGCAAGTGCAAGGACCCAAGTTCGATCCCTGGTACCAGAAAAAGAAAAAAAATTAACATCAGTATATATATATATATAATATACATATCATTATTTTAAAAAGTAACCCGGGAAATTCTAACATGCAGTTAAGTTTCAAATAACTGTGCTCTTAATATTCAATGCAAAATCTATAATTTGTATTATTCCTGTTTTATTTATAAGGACTGAGATTTGGTGATGATAACTAACTTACTCTGTCAAGATCTCTTATCTGGGAAATAGCTGAGCTGCAGTGTAAATGCAGTACTGTCTGGCTCAAGAGACCACGTTCTTCCATACGCCCCAGTGTCTAGCCATTTTATCCAGTGTGATAAATTCAGTCGTTCCTGTTATTTATTGTTTATTGCAGAACTTAGCATTAGCCCCAGTCTCATCATATCATATTCACTATTGAATAACCACAAAAAGAGTCAGTTAACAGCAACTTTTGAACAGCAGTCTTGTGTAGAGCATTGTGCTAATCGCTGTGGCAACGAACAGGGGAAGATATTAAATATTCCCTTTGCAGAGATCTCTCCATTTCTGCAATGGTTCTAACCCAGGGAATGAACTAACTTCTGGGTGGCCCATGAAGTCCCATACATTGTTGGGCATATCCATAGCTTGCAGCAGATTGCAACAAAAGCCCATGATCTGAAAAGCTTAAGAATTTCTCCCTTGTTTTTTATACATGGATCTGATTCTAAAAGCAGTAACATTTTCTTTTGAATTACCTTCATGAAGGCAAAAAATATCCTTTGAAAATGGTTCTGAATTTGATATACTGTCAAAAACTATTTACAGCCAAGTCTAGGGAAAGCTATTGTAAGCTGGGTATGTGTGTGCTTAAAAGAGGCAGGGTGTGAATACTGAAGAATGAAATTTCATTTGTGGTTCAGAAACTAGATCTGAACAAGGTATTTATTTCTAGCAATAAACCATTCTTGAAAAAAGTGATACCACAAGTTAAATATCTTCAATAATTGTATTAACTTGTATACGTATAATAATAACACATATTCATACATGCATGTGCATATGCACCATATATATATATATATATATATATATAGTATTTCCAAATGTCTATATGTTAAATTGCAAATATCTGTGAAAGATATATACCTATATTTACTGATATGGGCTATATTTATTTTTTAAAACATGCATTTGAACTTGAATTTGGGGTACAGCAAATATCTTTATTACTTAGAGATTTTAAAAAGCTGAGTCTTACTGACGTTAATTTTTATTTAGTATATCCAGGATGTGTCCTAGCACTTGGGCTTTCATAAGTTCCTTGAATGACTTTGCTGCTTTGCTTGAGAATCATTCCAGGAGTCAGTGCACAGGGAGAGAGGAAGAAGGAAGGAAGGGTCTCAGACATTATTCATGCAACTAGGTGAAAGGGAAGAAGCCAGGAAGATTCTTCCCAGAAGAGCGGTATTTATTTGCTTGTTTATGTTAAAACTTTTGAGTATGTTTATTTTTTTACTTGATTCATCTTATGCACACAAGCAAAGCCCAGTAAATAATTATTAATATCAGAGAGAAGGGTACTATTATTTTGAAGTCTCCTTATTTTTCATCTACTACATATCTGACCTACTAGAAGAAATCTTAAAGGAAAAATAATGACTTTCATACCATGGTCCATTGGTCAATACACTACTTAAGAACTTTCTTTTCCCACCTAAGAAAGAGAAGCCTACCTTCAGGGAATTAAATAGAAATCCATTTTCTGACCTTCGAGTATAATGCAAAAGGAAAAGACAGCTGACCTCTTCTGGGAGGGAGCCATTAGGAAGCCAGAGGCAGCTGTCCCCGAAATATAATAAGGAAGTGCTACTGGGACACGGCATAATTGGAAATAGGTGAGTGTGGGAAAAGGTGTATTTCCTTCCTTCTTAGCATTTTTTCTCCTGTCAGCACAGTTCCTTTGTTATATAGTGTCTTGTGATTAACGTTCATGAAGCTTCTCCCCAGACACATCCCTGTACTCTAATGGACCACTTCCACCATTTTACCCTTGGACTGACTTCTGCATGCACTCCTCTTTCATGCAGTAGTTTGCTACTCTGTCTGATGTTACACTTCAGGGTAACTGGTACCAAGACCCAGGTCTTAATTGTGCTTGTTGGTGCTCAATAAATGTTTGTTGAATGAATGAATGAATGAACAAATCAATTATCATCAGTAACCCATTGAGACTTGCACATTTCTTTGCTGATGGGGCTTTATCCAGGTTTCTCCTGAGCTTCAGGGTCAGTATCTACATCACAGGTAATATAATATAAGGTTGAACAACCCCCAATTAAAGAATAGATTTTGTAAGGTATGTTCAGTACCCAGACATAATCATATAACGATAATCTTCTTTAATGGAAGGGAAAGATAGGTGACCAAACTCCAGAATCCATTGGTTTAAATGCTGGAGCTTATTCCTGGCATGAGGGGAGAGCTGGCTAGGGTTGCATGTGCAAAGAAAATATGTAGCAAGTTTTGCAATCTGTGAGTGATTAGGGCCTGGACTTTCATGTCTTCTAAGAAGGCACATTGACAATAGGCAGAAAATCCTTAGCTAGAAGTCACTGACTGATAGCTGGGCCAGTCAGATTGTGGATTTATGTGGAATCCAAATGAAGTGTTGAGACAGCAACTCAAACATCTCCTGCTTAATGAGGTTCTGTGCCTGGTTAGCAGGTCAGGAGTCGGATTTGCCAGTCACATTTCAGTTTACAGACACAGTCTTCAGTAAGGACTCTGAGCTCATACATAATGCTTTGCTTTCTTCCTTTGCTCCAGCCCCATCCATCAGCTTCCAACATGGATCAAAGCAGTGAAATTAAATTGACAAGAAACTCAACCTCCAGAGCACTCTAAACTATATGTTCTTGGCATCCTCTCCCATCTCTCCCAGTACATGCATGGATACAAGTGCAGTTTCTTGAGAATGGACTCAAGCAGTGTTGAATACATCCCTGTGTACCCCTAGGTTAGGGACTTCAGGCATTTCCAGTGCCAAACAACAAACTACCCAGCCTCCTCCTCTTCTAAAAACGTCATTCATGCAGGCCTGGGGTGCACTTAGAGTGCTCTCAGGAAGTTCTTTGCAAGATGTTTTAACTGGGAAATTAATGCAGAGGAAGACTTGAATGCATTGCATCACAAATTAAACCCTTTGAACTCAGAAGATGACTTTCATCTAAAGATCACCAAGACCCAGAAATATGATCTCATCTATACTCTGTACCTCACTATGAGGTAATCAAAGGGAAAAGATCCATTTGCTTGTACCAGTAAAAAAGATAAATCAAAAACAAAGAGAAAATAAGAATTCTGGATTCCTAGAGGCTTAACAATCATGATTCTAGCAAAACCCTTGAATTTTCCCAATCTCTGCTCATTTAAGTAATGAAATTATGCTTTAAAGTTAAAGTGAAGTATGTGATGGAAGAATTCAAGGTGGTCCAAATATTAGACATCAAATGTGGGGTTTCTTCTATCCTGAGAGAAGGCAACTCCAACCTGGCTTTACAGGTCATGCCCCTAAAAATGCCCATCCTTTTCAGAGTTCCATGATGGAAACAGATCTTCCAAATCATTAGAAGCAAATACGTCTTCACCTAGATTGTACTCCTATCATTTTCTCCAAATCCATGTGTGCTGAGCCCAGGCAGGGTCTCTGCAGCTCCCAGCATTTATCTCAAATTCCTTCAGCCCAAGCAAAACCCTATCAGTTTAGGTACCATTATGTCATCCACATAGTATCCATTCTCATGATTTTGATTTTCATTCCCCAGGCTTTTCTATCACTTTCAAAGCCAAATTGTTTCACTATTAAAACATACCTCAATGCACTTTCATTGCTGACATTGATTTCACCACACTACCTCAGAGAAATTCATACTAGAGTGGATCTTTCCTCAAAGTATGCTTCTTACGCTAGCTGAAAGTACAAACAAATTCAAAGTATTATAACACTTTTTTACATAACATATATAGTAAAAGCAATAATCATTCATTGAGTATGCATGAAATATTCTCTGCTGGGGAAGACATTAAGAATAGAAGAGAAGAATGAGGTATGGTCCCTGGCTCCAGGGATCTACAGAGGGTATGGTGGGACCAAGAGATCAACCTATTGATGGAGGAAATAATGTAAATCAGTAGAAAATCATTCATGGGACAAATATTTATTGAGTCTATTCTTTGGAAATCACTGTACTCAGCTATGGAAATGCAACCACCTGAATTAGTTTGCCAGGCTTGCTGTGAGAAATCACAAACAAGGGAAGCTTAAAACAATAGAAATTTAAGATTTTGACAGTTTTGGAGATTAGAAGTCCAAATTCATGATGCTGATAGTACTCTATTACCTCTGAAGACCCTAGGGCAGAATCTCTCCTTGGCTCTTCCTAGCTTCTTGTGGTTGCTATTAATTCTTTGGCTTGCAGCAGCAGTATCAAGCCAGTGTCTGATTCTGTGCTCACATGGCCTCCTTGTAGATTGTCTCTACCTGGCCTTTTTATAGAGACAACAGTCATTGTATTTCGGGCCTACTCTAAATCTAGTGTTACTTCATCTTAACTAACTACACTACAAAGATTCTATTTGTAAATAAGAGTATATCCTGAGTGTCCAGGGGGATACTTTTCAAGCCAGTAAACACCTTAAAAATCTTTTAGCAGATTACATTATTGGGTGGACTATAACTTTTCAGAAGAGGGGTAGTATACCTAGACAGTCCCAGGAAAGCCTAGTTGGGCACAAGTCTGAGTATATTTTTCCTATATTTATGGAATTCAAAATAACATTTTAGACTGCAATCAACTATGTCCTGGACATTTATTTACTTAATTTAATCTTCCCAACAACCTTTGCAATATTATTTTTTCCTTTGTGTAGATGGGAAGCTTGCTCAGAAAGTTTAAGTAACTGATGACCTAGGAATTGAGACACACATTGAACCAGTTCCAAAATCTGTTTTTCAAGTTGAACTTTTACATTTCTGGTGGAAAAAGCACAGGTCACTTTGTGATTTAAGTCTCAGCCAAAATATATGTCATGATCATATTTGAAGCTAGGATGAATCTGACATAATCCAGTATATCTATGACATGTGAGTACCATATCGATCAATTATTTTTTGTATCTGTTAAGGGGAAGAGAATCACAGAAATATCAGAGTTTGTGATCTTCATTAAACCTTGAAGTCCTTTTAGTATCAGAAGTGGCTATTTTCACCTACCTATATAGGTACACTTTATATTCTCCCTGTCTTCTTTTGTGTTTTCAATTTATGAGCAGGACAGAGATGGTCACTGAACACATTTCATGGTGAACAGAAGTTTTGAGTCACCCACTACATTAAATGGGCTGCAAAGTCCTGCTTTCAATTTTCCAGCAGCAGTGAGGTGCAGAAACTCACAGGCAAAGCAAGTAGGTACCTAGGGGACTCATTTCCTGTCTAATCTCTTCACAAACTTGCTGCGTTGTTCAGGAAAGTTGTTGATAGGCTAAATCTTACCCATGGATCTCCTTTGTTTATAAAACGTTTTAAAGTAAAATTTTAGATTTGAATAACTTTCAGGAGGGCAAGCACTACCCAGGTTCTCATAAGCTGCATTCATTATTTACCTTTAGCCTGAATTATATATTTTTGTTAGCCTTCCAACCCCTGGAAGCAATTTTTTCTGTCATTCTAAATTTAAAACAATGACAATCAAAGTATAGTCCCTGGACAGGCAACATTAGCACATTGGGAAATTGTTAGAAACACAAATTTTCTAGTCCCACCCCATACTTACTACATTAGGAACGCTGGTGAAAGGCAGAGACCTGTATTTTAACAAGCTTTCCGGCCCATGTGGATGTGCTCTGTACTCTGAGAAGCACTAGCATAGAGGTAGGCTACAGTTTTCCTCAGAAGCCCCTCCTTTCCTGGAGACAATAACATCTGCCCCTTCTCTAATGATGGAGTTTTCTGCAATGCCTTTCAGCCCGCAGGGGCATCTTATCACATTATTTGTTCACATGGCCCTGGCAGCAACAAGAAAGGGAACTGTGACTCTTTCATATAATATATGTCTGCTGGTCTATTCAAGGTACCATATGCCAATACCTAGACCTCAATCCCCAGTCCTCTTCCCTCCACAGTTTACCTCTTCACTTCACCTCTCCTGATTCTTTTTTGTACTGATAAATAAGTATATCCAAATAATTTCAATTTTTTATTGGAGGGGGAAGAAATAATAAATACCATTTCTTTTGTAATAATTACAACATTCTTCCCATTTTATCCATTCACTTATTTTCTAACTCTTTCAATAGTTATACCTGGCAACTGTATGACAAACACTATGCAGAGTTAAAAATGTGCAAAGCATATGCAAATTCATCATACAAATCTATCTGTCCAACTCCTAAGAGATAACCAACAACTTGTTTTTCTGCTGTAAAGTATCATACAATTGAGGTCAGAAACTGCATGTAATACATTGTCTATGAGAATGTAATGACTTGCACAAGAGTTGTGTTTAATAGTATGAACTAGCCTAAGCATTAATAATCAGATTGTTAGCTATCTTCTAGAAGGCCCTTAATTGGTAAGATATAATTGTGGCAGAAATATTTTCTTTGGCTTTGTTTAAATGTACTGGCTATTTGACACTGTGTAAAAGTTAAAGTTCATGTTACAGGCTGATAGTATGGGCCTAAATAGCCATTCATTCATTCTGTCATTTAGGAAACAATTGCTACTTGAAAGCTGACTGTTTCCTGTACTGTGCAAGGCCTTGCTGATAGCTATGAACAGGAGAAAACCAGAACTTAATAAAGCTTTCTGCACAAAAAGACAACCAGAGAATTAGTTTAATAAATTGATTAAATTTACCAATTAATATTTAATAATTAGCACAAAAGGGATTATTTTTCAATACTTATGAAAGAAAAATACAGTATAAACTTAGAGTCTGTAATTTGGGAGCTATGGGAGATTTTAAATTTAAAAAGAGACAATTTATTAGATGCTAGACTTGATTTGCGGAATATAGAGCACAGACATTAGAAAACCATAAACTGTGGACTTCAGAAGAGAAATGAAGGTCCTGGAGACCAGAAAAAGCAAAATCAGTTCCCAAAGCTGCCATCAGTGGATGGAAACCGTGAATGGACACAAATCCAGGTCTCCTTCTTCTTAGGCTAGGGATAATGAAAATGTCATATGATCAAGGACATCTCCAAAGACTGGGAGTAGCAGTGGGCTGCAAGGCTTGGGAAATGTGTCGCCTTCGTGTGTGGAAGGAAAAGAGAGGAGAGAGAGCAAAGCCCCCAGGGGAAGAGGAGTCTGTAGACTGTCACCCGTTTAGTGACTCCAGTGATTTGCTCTTTTTGACTCTTCCAGAAACAGCTGCTCTAACTGAGATGCAGGGAGAGAGAACCCGTCATGACCCTTGGTCTTGTCATGAATAGAAAGGCCACATGCCTTGTTCATGGGCAGTCACCTAGCTTGCTGTCCATGGGTGGCAGTGTGAGGCTATGGGAGGGAACTTAGTGCTTTGTCAACTGTCTCTGTTCTCCAGGAACTTTGACCCCTGCTTGCAAGTGAGGACAGGGCAAATTGCCCCAGGCCCGACATGTATAAAATCCTACCTGAGTACCATGTGCTAGAGACTTTGCTGCACCTCAGAGGGGAGTCTAGCTGCAAACCTGACATGGTGTAGCTGAAATAAGGGGGAGAGGTAGAAAATGAAATGAAAAACCTTTCTCTTTGCCATTTCCAGTTTTATTCAAATCTCAATTGAAATAGATTGCAGTACTGGACACCTAAAACTTGGGGTTTTTTTTGTTTTGTTTTGTTTTTGAAAATGTGCTACTGATAAATAGGACCTCACAGGCTTATTTAAAATAACAATATAGTTTTTCACAGGCTTTACTTTATGATAGTCCTTCAAAACTATTGTTTTCATTTGGTTTCAGCCATATGGTGACCCTTGGGAAATAGTCACCTTTATAGACTAGGAAAATGAGTCACCGAGGGACTAAATGATTTCCCTAGCGCTCTTGGTTATTTGTTGTATTTTTCCCTCACTACTTTGTGCTCAAGAACTGTAGGGGAAGGAGGTGGTTAATAGTTAAATGACACCCTAATATCCTGGAAATGAAAGACACCTCTCTAAAGAAAGGCAAGGGGCCATGGATTTAAACTAGAAGCACATGGTGTGATTAAATCTGGAAAGAAATGCACTGAGATTTAAAAATGTATGAAGGGCTTATGGGAATGAAGAACCAGAAAGAAACTAGAAGGCAAGAGCAGGGGTGGAGGTAGAATAAAGCTGTAAGATGCGTACCTGGTTTGTTTAGGCTTTAAAACTGTCTAAGTTCACTATCTTTCCAACCTTACCCTTTCATAAGGGAAGAAAGAAAAGATACTGTTTTCTGTAGTTTGTTTGCTTTCTTCTGTCATGCCTTGGCAAGTGTGTGTACCTGTGTGGGTATACCCACACTTGCACAAACACAGGCTCACACACAGAGGCACAGGTGCAAGCCTGAAAAAGTCAGTGGGTGGTGGAGTGAGACGGGTCTGAGCTGCTGCCTCAGGGGGCCTAAAACCATGTGATGATGAAGTTCATAGCAATTTCCCCAGGTGACTGTATCATATTCCGGTGAACAGGCGTGCCTGCGGCAGAAGGTTGCCATGGCAACAAAAGGCCTGAAATATTGACTCTGACGAGCAACAGGCCAGTGAAACAGCCTAACTAGGATTTATGGCACATTATAGTGTGAAAAGCAGGAGAAAATTACTGTAAAGGCAGGAATTATAGCACAACAGGACATATAAACTCCCAAATCCATCTTCCTAATTAAAACAGCGTACTCAGGGGTAGAGCGCATAGTAAGGCTGTTAGCGTAAATGGGGATGTGCAATAGATGCTCTGTTACAAAGTTTATTGTTCTTAACACTGTGTGTGTGTGTGTGTGTGTGTGTGTGTGTGTGTGTGCAGAGTAAGAAAGCATGAAAGCAAGAGTCATGAGCAGTTGAATCCTCATCAACCACATTCTTGGTAATGTGAGGTATGTTGAAATACTCATCTATGATTCTGCAGAACCTTTTCAGAAGATGCCCGGACCCTCGTATATAAGCCAATGTTTTCCAGGCATGATAGCTGGGAGAATGATACCACATTCAATTCCATTCCAACCAACTAAGCAGTGGGAGAGAAAAGGAGGGCTAATTCAGGAGATTTATTATTAAGAATAAAGAGTTTTGGATTCCCTGATGCAAAAGGATAACTCAGCATCTCAGTGTCTATGACAGTGCACTTCAAAGTCACTGAAAGAGATTATCAGGTTAACTTCCTAAGAGCATTCCATTGTCTATGTTCCCGATTAAGAGAAAATAAAGCAGTACAGTATTTTTAAGATCTGCGAGGTCTGCCAAATTTACCAAATGTTTTTACTTATTGTAGCTAGAAGGAAATCTAGTTAGGTTTCATTGTGTTAAGTTGCATATTTAAGGATGCAAAAATACAAGGTCAAGAACCCAAGTCACTTTTCAGTAAACAGGTGATTAGCAATGTCACACAACATTTATAAATAGTCAAGGAAATACAAAAACACAAATTTAACAGAATGCAGATGACCCTATGTGTAAAATGTGCTGTAGATCAAGTCCTGGGGACATGATAAGGTCCCATTCTGGGATACATTTGGCTTTTGAAGAGAGGAGGTTCAAGGTTGCTGCTGGGGCTGCGGATTTAGCTCAGTGGTTTTGCTGCCTGCTGCACAAGCACAAGGACCTGAGTTCGATCCCTGGTACCAAAAAAAAAAAAAAGAGTATTGCTGCTAAAGTTATAAGGTAATCTAGTTATGAATGTAGACAACAGACCAGGAAAAGTAAGTGAGAAAAGACAAGATGCTGCCCAGAGCTAAGAGCACCCAACGAGAACATTTTTAAGAAATTACAAAAGGTTGTCCCTGGCAAAGTTCAACTCACAGATGTGTTCTGTTGGATCATCAAGGAATTTTCTTCTTTCACATGGGTATCTTAAAATTTCTGGAGGAGAGACTAGCTCCCTCATATGCCCCAGTCCCAGTGTCTTTTTTATGCCTTGGTCACCATGTAGCTATATGAAAGAAGAGAAAAACCATCATTTTTTCAATGGTTAATTATTCATCATTCCAGTATTTATTTCCTACTATAGTCTTCAAAATGCAAAGAATACACTCATGAATATGATAGCTTCAATCTTTGTTAACTTAGGGGAAGGGAAATATGTTAAACAAAGACACAAAGAATTGCTTAATAGTATATTAAATACACAAAAGAAAGTTCAGAATATTTTG
Source organism: Heterocephalus glaber (assembly GCF_000247695.1). Next base: position 22,596,779 of record NW_004624734.1, on the reverse strand, counting down.
ATAATTGTAATAATTCTTCAGGTTATCCTATCTTTATTTTCCTAAAACCATGGTTGTCAATGTATACTCCACTTGGCATTCTAGGTTTGTAAAATTATGAAAACTCATGTTACCATAGCTTATGCAATTGTTAGTCAAGATCATCATAGTTAATTGTGTATGTGTGTTGGGCATTTAAAACAGCTCTACAAAAATATTCATGTCTGTGTATTTTCAGTGATACAGTTCTTTTTCCTAAAGTTGCAGTTTAGAAAAGGAATGTTGAGAATTTTTAGCATTTATGATGTGGTATTGTGAGGTTTTTCTGTAACACAGCAAACATATATAACAAATATGGTTAAGCCATATATGATTAAAATATTATTTATGCTTTCTTTATAAGTATTTGCTATCAATAACAGCTCCCCAAAGCAAGATTTAATGGACTTTCTCTAGAATATGGGACTTTTGCTGTAGATTAATAATGTCGTGATATTTTCTTTAATGAAGCTGGAAATGATTGCTTTATTTTAACCAAGGGACCTCTACAATTCCCCTGAGTTTGAGCTTTGAAAGTAGACGATCAGGGATGCTATATCACAGCTGTCTTCATGCTGATAATGACTCTCCTTGGGATTTCATAATTTCTGCCTGAAATCCATTGTTTCCTCTCAGGAGGCATTGAGTGAATTTATAGGGTGATTCTTCAATTCAGGCACAAAAGAGGGTTTTCAAATTTTGTGTATGTGTCTCTACATTTGATATTTGGCTATCTGTCTCACATTCTCTTTTTCTTTACTTTCAAGTCTATATCTTTCTTCTTACTGTACTGGACTCATAATAAATCTTCAGTATTAAGCATTACTAAAGAGCATCATCATCATCATCATCATCATCATCATCATCATCATTATTTTGCATTTTTTATTCTCTCTACTTTCTCCCTTGAAAATGTCACCACTCGTGGTGTCTCTTATGCCCTTATGTACTTCTCATTGGTTAGCAGAACAGGCATAGTAAATGATGAAGACAGTGAAGAACAATGATGTAAAAATAATAAAAACACAGAAATAAGTGTTTATGTTGAAATCCTGGTATTGCCACTTTCTGGGCAAGTTATTCAACTGCATGTTTCTGTGGCTTACTCACATTGGTGCCCTGCCCTTCTTTTGTGAATTATCAAGAATTAACCACTTTTATTATTACAAGTATATAGAATTACATCCACATATTTCTGCCATGTGTTATTGTTTACTTCTAAAATGCCCCTTAAAAGCTTCCTGTTTAGAGTTGGGGCTTTTGAAAGTTGATTGAATCATGGGGGTGCTATACTCATAGCTGGATTGATCTACTGACCAGTTTCATAGCTGAATGTGTCCAGAAGTGGTTGCAGGTGTGATCTAGAAGGATGTATTCTTGTCCCAAACCCTTTCCTCTATCTCTAGCTCTTTTGCTAACTCTCTGCTTCTGGTCACCATGAGGTAAGCAGCTTTCCTCTGCTATGCCCTTCTTCCATGATGTTTGTGCCTTGTGGTAAGCCAACCATGGACTGACCTCACTGGGAACTATGAGCCAAGTAAACCTTCCTTCCCTTAGTTTGTGGATGTCAGGTATCGCATCAAATCTAAAGGAAAGCTGACTAATATACATGAATTGAAGAAAAATATATCTTAGAGAATTTATATCTTGCTTTATCTGATTAATAGCTGCTTGAGCCAGAAGTAGAATTTGTAATTTGAGGTTAAAAAGTTGAAATAAAGCATGAGTCTGGATCTTTGGTTAATTATGCACATACTACAGTATTCATATGTAATAATTATGTCTCTTTATCAGTATCTTTCCAGAAACCCAATTAGAGGAGCTCTTAATTGTGCCCAGCATGCTATCAGTGTCTACAAGTGTTTTGGAATTCTACTGACCACTGTTTCTCTTTAACAATGATGAATTTTAGTATATCAAAAAAGAGCAGTATTGGTGTTTCCTTGCTCCCTACAGCCAAACATTTCCAACATTAGAATAGTAATTTTTATTCAGTCGTTTTTGATACATTGGAGTAAAGCCTAAATTTTCTAGGGCATGTCTCAACTAACTTAATTCTTAGTTAAGCATAACATCCTTACGGTTAGTTTTGATAATAATATGATTTGAAGGATTTCTGTTTGAAATGTATGTGATATTACAGCCAGATGAAAAAATTTAAAAAGAAGCAATATTTAATATTTCTGATTATTATCCTGTTTCCCTCATGCAAACTTAACCTAAAGCATTTACAGGTACCTAATGATATATTTTTTAAAAGAATTTTTCTAGTAGGTTCATCTAGGACAAGTGAAAATGTTTGCATTGAAGTCATGTTAAAAACAGACATTGAAATATATTTTCTGTCTCCTCCTGACCCCTTTCCCCCTCATCCTGAGTTTTCAACTTCCTTTTCCCTTTCCCTTATTCTTTATCCCTAACGTCTTTCTCTTGCTTCTCTCTCTTTTGTATCTTTTTGTCCTATTCCTGGGGATTATTGTCTGTCCCATGAACTATCCTCATAGGAAATCTTCCTTTGGTCCTATGGGTAGGTATCTACTCCTCAGAATATTGAATTCAAACAAACCACATTTTGGAGTGTGTGTGTGTGTGTGTGTGTGTGTGTGTGTGTGTGTGTGTTTAAAAACCCTTTCATCCATTAAATTTTTCAGAAATCTTCTTTTGTCTTTGGATGAGAAATTTTTCACCCAAGTAATTAGACTATGTTGTCTCTACACCAGCACCTGCTTCTCATTTGAGTTGAGTAGGAGTATAGATTTGTAGATCGGTAACACCTTCAAATGAGTACACTGCCTGCAGTCTTCTCAAAGTTAATTAATATGTAAATACTTGCTAAGAAAAGATAACACATTTTTAATTAACATAAAAACAGGAGCTCAGGGTAAAAGATAGATATAGATACATACATGCATATATATATATTTCATATATAAAATACATATATTTATAAATATTCCTCAGTCTTTGAACTATTTGCTGGAATAAATTCGATGTTAAAATGAAATTATACGTAAAGATTCCTATAAAAGCGTTAATGTTGTGAGCAAAGGCATCTTCTTCCCACCCGTCCACCTTCTCATCCTATCCCCACCCCTAGGTTGGTGACCAGCCTCAATTTGCCACACTGACTTATAATAAGCCATTTCCTACATTGTTAGTTTTTTGTTTTTTTTGTTTTTGGTACTGGGGATTGAACTCGGGACCTTGTGCTTGCGAGGCAGTCGACGTCACCACTGAGATAAATCCCTGCCCCTACATTGTTAGTTTTTGAAATTTTGGAGTCAGAAGTGTCTCATATTAATCATGAACAATTTTTATGTTATTAAAATTGTTCAGTCATGGAGCTTCTCTCCTCTTACCTCTTTTCTGTTTGTTTTTAGGTGAAAAGTGACAGATTCAATATTTGTCAAAAATTTTAATGACAAAATAGTCCCATTTGTATTTTCTTCAGATGTCTCTAATTTCTATTTAAGGTTCCTACTGCTTTTACTTTTGGGTCCTTGTTTGATTATTGTAATCAGAGTGGCTGAAGAGAGTGTTTCCAACATAGTTGGTCTAACATAATTTTCATAATTCTTCCTCACTACCATAAAATATAGTTCTATTTGCATTACACACATGTATACACACCCCCCCCCAAATAACCACATATGTTCATTTATTTTCTTGTTGATTAGACCAGCCAGCCTCCAAATATTGCTTTCCTTTTAATACACTAAATTGTTGAGTTCCAAAGTACTCTAAACAGCATAAGAAACTCAACAACTCAATGTATTATTTGCAAGGGCTTCTATACTATGTTATGTAGTCTGTTAATTAATCTATTACATTATATAGTGTTTGTTATGTAGCCTGTTCCCCCCACCCCTCCCCATCCCCATCCCCAGAAATTGTGGACCTGAATGTCAGGTCTTTTTGAGGAATGACCAAAATTCTCAGATGAACAGTACCAGGCAGTTCTTAAAGTTGTAGGCTCTCAGTTTGGATTCTGGCTCTTCCCACTATCAGACCTTCAAAGATTTCCTAACTTTTTATATTTCACCTTTGTCATTTGTAAGATGGAGGCTATATAGCCTTTATATCCCACTAGGAACCAAAACTTTATTCATTGCCCATTAGGATGGATATTTTATTCAAGGTTCCAAGTCATTCATGGATTTTATGTCAGTCCTATGTTTCGTCTTAGCCACTGGAGTGAGTAATGATGACATCATCTTCTGTTTGAAATCTTTTCAGAGTTCAACATCTTCATTTCTACATTACATATTTTGAGCTTTCAGGGTACATTTTACAGGTATTGGGGATTAAATAAGAGTCTGTGACTCATCGAGCACAGTAAGTAAATTTGCCCAGGGCTCTCCAGCTAACAATGACAGGTCCTCTGACCTCAGATCTGATCCCCCTTACCCTCTAGTGCTGTGATTTGCAGGAAGAAGTTTTTGTCCAAAGAGTTATTGTGCGGGTCCTGGTTGCAACTGGATGAGTGGCCATATTACCTACATGGACATCAGAGTTTGAAAATGTGTGCACTGTATGACAAGAATAGCTGGAGCAAAGTTGTCCAATATTGAACAATGGATGGGTTTCATACCGCAATCCAGTATTCTACCTTTTCTTGGAAAATCAGACAGCCTGGGGAAACTGGGTATGTAATACTAGGTAATAAACCCTTGAGGCTGCTTCAGGTGGAGACAGGTGTTAGCTAGCCCATCATAGCCCTTGCCACTTCCTCTCAGCAACTAACACAAAGAATCTTCACTTTTCATTGTGTCTATGCTTTTGTATTTCTTACACCTTGCCACGTTACTGCTTATCCTGACTGGCATTTGAGTTTCGAACTCTTAAACTGTGAATATGGTAATCGCTGATGATGATTTGATAAGGAAAGAAGTAATAACAATGGTTGCAAATGCATCTGATTAGATATAAATAACTTTTAAAACAAGTCTGTGTTACCTTACTATCTTGATTTTATAGCAGTTTACCCCAAAGCAACCAACTACTATGTAGAAGAATTAGAATTAGAATTAGAATCCAAGACAATCTGTTATATGTTTAGTGTTCTTCTCTCTAGCTCATTAATTTATTTGTAATTCATTTATTTCTTCATTTATCCACATAGTCATTCAGTAAGTCAATAATTGTTAGTAAACACTGAATGTATTCCCAACCTTGTACTAGATGCTAGAGTTATGTGAATGAGCTGCAACCTCATGCTTTAAAAAGCCTATGGTCTATTTCAGACTGATAGATAAACAGACTATTCTGAGCGCATAGTATTGTGCACTGTAAGGTCCACAAGCTATAGATATGGTACTCTATTAATATAGAAAAGCATGTGATGAATTCTACCGTAATTCATACACACCTTTGCTACCAGAAGGAGCAGTGCAATTAACTTGGGACACTGGCTAGCTTCCTTGTGATGAAACTGCTTAATTTACACATCTCTGTGGATCATGGTCTTCACAGAACCAAGAAAGAGTGAGATGTAAAGAGTGCTAGACTGGAAATCACGGCAAGTAACTAGTCCTGAATCAGGCAATTGCCAGCTTCTTGATGTTAGAAAAATCAAGTTTATATATGCCTAAGTTTCTTCACTAGAAAATAAAGAGGCATGAGAAAGGAGATATGGAAAATAGATCTTCACAAGGCTGCAAAAGATTTGAGGCCCTGTCTGTGCATAGTTCTAAATCTTAACTGTGTTAAGATGAAAGATGCTATGTGCTAAGACATAAGAGGAAATAGTGATTTTTGAGAGTCTAAGTGAATTTAAAAAAAGCCAGGGTCATGTTTCTCTTGAGAAGACAATACCTATTAGTTAAAATAAGAAAGGGTTAATACAAATAAAATGCATAGCAAGCTGACTACTGAAACAAAAACACCTCCAGTTAAAGGTATGTCTGTATAACTGGTAATAGGGCCCAGAAAATTAAATGTTGGGAGAATCTAAAAGTAGTCTGGTCACTTTCTGAGTCATCCAATTTATTCAAATTTCTTTGCACTTTTCATAATATTCCAAAAGGCATTTGAGCTAATGTCAGTTTCTCTAATTTGGCAAAGTAATCATTATAATAGATGGTGATACTTTGTGGCTTATCTATTTATCGTGTCACCTCCACCGTGGTTTGGCTTTGCTTCTCAGTGTATTGCTCACAATCAGATTTCTTTCCACTCCTTAGGAAATTCTAGAAGTCACCTCTCTATAAACCTGTGAAGCAATTTGCTCTGTAGGATGATGGATGCATAAACTAGAGATTGGGGCCTCTACAGGGAAATCATACAATCTTACAAGCGCCCCCTCCCTCCCATCTGGACTACTTGGTTTTACCCTTTATTGGATCTGGAATCACATGACTTCTCCACCTGCTGGTTTTGCAGCCATCAACACAGTGTTAGAGTCTCTGCTGACTAACACCTGTGTTAGTGCTGTGAATGCAGGTGATAAAAGGCCCCCAGTGAGACAGACCTCATGGCTGCTGGACTCAAGAACCTCTCCAAAACAAGATCAAAGACCAAATTATCTTTTTCCTCTGAGGATAGCCTGCTATACTACAGACTGCTCCTCTTTCCTCAAGCACAGAATTGCTTCCATGTAGCAGATCTTATCAATATAGTTAAAAAAAACTATTCATACTTTTACTATCCTCTTGTATCTTAATAGTAGACAAATGTCACTGAGTTGTAGGAATAAGACGCATGACTTTCTGTGGGTTTATGGTGTGATCATGCCAGAACTTGGCCTTTCTGATCTGGGACTCACATCATGAGACTAAAGCCTGTAATGAGATGTGGCTGCAGGCTGACCCAGTAACCACATGTTTCTCAGTGGTTGAGGCACATCTGGTGGCAGTGTCCAGACTTTCTGTCCCTGCCTTTCTTCCTTATCTTTGCAAATCTACAAAACATCTGAGGAGGGGAGTAAAGACAGTGGTGAGACACCATTCTCAAGAGCTCTGTCCTACCTTTTCTGCAGGAAGAACTTTTCTATTTGTGTCACAATGTTGTCTATGTGTTTGGGGAGACCATTCAGATTTTCCAGTCCCAAAACTGAAATACACACTCTATAACGAATATGTTTCTTCAAGGAGGTTATGTGAGGCGCCCTTAAGCAGGGGTTACTATTATAAATTAAACTCCTGGGAACATAGAGTTTGCTTGAACATTCATTCATTTTCATACATATTGATAGTCTGTTTCGTGATACAATGGCAGATCTGAATAACTGGGACAGACACTACATGGCCTGAAAAGCCTAAGATATCACTTTTTTATTTGTTTGTTTTTTGTAGAAAAATTTTGCTGACTTGTTTCCTTGAGATTTAGAGTGTGCAGGATAGAGTATTGATATATCTGGAATATGCAAGAAGTTTATATCAAGCAAGAGCATGAAATATCGGATATAACCTAGACAGGAAAATCTAGATTTTGTGTTCACTATTTTGTGGGAGATTCAGGTCCTGGCTGTCTCCTTTCTTGGCCATTCTGTCCTTGGAGATTAGAGGACTGACGTTTGAGGAAGGAATGCAGAGCAGGACCATATGTTAAGCAGAGTAAGAGACAAAAGTGGGGGTCAGCATCCTATATCTTGATGACTTCACCATCATCACAAGGTGCCATCTGGGCTCTGATGCCACTCACCTCAAAACTTCCCTCCAGAGCCCCTGCTCAGTTCTTGTGATGTTCTAAAGTTCAGCTCAGGTCAGATGGGATGTCTTTTCTGGATTTCTTTAGAAGATATTAAATCTCTTGGGCCCAAATTTGAGATACATTTTATAATTTCAAATTCTGGATCCTAATATAGCCTTAGCTTTTCCTTTTCCTCAGCAAAGAAACTAAACAAAATCTGCAGCAAAAAAAAAAAATGTATTGGTGATTGTAAATCCCCTAGCTATATTGAGATGTTATCGATAAATAAAACTTGTACATGTTTAAAGTGTACAGTGTGGTGTTTTGACATGTGTTAACAGTGCAAAATGATTGCCACAATCAAGCTAATTAGTACATCTATCACCTTACACAGTTACTTTTGTTTTTCTTTATTTCATAATGAGAATTCATGATTTATTATTTTAGCCAATTTCAAGTGTTCAATACATTATTATTAATTATAGTCACTATTCTATATATTAGTCTCTAGAATGTATTCATTTTACTACTGCATGTTTGTACTCATTGAGTAACATCTTTCCACTTCTCCTATCTACCAAATCCTGCTAACTACCCTTCTATTCTCTGTTTCTATACATTTGAGTGTTTTATGTCCACATCTCAGTGTGACCACATAGTGTTTGTCTTTTATTGTCTACCTTATTTCACTTATCAAAATACCCTACAGGTTCATTTATGTCATTACAAATGACAAGATAATCTTTGTTTAAAAAGCTGAATAACATTCCACTTTGTATGTGTGTGTATCACATCTTTATCCATCGATCCATGAGTTGATGTTAGATTGATTCCATCTATTGGCTATAGTGAATAATGCTGCAATGAACATAGGCATACAGTTATCTCCTTAAGATATTATTTTGATATCTTTGGGATATATACCAAAAGTACAATTGCTGGGTTATATAAAGCTATTTTCTTAATGAACTCAGGTGTACACTAATGTATGCGTGCATACACACATGCAACCCTATGGCAGGTTCTCACATATATAATCCATGAGTCCACACTTTAAAGACACAACTTTGATCTTAGCATTTAACTGATTTGTCTAATCTCTCTGCACTTTAAAGTGAACTCTACCTTCCCTCCAAAGATATTGCTACACAAAGTGAGATGCCCAGGCATACTTTTAAAGCTGAAGTGATCTACATATGTTTACCCTCAACCCCAGCTAATCATCACAAGTCATGCACAAAGAAATGAAGAACTCATCAGAACAGTATTCTCAACCTTTCATGTATCTATGGGTCACCAAGAGAGCTGCTAAATGCAGATTCTGATTCTGTTTATTTGGCATGAGCCCTCTGGATCTGTGTTTCTAATAAGCTCCTAGATTAGGTACAGGTACCACACCCGGCTGCTTGTGATCATTGAAAACTTTTAAAGTTTCCTCATAACTGTAGGTGTTCCAGGGACCATGCTTTGTGTAGCAATATCTTTGGAGGGAAGGTAGAATTCACTTTAAAGTGCAGAGAGATTAGACAAATCAGTTAAATGCTAAGATCAAAGTTGTGTCTTTAAAGTGTGGACACATGGATTATATATGTGAGAACCTGTCATAGGGTTGCATGTGTGAATTGTGTTGTATACCTACAATGTACAAATAAAAGAATTTAATAAAGCAAAAATAAATAAATAAAAATAAAGTTAAGTCCAAATAAAACCTGCATATCTTCATTTTGAATGATTCCCAAGGTAATTTTGATATATGTAACATATGAGAAGAATATATGTCACTATGGGTCTCAGAATCTTTTTTTATGATTTTTTTTGTTAAATCCCCTGACAGCCACCTCTTGCTGCCAAGCCAACAAAGATGATCTAATGTGAAAGATTAGGTTTCCACCATCCTGACCATTACTGCAGCAGTTTGAGTAAGGTTGCTAAGGGTAAATGTTCTCATACATGCTCACAGTGGAGTTAAGATATTGTAATCTTTCCTAAATATATAAATACAAAGCCCCCCATCAATGCTATAGGCTTACAATTCTTATACAATTAGGAAATTTTTACAAATTCACACATCATATGCAAATACCATGAGAATTAAGAACACTTTTAATGTGGCAGATTGTATTTTTCTGAAGCTAAATTTCCATTTGCAATGTGAATGTGACATGAATACCATGATATAAATTCTGTGGAGTTTAGCACATTTGTACTGCTACATATCTCTGATTTCTCAGTTCCTTGACGGTTTTTCTCTGTTTGAACCCCTATAAAACCTTCACTCTCACAGTTGAGAATGTCATTTGCTGCCTCCACTTCCTACAAATAAATCCAGTATATGGTTGTATTCACCCCACCTCTCTTTCATGCAAAGTTCATAAATTAAAATGGTACTTCTTGTCAGTATGAGTGTAAGCATAAAGTTAATGATAACATCACACAACAATTTCTGATTGGCAGCTGAGTGGCAGTATTCAGTTGGGAGGTTATCAAGCAGAATGTACTCAGGCATGTATGAGAAGAAAACAAATTAGAACAAATATCAAAGACGACTTCAGACACCTAAGAATATTTCCATATTTCCTGCTCAGTTTGCAGTGGAAGGGAGTAGAGAATAGAACTTACAAACATGGTCTTGAAGAGAGAAAGCTTAAGGACCCATTTCTGGAAGTTCTATTCTTGATGAATCTCTTTTGAGAAACTTTATCAGCTTCTTTCTGTATATATTTGTTTCTTCTGTGTATATGGGGGTGGCTATTACCTATTTCCTAGACCATGGATAGACTGAGATGCAAGGCAAGCCCTAAGTCCACTCTTAGCATATTGTAAGCACTGAATTGTCAGTAGCTATTTTAGCTGTTGTGGTAATTATTATAATTGCTATTTTTATTATAGATCTGAACATTACATTTTATTAATTAAATCTGCTATATATTTCTACACTCACATCTTGCATTAAGAACCTGATTGTAACAGAGGCTAAAAGTATTTGCACAGATATTGCTTATATTTCTCTTCTTGCTGCTGTTATTTCTGTACCTGCCTCCTGAAGTGGTGCTGCTTCTACAGCTTCTAGAGATTGCTTAGACAATTCATTTTTTTTACAGGGGAACCAATCTATGGGAGGGGGGCTCAGAGTAGTAATATCCGGGGGACTGAGTATGGCTGAGTATTGCTAGGATAATGATATTTTCATTCATCACCCCTTGTCCTTTTAATTTTTCTTAATAAAACTTAGCAAACATCGCAAGTGAAGGGGCTAGCTCTAAATGCAGAGAAGAACACTATTTTGTTTTGGTACCTGCATCTTCCTATGACTATCCAATGGCAATTGAAAGATGGCATCCCCATACTAGAAAATGCATACTTCCAGCTTTCTGAGACAGCATGTTAGGCAGAGCTGCTTTGTTTCCTTATTGCTAGTTTCTGGCTCAGTGGAGATTTTTGACAACTAGATTCAGAAGATCTGTTTAAAGCATAGGAAATAAATGAAGAGGGGGAGGAGGAAAGGGAAGGGAGGACAGGAGAGGAGAGGAAAGAGGAGCGAGGAAGAAGAGGAAGAGGAAGAGGGAAAGGGAGAGGAGGAGGAGGAAGAGGAGGAGAGAGGAGAGAGGAGGGAAGGGGAAGGGAGGGAAGAGAAACAGGGCAAAAAGAACCAAATAAAGCATGTTTACATGAGCATAAGTGCAGCTTATGAGTTAAACTGAGATTTTAAAATTCCCCAAACTAAAATCATTCATTAGCTTTGGACCTGTATGTCTTTGACATATGCACAGCGGACTGTGGACATGCAGTAGTACATTGGGATGTGTGACTTGGGTCCTGATGGCTCCGTCATTAGTCTAGTGTTGTATTGCAGGAGAGGGGCACTGAGCTACTTTCTTCAGTAACTGTAAGTCTTTAATCACCTTTTACATTCTTTAAATGGTCTTTGTAATTTCAGGTTATACATGTAATGACAAGAACTGGATTTGACCTGACAGTTTGGCTTGTGTGTGAGGCAACTTGAAGTAACTCTGAGGTGGTTTCACTTCAATAAAGGGTTGGAGGCTCTTAGGAGATTAAAGACATGGGCAATGAATACCCATCCACACTCACTAGCAGAAGTTTCTTTTATATAGGAGAATGGAGCTGGAATATTTGTCTGACAGTCACTTCAACAAAGATTTAACTCCAAATGACTTAGGTGACAGGAAAACCTCAGCATCAACATCTGTCCTTGAACACAGGCCCTTGAACACAGAGGCCAGGGAGGACAAGGGTGTACAGAGTAGCTCCCTCAAAAGCCACAGTGAGAAGTGAATATGCATAAGGTAAGTGATATGGCTGTCACAAAAGTGCCTGGTAACAGTAGAAGCCGAAAAGGTAAGAATGTTCAAGGCCGAGTTGTAGATTATGAATGTAGAGTGTTGAAAGCAAGTGTCACAAGACAATGAACTGAAATGTGCAGACAGATAGAATCCAGAATCTGCCAGAGGAAGTGAAATCAGGTGCTAGAGACTGACCTCTGGCTTCTTTCGCACTATATTCTGGGGATGTGGCAGTCTAGGTTCTTAAGAGTTCATTGTACACAAAAAAGAACAGCTGGAAGGGCAGTGGTTCAAAAGCTTGTTAGAGTAGAGACAGGGTAGAAGGTTCCTGCCCACTCCATGTAAGAGAGAGTGGAATTGTGGAAAGTGCATAGCCTCGAAGAGAAATATCGGATTGAAATCTTGATACTTATTTGTATGGGTAGATTATTTACCTGCTAGTATCATCTTGTCACTTGTCAAATAGCTATAAAAATAGACATAATGACTATAAGAATGAATTAATTTGTGAGGACTAAATGAATATAAAATCCAGCAGCACAGTGTCAGACACTCAAAAACGCTCACTAATATCTTGGGAGAAGATCTCTTGTTGATTGTCTTAGCCTTTGTACCTTTCTGTTTAGAATCTCCTGAAGGCAGAAGGATGGTCAGGGTGAAGAGTTGGTGCAAGAGCTCAAATCATAAATGATAAACTTAAAACTCAAAATAATCTCAATAGGAAGGAAGATCCCAAAATTAAATGGATAGAGTGCAGTATGGTTACATTAAAACCATGCCCTTTGCTCTAAAAATAGTTATTACCATAATTCTGGATAAAAGAAACCTCATTTGAATAGATAGTTATGGAGTTAAAAATATACAAACCCAAGAATTTTTGAAATTATAAATGGCATAGGTACAAAAATTGTGCTATAGCCACTACAGTATTAGATAACCTTTCTTCTACCTTTGTTAAATATCAGCAGAAGACCTGCTGAGCGCCTTCTGCTGCTGCATTTTGAGAGAAAGAGAGAGAGAGAGAGGAGAGAGAGAGAGAGAATGACTCAGTCTGTTATCAAATCCCAGGTCAGTTCAACCACGATGACTTCTTTGGCAAAGTCAGTTATCTAACTAATGAAGGTGGAAGCTTCCTGCCTAGTTTGAGCTAAGGGTTAAAAATGTAAGTAAATAGCTCAGCACAGTGCCTGGCTCACAACTGGAAACTGTTATTATTCGCGGGAAGGAATAGTGAGAACAGTGACAGCTTGTGAGATGAAGAGCTGCAGAAACTTGAATATTTTACCTGTATAAGGAAAGGAAGTATTCTAGTTACTAGAATAGACTTAATCAGGGGTAGGGAATTTTCTAGCAATGACAGTAATAATGGGAGTAGTAATTGAAAATAAAAATAGCTCTTAAGATGTCCTGGTTGCAGTTGTTAAGTACTCTGGGTTCTTGTTTAGCTCTCATAAAATTCACGCAAAGTAGGTGTAATTAGTATCTACCCATTTTATCGAGGAGGAAACTTAAAGTACAGAGAGATTAAGGACATTTTCAAGACCATATAATTAAGAAACAGCTGAACTGAGATTGAACCCAAGTTATCTGACCTTTCTTTCCTCTGGTACAGGAGGTACCTGAAATACATAGGGAAAAACTGAGTGAGTATACACCTTGATATTGTCAAGTGGATTCCTGCACTGAAGTAGGGCGTTGTTAGGATGATTCAACCCATTTCAGTTAAAATTAAGGGTCTATCATTTTATAGACATAAAGCAAGCCAAAAAGGCCTAATAGCAAAAGATAATTTAAAAATTAGGTGCAAATTGACGTTATTTTCCCAGCTCCGAAAAGCCTAAGTTGTTTACCTAGGTCCTCTTCATGTCTACTTTGTGCTCAGTTATTTAAAAAAATGTAGATCTCATTGTCTGCTTCAGGTAGTATAAAAGAATTACATTTGTTTGGTAGCAGACCCAACAGCAGCCAGAAGAGATTGGTGAACCACTGTAAGAGAAAAAGGAAGCAATTAACTCAGTGAACAAATATTAACTGAATACATTGTTTGTGCTGAGAACTGAAAATCATTGTGAAAAAAGTACTCAGCAATCACTGTAATTTCTAGATATTTAGAGATTCCAATGGCTGTTAGGCTTTTCACGAACTTTATGCAACTTCATTTCTTGAGGCTCTTAGGGAAATGATAAATTATGTCCAGTTTTGCAAAGGAGATATATATATATAATATTTTAAAAATATTTTATATGTTTTGGGTAATTAAGCTTTACATTTAGGTGCTAAAAAGGTATTCTTCAATACATTTCATTCCAGCTCACTCCCTGGTAAAGCAGATGTAGCTCTTTCTACATTAAAAATCTTTAATAGCTTCAGTCGAAAGCTTCTGATTGGAAAATTTGGAGCTCTGCTACATACATAATATATGACAAATTTCCTTCTATGGACCTCACTTTTCATATCTATAAAGTATGGTGATTTTAATAAACTTTATTTCCTGTAGTCTTGAGCATTTCCTATTTCTTTTATTTCTGGAATTATGCTTACTTTCATCACATGGATGCCAGATGGCAAAATGCCCTGGTAGTATATGCGGAACCCAAATTGATTCTGGGAAAATGGGGCATTAACAATGCCTAAGGAATAAGGAGCTGAAGTGAACAGAGGCTTTTAAGCCCTGTTTCTATTTCTGTTGGCTATAAAGTGTAAGCACAATACAATATTAGGAGATATCACCTTTTTTAACATTAGATTTTAAATTTGCCTTACCATACCCCCTCAGGCTTGTCTATAGTTAGAGTTCTTCAATGTTACAAGTGTGAAGCAAGTGCAGCATGGCATAAAGGGCTTAATTTGCTCCCTCACTTAATTTCTAGCCATCATCCAAAGAGATAAATATTATCTTTTGATCAATTTTTTATGAATATGGTTTATTCTGTGTGCATGTTTAGATGGCTTGCATGGATGAGAGGATTTGCATGGTATTCAACAGTTTCCACAGTAGGCTAGCACGTATAATGTCCTATACACCACTGATTTGCTGCCACACTTCTCTATGAACCCTTCACATCCTTTTCTCTTCTAGTCTTTCTCTTACCATGTCAAAGTTACATATTCAATGAGGTTACAGATGCTACGGTGTCTTCACTTGATCTTAGCCAAAAGGCCGAGAAGTGATGCGAGATGCTCTGGTGTCTTGACAAAACCTCTCTGTCCATATGCTGCTTTCAAGTTGATTAGTGAATAGGGATTTTGATGCTCATCACCTCAATTTGCTTTTAATTCAGTCTTCTTCTTCAAGAATCTTCCCTTAGCAGTTAAAATGTTAAAGACAATTTAACAGAGATCGAGGACTGTTCCCCATTCGTATCAGTTCTATAGGACTTCATAAAAATCTGGTCTTTGGTGTAAGTAGACCTGAGAAGTCTCAGAGGAGATTTTCTTCCTAAGGAGCAAATCTTCTGAAAAGAAGAAAAAGTTATATAGACGGGAGTAAGAAAGAGAGGGATCAGTTTCTTGATTGAGCATTAGTTTCTAATACATCATTACACATTCTTGGTCTTAAATATTGTGTTAGCTTCTGTTTTTCAGGATAGAACAGAAAGGGGCTTTCACATGAATTCCTTTAGCCAGTGAATTCCAGCTCTTAGTGAACACTTAAACTGTTGTGGCTTTCCAGGAGACTTGGGGTGCAGATTCATGGTCATGGCCAGGGGAGTAAAATGTCCTTCATCCAGTTTAATGTTGTGCCATACAGGACAAACATAGAGGCTATGCCAGGCTGTCATGTGAGGACTCTTGCTTGAACCATGTAACACATTTACTGTAGAAATAGAAATAGTTTTTCAATTTTCTTTTTTGGCTCCTGCCTCTTCTTTGACTACCTATCTCTTTTTATCTTCCTTCCAATCTCCATCCTTATGGAAACCCTTTGGGAACACCTGTAATCATTGCTCTGCTAATATGATGATGCTTGAGACTAATGATTCTCTAAGGAAATTCTATCCTCAAAAAGAAAATTTTCAAATGGCTAGAAGACTAGTCGATGTCTAGAACTAGTCTTTTAATGGTTAATTTACTGGTTGTGAACCTTAAATATGCTTCTTTCTGCATGAAGAGAACAGTTGGAATGTGGATTGCATTAGAAAACTCTTCCACTGAACCTTCTTGAGTGTCTGTAGGGAGGTAGGAATGTCTGTTGTTCTTGTCACCTCAGAACCATGTGGACTGAGCAGGAGTGTTTGCTGGTAGACTCCACTTCACAATAAATTATATTCATAGAGGTGGCTAATGTGTGGGAAATGTTGAATGGACAGGCTGATACTAGAGCCTGAACACTAGCTCAGGGGAAAGAAACAAATTGCCTTTCCACTGGCTCTAAAATATTCTCTCTCAGCATAAATATGAAGTTGGAGTGAAGCTTTATCCAAACAACATATTCACAGCACATCTTCTGATGGGAAGACTGTAGGTAGCAATTTGTTTTAATGATTGATTTCGCTAACACTGAGTCACAATTGCACTTCTCTTGACGTTGGCATAAGATCTCCAGGCACAGAAGATGAATTCATTGGAATCAAAGTGATTGCATAAGAAATTCAACAAAAATGATCTAGGTGTTAAAATGCAGGCTAATTTTCTTTTCAGATAATGGAATCTCTTGTAAAATGTTATTTAAAACACCAGATGCACATAAACACAGATTGTCATAAGAGATCATAGAAGATCATTAACTAATGTAGATTAATCAATGCATATACAAATTAAAATACATTTTATCTCCTCAAAGTCATGGCCAAATGGCTATGTGTGGATGCATGTAACCTTAAATTTCATTTTCCAATCTCCATAATAATAGATTACAGGAATAGGGAAATAAAAAAGGGAGGGGATAATAATTATGCATAGCATTTACTAAGTGTCAGTCATTTTAAACTCTGAGTAAGTGCCTGAAATACATTACATTATTTTATATCCCACAGAAATTCATATAACATACATAAGATTTAAAATTATTAGAAGGACAATTAGGAATTGAAATCAGATGTTTCTAATTTCTGAGCCAAGCTCTTCATTTCTAAATTGATGCTATGTTCTCAGAGCCTTTTACTTGTGATAATACCACCAAATTCAGGATTTAGATTTTTCCAGCAACATCTGCCTTTACATAGTAATTATTCTTTTAATTTCTCTTCCCAAATATTTTTGGGATTGTTCAGGTGATCGTTTGTGTTTGGAAAGAGAAATAGAAGCACCTGACAGAACCAGAACCCTTCACCTTACTTTTCTTTTTCTACTTTTCCTTGATGATTAGTATCATCATGTGAATAATTTAGTTACGAGACCTGCGTGACTGATTGGCAGTGAGTGACTGTTGTCTATTTATATGGATTTAGCTTTCATGGGAAAATGCAAAGTGGTTTTGAAAACATCAGAAATCTTCCAAGGGATTTTGTAAATACATCTAGATCACCTAAAGTGTAGAATAATTTCATTACCTGGAGATAATGGAGGTGATATAGCTTAGGAAATAGCCTTACACACATTTAGTGTATATATATATATATACACACATATATATATATACACACACACATATATATATGTATATATATACACACATATATATATATGTATATATATACACACACACATATATATATATATATACATATATATATATATGGGTTTAAATCTAAGTTACTTGATCTTAGGGACTTTTTAAACCCCTTAAAATGATTTCTGAAAAATAGAATCAATAATACTTAAAATAATAGTAACACTGTATATCATAATATATTATATATATCATAGTTATATATAAGAATCAAGAATGGTTCCTAGTTTTTAGAATTGTTGAAAACATTCAAAGGGCTAAATTATACAAAGTGTTAGCTTAATGCTTGGCATGTAACAAGTATTCAATAAAACCACTTTGTAATATTTTATAAAAGTGATTAAAAAGTATTATATAAGTACTTCTTTTTGCTGTGAGGAGAGCCAAGTTGGGTTTTTGGAAAACCTGCAGTTTTTTGTCATAGCCTTTCAGTGAATCCTGGGATGTGTCTATGTTGATCATTTCTGCTTTTTTCCCCTGCTACTCATTGATTCATAACAACAAACTATTCTTTCTAAAAATCTTGAGTGCTTTTACAATACTTCACTTGATTGTCCAAATAATCTTAAGTTCTAATTAGAGAATATTATTCTGATTTATATAAATGAGGAAATTAGCAATCAGGAAGTAAATAGCCATCCAGTTAGTAAACAGAGAAATTGCAGCAGGTCTTGTTTCAAGTATTATAGTTCTACAAAAAAAAGAAAAAAAGGAAAGATTTTGAGACCATGTGAGCTATTTGACAGAAATGGTTCCAACCCATTATACAGATCATGATACCATGGCTCCAAAATTGAAAAATGATTTTTTCAGGTTCACATAGCAAATATGAGGCAAGGCTGACTCTAGGTCCTGGATCTGTATTCTTAGTTTAGAGTGCTTTCATCATTCCCAAACTATTTGTGTCTTTCTTATGATTTATGTGTCCTGTAGAAGAGGCAGGAAAAGAGAAACAGGTGGGGAACAAAGAGAGCTAGAGCTAGAGATGGGGAGCTCAGAAATGAAATGAAGGGATGAGGTGGAGAGAAAAAAGAATGACTTACATATAAAAGCTAGATTAAGAGTAGGTATCAGGGTGGTTTGTGTAGAAGACCAGAACTTTCCACTCTTGAACCCATCTCTACCTTGCAGTAGTAACCACAGTCATTCATCCATGATGTATGTGTCCCTACTCCCATTCCATGACACTAGTGATGGCGGGGACACAGCAGACATTAGGGGGTGACAATCCCTCTAATCTCCTCAGGATTGACTGTGACACCACCATCACCATGTATAGCAGCCCTCTCTCTCTAGGTCTGGCTTAAGCTTGCAGGTCTACAAGGCCTAGATTTTGGAGCTTGGCCAATTTGGTTCCTCATTAGACAATATGAGGAATTGTCTCCCATAGAGGCATTTTCTTAACATTTTGACATTTGTTCACAGAAAGGCAGACGGCTGGCCACAGGCCCAATCATCAGGCCCATCAGAATCAAACTATATTTTCTGAGCGTCTGTCGATAGAATGTGCATGAGATTATTATTGTTTGCCAACACTCTATTGATCTTGGCTTTGTGAAGCTCAAAGTCTGTTTATAGCCACCTATAAAAATGAACGGCCACTTCTCTTACTGAAGGTTAACGTGGTGTGTTTATTTAATTGAATGGAAATGGTTTCGTGTTTTCTAAATGTCATTGTTAATAAATTTTCGAGGGATTCTGTGTGACTGGTGTGTAGGGGTTGAGGAGAAGAGGGTGGGTGTTGGGTGTAGGGTTGGTATTTGGAGTGGCTGGAGGCAAGAGATAAAAGACAGAAGCATGGATATAATACTAGAATAACTTCCCTATAAAGAAGTGCTATAAAAATATCCCTACTTTATATTAGTGTTGTTTTTTAAACTTGTCAGTAGACATTTTCCCCTGAATGTTTATTCTTTTGCCTGCCTCTGTCTTTCTTCTTTTGGCTTTCCCCAAAAAAATGTTTTAAAGTGACACTGAGCATTTTAGTATAGTCTGAGTTTTGGGGGTTTAATGTTTTTCATTATTATTTCATTACTTCTTCCTCTTCTATAGAAGAGATTTGACAGAAATGGCTAGAATTTGGAGTCATCTCAGATAGGGGTAGACACTGGCAATCCCACTGACCTGCTTTTTAAGAGACAGATATTACTGCCCCGGGAGAAGATGCAAACAGCCTTTTCCTAAGCAGTTGGAAGAGCTGGAAACAGTTTCACAAACTGCGGAACTCAGTTTAGTTTTACAGTATACTAGGTCAAAAGCAGAGACTCCAGCCAGCCATGTTCTAAATAAAATATTCTAAATGAAAATATCGCAATAATTCACTGGATTATTTTTTCAGCTTTCTTCCAAACCTTTGTCCTTCGATGAGAAAAATGTGAGAAATTTCCATTTTTAAGCTTTGCTCTTCCCATCTGCCTCAGACTCTTTAGCGGGGGAAAAAAAAGCACCATTGAAACATACATGTGAATGAATGGTGATCTAAAAAAAAAGTTGTAGTTGTAAAGCAGTCATTTATCTATGCAAGGAATCACCTAGTTTCTCTGTGGGACCAGGCTCTGCACTGGGTGATACAGCTAGAAAAAAATAGCAGGATAAGGACTTGTAATCCAGCATCCCACACTCTGTGCCTTTGTGAATGTGTGTGTGTGTGTGTGTGTGTGTGTGTTGATGGGGTGGATGGCTATGCAAATATTTAACAATCTTACATAAGTATTACAATAACTGTTCTCTAAAAGTATATATATGAATGTGTGGCTCTGATCAGGATGCACTGTTTTAGCATCTGACAAAGGGAATATATCCCTGTCCCCTTCACTCCCAAGTCTAACTTTGATTCAAGACTGATTTCAAATAATCTACCCATTTTTTGAATTTTTGATCAGGTTCCTTTATCAGAAAATACAAAGTTTTCAAGCACTTTAAGCACTTTATTCAAGGAAAAGCTATTTCTAAAAATACTTGGGTATCTCAGGTCATTCTTTTAAATCTACAAACAAAATCAATTTGGGACAAGAGCTGCAACTGTGTAAATTTTTCCTGTAAGTGAGGCAAAATGTGAAAAATGACAAGTAAGCAACATTGAGGATTAAAATCACAAGATGGTTTTCCTTAGTATGAATTAAATCTTCTTAGTTCTGAATTTGAAACAGATCTATAAAAGCCTGCATTAAGAGTAATACAGTAGAAATGAACAAGAGGTGGGGGATAGGAGTAGGCAGATGTGTTCAAGAGAACACTTTCAATGCAGAATATTATTCTTTATCAATTAGTTTTTACTCTTTATGAACAGATTAGTAAAGTCTTATGAGGAAACTGAGTTTTTACTGATCTCTAGGAAGATGTTGCTGTTATTAAATTAAATTACCACTGTGCATTGTGGGGCCCCTAATGGTTGTACTCCCTCTGGCTGTTCTCTTTAATACCACATACAACCTAGTTAGAGGTGGCATGAAATCACAGAATTTGATTTTCTTCTTTCAAAGTTAGGCAAACACAGATGCACACACTCAGTATATCTAAGATCCCAGACACTGATTCTGAGAAATTGATTTGAGTTTAGTGCAGGTCCAGGGGCTGATCTCTCTCTAGATAAGCTGACCTACTTTTCCTACCCAACAATAGGACTGCTTTTCTGGCTCCTATTATCTGACAAAACAACAGTAGCAAGTCATGATTAGGAGCACTGTTTCTGGAGTGAGATTTTTCTGGGTTTGAATCATTTGCTGGATGGTCTTGGCCAAATTTTTTAACCTGTTTCAACATTAGTTTCCTCATCCATAATATATGAGGCACAAGAGTTCCTGATATGAGCCATTTAAAAGTAAAATAGAAACCACCCAGCACAGAGCCTAACACAGAATATGGTTTTATAAATCTTAGCTATTGTTATCAAGCTGGCTATTTCAATAGGCTTTTGCCCAGATTACCTGTGCTCAAAGTTTCCATTATGATGGGCAAATGATAGCAGCCAAAGGTAGCCTAAGCCCTCTGCAGATGTGTGCACATCTGGCATGTAGTCATTGGCTTACACTCTGATCACCAGAAATCCATCATCGTCACCTATTGCAGAAATAATCAGAAAACTCTTACAAGTCAGTCAGCATGTAAGGAAAATATATTTTCAACATTTTCCACCTAATAGCTAAACAATTATCCCTATTTCTGTTTTTATGGGATGGGGGCTCAACTACAGAAATGCTACAAGAGTCAGGGAAGACAAATTCCACTTTTCCGCATCTGGACTGATATTTAAAGATGCCTTTGTGAAGCCTCCTAGTAACTTCAAAATGAAGTATAACTTGCTAGTGAGAGTTTTGCTACACTGCAGCTTACAGTCCAGGCTCTTTGAAGGTGATAACATACTCACACTTTCGTGGTAGATTTCTCACTTCTTGGAGAAGGATTTGCTTGCCTAAAACATCACCAGGCTTATCTGTACATGTGGTAGTTATGCACTGGATTATTGCATCTAGGATTCCCATGTGATCAGCCTAGACCCAAAGTGAAAGTTTGGCTGAGCTGTGGCAGGCAAAAGAAAAGTTAACAATCCTGAAGTTCAAACACCTTGCTGAGCTTCCTTCTATTTTCACATTTTCCTTGTTTCTTCACTTGTTGCCTGTATGCCCTTAGTACTAACACTCACCAGGAGTGCTTGGTTCTGTGGATTGGATGAATAATTCTCTGCTCCCTTCAATAGGAAAGTACTCTAGGTACCCTGTAACTGTCTCCATTGAGAGTCCCTGGAGTTTGAAATATATTGCAAGTCTTTTAAAATTATTGCCTAAGAAAAAGTGATCCAGAGATAAGTTGCTTTTTACTAATTGGCTCACCTCTCTTGCTGTTCTTGTACTCATAACTATTTACCAATAAATAGTTCTTGATCTTTTTTAGGAGTCTATGGACTTTCACTGCCATCATATGTCAGGTGTGTTAATCAGCAAGCACAGATCCATCTTCTCCAAAAGATGAGCATTTTGCTCTATGACCCTCCTTCATGGCATGGACACACAGAATTATGTCCCTGTGGCACAAGAGCTATTACACACCACCACCTCTGGGTCTCAACCCCTTTTTCAAAGCCAGGGCTAAATGCCTAAATGAACAGATGACTTTAGTTTTTATTAGCAACCTGCAAACTAAAGAAGAGACATTCAAAAGATATTCTTCCTGTCTTGGAAATGAAAGAACTGAGGTATCTACCTATGAGTGTAAAGTTGCAGAAGAGAATGCCTGGCTTTAGCCCTCTCCTGTGAATTTGCAAATTTGGATGGCACTCAGAATTGATTAGGTATAGAACTACTTTTCAACAGAGAAGGGACAATCTATGACACTTTCCACTGTTCCTATCCTTCAACTACTTTTTGTTTAAAAATCAAAAGTTTGGAATCTATCATTGAAAGAATGTTGATTTGGACTTTAAGCTGACCCAAATAGAGTTTTTAAAAGGTTATTCATGTGTTAATACACTATCCTACATTTAGCCAGTGTCAAATAAAAATTAATAAAAATTTTAAAATCCATAAAGAATTTTCAAATATCCCAAGATAGATCAAGAATAAAACTGATATTGACAGCCTACAGCAGATGTGAAACCCCCAAAAAATCAACTTTAAAAGAAATAAATGTAAAATTCTATATTTTGGTTACATGAATCAACATTGCAAATACTAGATATATGGGATCTGAGTTAACAGAGCTTTATATGAAACAAGGTCTGAAAGTTTTAATTGTCTATAAGCTTGAAATGAACTAACTTTACTTAAAAAATAAGCAGAAAAAGAAAAAAAACTAAGTAGCCTTCAACTCTGCTAATAGACTTCTAATCTATTCCTAAATTATGTTGACTTTCCATCTGAAATGTGTCTTCTTCCTCCCCTAATTTTGTCTTCAATGATCCTGTCACAGACCTTGTTAACCTTTTACCTGACAGGAGCTTATTAATGGTATCCTTGCTTCTTTTCTCCCCACATCAATTTGTCCTCTGCATGCTGCCAAAGTTAAAATGGGTCTGGCCACATCATTCCCAAGTAAGCAGGGCTCCACTGGTTCTCTATGATTACCAGATTGATTATTCCCTTGAGGAGTGGGGTTCTTTCATGTAATATCTTGTCTCTACCAATTTGTCTTCATTTTTATAGAGAGCACATGTGATTTCTTGAAGATGTGCCATGAATCTGTCTTGGACCACGGCATTCTGAAGTTACTGTGTATTTTCAAATTTCCATTCTTTTGTTAAGGATCTTCTTTTTATAAAAAAAAATTATCTTTCCCATTTTATCCTTCACTAGTTTTGAGCCATGAGGTATGAATGTCCTCTCTTTCAAAGGATATCCTGGTAGCTTGCTCCCCGACTCCAGGAGAAACCGGTATTTCCCTTAGTGCTGCCTCCGGCCTTTGTTACAGTATGTGAAATGCTATTATCCTCTGTTTGATTGACTGGGAACATTTGTGTTTCTATCTTCTGTAGATATTTTTATTAAATAGATCACATAGATTGTAATAGGTACTAATATCAAAGGGTATGTTGCTTCTTATGTCACCCTTTCCAATCACACACATTGTTTAATAGTTTGGATTAACATCCTTAATTTTCTTAATTTTAGTTTGTTGCAATATTTGCTTTTCTGTACTCAAGAACAAGGATTTAGTGATAATATTGTCATTTCTACACTATGAGCCTTTGCCTCAAGGATACACATTTAAAGATCATGAAGTCTTTCTGTCATGATTTTGAAGGTCAGTCAGCTTTGTCCAGTAGTCTTTGGAATTCTTTGTGGTGGCACATTTTACCAAGATACAAAGACATGAAATCCTGGTGACTAGGTTATCATCTATAAACTAGGAGGAAATATGCAGAGTGAAGTTAAAGGAAATGTCAGAAGTGTGTTATGGATTCCTGAATTGTTCTCCTTTTGTCATTCACTTTCATCTTAATTTTGAATCATATATTTCTTATTACCTTTGGCTTTCACTGGCACTTATAATGTAATCTTGCCAATGCAGTTCTACATTCCAAATTTATAGCGCAATAAATGGAAAAGGTTGGATTGCTTGTCCTTCATAATTCAGAAGAAAGGAAGTCTCCACGAAGAAATGTTGGTATCCTTTGGAATACCAGGTGTTCAGCAATTGAAACATGTTGAGGAATTTCTAAATTTCTTTCTAAGAACAATTCAGGTCTTTGTTCTTTCTGTAAAAGGGTTGATTGTTACATACTTAGAATCTTAAAAGGAAAATGGAGGTTCATTTGGACACCCTGCTTGATTTGAAACTGGATTCCAATCACAAGGTCTACTACACTACCGTAGCCCTTAAGGTTAGGAGAATAAGTAGGTATTCAAAGAATTTGAAATGGAAGGGTTTTACCCCCTTCATTTTTTTTTTTGTATTAAATTCTTTTATTGGTACATTGTAGGTATACAACACAATTACATTTCTCATTGGGAACTTGTACCTTT